>JAOWBP010002392.1:21012735-21039475 GCA_028571105.1 Tragopan temminckii | reverse complement strand
AAGGGAAGGGAAGGGAAGGGAAGGGAAGGGAAGGGAGCAAAGCATTGTCTCATTGCAGTTTTTCAGTGTTAAAGGGGTTATAAGCAGGATGGGGACTGACTATTTAGACTGTCTGATAGTTGTAGGACAAGGGAGAATGGATTTAAACTAAAAGAGGGCAAATTCAGATTGGATTTCAGGAGGAAATTCTTTACTCAGAGGGTGGCGAGACAAGGGAACGGGTTGCCCAGAGAAGCTTTGGATGCCCCATCCCTGGTGGTGCTCAAAGCCAGGTTGGATGGTGTTCTGGGCAGCCTGATCTTGTGGCTGTCAACTCTGCCCATGACAAGGGTTTGGAGCTCGATGATCCCTTATGTCCCTTTCAACCAAAGCCATTCTATGATTCTATAGCTGTACAACAAAGCATTTCAATACAATAAGAAATTAATTCTGGAGCCTCAAAAATTATTGCCAGAAACATAGTTCATGCTCTACTTATATGTAAGTCAGGAATATAACACAGCAAACACTACAGATTTGTTGAATATTTCACACACAACCAATGTAGCAAATGAGTCATTCTGAACTAGTCTTGTTTTTTATTTTAGATTGTGTGTCTCTCAAGTTTCACTTGCTTTCCTTTCTGCCCTGAATATCCCTTCTGGTCACATTTTAAGAACAATGTCAAAATTTCATGGTTAAAATTCCAAATTTTCTAAAATAATATCTCTATTGAGGTCCATGGGAATGCTTCCTATACTTTCTGATGTCTGATAAATGCTCAGTGTACTACAGATAACTGGAAGAACATGCATGAGTAAGCATCTGCATTAAAATAATAGTAATGATAACAATAATTATAATCATAATTATAAAGAAAAATAATAAAATTAACTTATTAGAAACATTTACGTCTTCAAGGGCTTAAATGAAGAGAAAAAGAAGTTCTATGAATACTATCTTCTGTTCTACATTAAATGATGCTGGCTAACGATGAAAAAAATAAGTATAAAACCACTATCAGGATGAGCTGCCAGAAGAAAGCAGGACAACAGAGCATAATTTCAGTGTGTTCACATTAAGTTTTAATACAATTTTCCATGGAAACAAAACTTTTGTGAATGTGTTGTCAGGGTACCTTTCTTCTAACAGTCTTGTTTCTCCTGATAACTCGTGAACAGTTTGGCAGAAACTAAAGAAATTTCGTAGAAGAATAATGATCAGACAGAAAATACTGACCTTGCATTTTTTTTAACTTTGAGAAAAGATGCAGAGCAAGCTTGTACATTATTAAACTCTTACAAATCTGTATGGGAGAGACATTTTATAAATACTCCTGCCATAGGAAATGTTGTTGTCATTTCTAGAAATCAAAACAAGCCAAATGTGAGGCCCACATTTCTAACAAAATAGTCTAGTCCTTGTGATCGGAAATCTACCTGGCCCAAGAAACTGCAAAATATTTTAAAGAAAGTAGAAGTTAAAATATCTACCACTTTTTTTTTTCTGAACACAGATTTTTTTAAATTTAATCCCTCCATGCAGAAAAAAATGTACCCATTGAAATTCAGTGATGCTTGCTGAACATTTATGGAGATCCAACAGTGGATGTGAGCACAGTAAGGCAGTGGGTGCTGTTTCAGCAGTGGTAGCATGCAGGCTCTTGTTCGTCACTGTGAAAATGCATAGCTAATGGTGGCAATTACACTGAAACATAGTGTTTGGTTGCTGAGAATTTGCTCTATCAAACAGTGTTATTTTTCTCTTTGTAGCTGTTGTAGTTTCCATGGAAATAAGTAGGAGGCATTATTTTTGGAGCAATTGTGCTTGAAATTAAACGTCTTTAACTTTTATTTTCTTCTGGAATAATGTTTGATTTTCTTCTATCTAATGATATCCGTGTTGTTCTCAATAGAACTTTGTGTTTCTTATACCTAATGTTTTCGTCTGTATTTCCTATAAATGCAAAGATATCATAGAAAAAGTCTTCAGAAGTTGAATTTATTTTTTCTCAGCATAAACCTATCAGCAACACAGAGGCTCTACCATCAAGGAAAATGTACAGCACATGACACCTGTTATTAGCCTTCTAGATAAAATGAAGTGCTTTTAAGTTCATAACCCCTAATGTTCTGCAAAACAACTAAGGTAGAGCTCTTAATCTTTCGTTAGCGACAGCCAAAAGTAAATAATATATTGTAAATGATGTAATTTTCAAAGCTGCTTTACTTTGTCTTTGTGGATATCATAACAATGCTTGGTGGCAGCTTTCATGACTGACACCTCAGAAAATCCCAGTTGGAAAAATTAATTTAGTGTGTTTTGAATAGTGCTTTCTATCTATACATACCAGTGAAATCATGGGAAGATTCCCTTGGGTTCCAGTGGACTTCGGGTCAGATCACTCACAGATTAATGGACTTTAAGACTAGAAGGGATTATTAAAATCATTTGGTATGAGTTGACGCACATGTTAGAGCAGCAGCAGATTAGCAAGTAAATGTTGCCTAAAGTGAGCAACTTGCTCTTGAATTGGATTATGCCAGTTAAAAACAAACCTTAATGTCAATACAGATACTATTCTATTAGATATGTTGTAGGAGCTTAATGGAAATTTGATGGGAATTCCTTCTGGAAAGAGAGCTTGGAAGAGGCTCATTACGTCTGGACCCTTGCTCCTTGCTAATAAAAATTACTAATAAAAAATTACACAGCATTACTCTGATTCCATAAATCACATTTAAAGGAAAAAAGCTGGTGCTAGAGAAGTACACATGCATGGTTCAATTTCCTGCTGTTTTTGAGGTACACATTCTCAGTCAGAGGTTATAGAATCATAGAGTCATTTCAGTTGGAAGTGACACTTAAAGTCATCTAGCCTAGCAATAAACAGAGACATCTACAGCTAGATCAGGTTGCTCAGAGACTGGTCCAGCCTGACCTTGAATGTCTCCAAGGACAACCTCTGTCCACTTCTTTGTGTGTGTCCAACCTAAACCTTCCCTGTTAGTATGAAATTATTTCCCCTTGTCCTACCATAACAGACCCTGCTAAAGAGTCCCTCTCCTTCTTTCTTGTAAGTACTTTTAGATGCTGGAAGGCTGCTATCAAGTCCCCCTGAAACCTTCTCCAGGATAAACAGTCTCAGCTTTCTCAGCCAGTCGTCATAGAAGAGTTCCAGCTCTTGGATCATTTTTGTGGCCCTCCTCTGGAGGTGCTCCAACAGGTCTACGAATCTCCTGTACTGAAAGTTCCACATCTGGACACAGCACTCCAGGTGGGGTCTCACTAGCACAGAGTAGAGGGGTAGGACCACCTTCCTCAACCTGCTGGCCATGCATGTTTTATTGGCTTTCTGTGCTGCGAGGGCACACAGATGGCATATGTCCAGTTTACCATCCACCAGTACTCCCAGGTTAGTTTCTGCAGGGCTGTGCTCAATCCGTTTTTCCTCCAGCTTGTACTGACAGTGGTGGTTGCCATGATACAGGTACAAAACCTTGCACTTTGATTTGTTGATCCTCATGAAGTTCCTCTGGACCCACTGCTCAGCATGTCTAGGTCTCTCCCTCAGAAGAGTTAACTGCACCACAGAGCTTGGTGTCATCCACAAACTTGTTGAGGATGAACTTGATCCCACTGTCAGTGTCACTGATGAAGATATTAAAGAACACTGGTCCCAGTACTGACTCCTGAGGAACAGCACTCATAACTGGACATTGAGCCATTGATCACCACTCTCTGGGTACAATCTCACAACCATTTCCTTGTCAATCAAACAGTCCACCCATCAAATCCATATCTTTCCAATTTGGAGAGAAGGATGTTATGAGGAACATTTTCACAAGCCTTACTAAAGTCCAGATAGATTACATCAGTTGTTCTTCCCTCGTCCATTTCAAACCTATTTATTTCAGGACTATGCTGGTCATCCTTGGTGAGTGGCTGTGACAACTTGAAGAAAACTTTTTTAATAGTCAGAAATTTTCTTTTAACATCCAACACAAGATTGTTCAGGGTCAACCTATATCTATTTGTTCTTGTGCCAACATTGTTCTTTTACTTAAACAGTCCTGTTCCCTTAGGAGAGAAATCTTATCCCCTCTCAGCCTTCCTTTCGCAAAGTTAAACAAGTCACACCCTTCCACATCTCATTTGTCAGGTTCTCTGCATGTATTTGACCAGAGCTGTGACTGTTCCAGATGACTCCACACCAAGGCCTAGCACCATCAGCCTACTCCTCAGCTGTCCTCCTGAAACTGTTCTGGTGAAGAATTTTTCAAAGCTACATTTGATTTTCACGAGACTCCATGGCAATTCATAGGTATGCTATGACTGTACAATAATGCCTTGTATTTTTTAAATATTTCCCACAGAGAAGATGCAAATTTACAAACCATTTTTGTTATTGGACCCGAAATCATATCTTCCTACAAATAAAGCTACATATAGATGATCTTCTGAACAAACTCTTCTGAATAGATCAAACAGT
This sequence comes from Tragopan temminckii, assembly GCA_028571105.1. Lineage (NCBI taxonomy): Eukaryota > Metazoa > Chordata > Aves > Galliformes > Phasianidae > Tragopan > Tragopan temminckii. Next base: position 21,035,004 of record JAOWBP010002392.1, on the reverse strand, counting down.
AGCAAGAGACATGCATGCATGGGTAGAGCGATTAAAGATGACAGCGTGGAGTGAAATTGCTAAATCTTCTCATTTAACCACAATAGGATTAAGCATAAGGCTTGCTCATACAATAATAAGCATTTAGAGTGAGACAAGAAAAAAAAAAAAAAAAAGCCACAATACTCAGTAGCATCCAAGTGCAGAGAAACAAAAACAAATATTTTAAATCAATTCACAATGGCTAGACTTTTCCTGGTAAGATATTTTACATTTGGTGGGGTTTTTGTTAAGGATCAAAATACTGAATACAGTGAACTTAATTCTTAATGCTTTTGTAACATACATATAAGCACAAAAAGAAATATTTCTTGTTTTGTCTACAAACCAGCCTGTGTAGAAATGGCTGTCTCAGATTAAAATTGCAGAAAATGACTTCACAACTAACTGGCTGTTCTTATCTCCCACCTTGTAAGTGAACATTTTTAGCAGTGGAAAGTACAACCAATACTTGCACCCCATAACTAAACGCTGCACTGAAATGGGAGACACGGTATCTATTTCAATAGTGAATGCCCCAGTGCCCAAAGACAGGCACCCTTTTCTTTCATGTTTAACTTGTCTTGATGTCAGCCTTTTTTTTTTTTTTTTTTTTTCCCTGCATTTTCCACAAGCCAGACGGTTAAGTAGTTAGGATTACTTAAGACAACCATTCAGCATCCATGTAGTCAGGGTACTCTGAAGTAAAGGACTCAATTTCAAAATCTTTCAGGCAGAACAGAATGCTAAACTACTGAATCTGTGAATTTACTATATTTTTAAATGTTCTGATTCAGCATCCAAAACAGAGAATTTATTTTCTGTTTCTTTTTCCAAATCTTGATCACTGCAGCTTCTTGCAGCTTTGTGTTTTGACACTGACAGAAAATCCAAGGGCTGCCCAATGGGTAAGGAGGAATGATTCTCTCACTTGCAACTACTGCGTGAGGCATGGGGATGTGTAACTGTGTAACTTTATAAAGAATAACTCTGAAGCTGAGACTGAACAGTTTTCCCTGACCCTTTAGATCCTTCTATGTATGACAGGTAAAGAACAACTCTGTAATTATTCATTCCAAAATATTCACAGTTACCACCAGAGAATACCGGCCTTTTGGTCTGATTGTGTATAGAATTTTTGTATTATATTATCTATTACCGAGTTACACCTCAGGCACCGCCTTTAGCTCTCTTAAAAACCGCAGCTGATCAGCTAGGATGTCCCCAACAATTTAAAAAAACAAGATAGTTTCCTTGTGCATTTATGCAAATTTAAGGATAAAATACTACCTCATAAGAATAACTCATTTTTACAACTTATACTAGATGAAGTTTGCAGTTTGGTCTCCTAGTTCAAGTACTGAGACTATTTTTAATGTATATATTCTAAAGAAATCACTGAAGAAGCATTCTCCATTTACACTGAAGACATTGACCACAACTGTGCTCACCGTGGCTTTTTGTTTTAAGCCTTATTATTCAGAATTACCAAATGACTGTCTCTGGTTGCTTTAATAGGTAATACTTCACTCTTTTCAGTTGTAGTCCGAGATGCCTTCAACTCAAAGTATGTCTTCTACCAGCCTTCAAACATCTTCACAGACTTCCCCCAGATACACATTGATAACTTCCTCAGAGAGGGCCACTGATTTCTCTTTTGCAATGTTCATTGTGAGCATTTTATCAAGCCATAAGAACTGTGTTTTTGGTATCAGATAGTTTAGTTCCTGTTATTTTCTGTATAGTTCTGCAAGGTCTTAGAGGTTATCTGTCCTTTGTTCTAGTTTAAAGAATATGCTTTTGTAAGCAAGCACGCTTGGCTAGAGGTGTAAAGCTGAAGTCATTTCAGCCTTTTCAAGAACATGGGATATATATGATTTTTTAATTCTACTCATTACATATTAAATATGAATTCTTAACAGAGTAATGCCAGCTTGTCAAGGTAATGACTAAATTTGTATTGGCAGAAAGTTTACTTTCCATAAAATAATGTTTCACAAAGTTACACTATTTTCAGACCAAATCATTCCTTTGGTTTTTATAAGAGAAAAGCAAGCATGAAGAATAGTTCTTAATTACACCATTCAGTAGTGATTTTTGATTGGTTTTTTAATGATATTTTTGATTACTTCAGATTTCTATTTCCTGAAATATTTTTGTAATTGTAGTTATTTTTTATTTCACAATTATAAGGTAGCACATGAATTTACCTTGACTTGACAGTATTTAATTATAAGATGTAGTCAATATGGTATAATTAAGTTAGAACTAGAAAACTATCTTTAGTTTTAGCAGTTAGAACATGTTTTTATACCTTTTTCCTAATCTTTTCTTCCTTGTTTGTTTTGTTTCTTTTCTTTTTACTGAGGGTGGTGAGGTGCTGAAACAGGTTGCCCAGAGACTGTGGATGCCCCATCCCTGAAGGTATTCAAGACCAGGTTGGATAGGGCCCTGGTCAATCTGACCTAGTACTTGATCTAGCAGTTGGCAATTCTGCCCTCAACAGGGGCATTGAAACCTGATGATCCTTGAGGTCCCTTCCAGCCCAAGCCATCCTATGATTCCTTCTTCCTTCCTTGCTATGATCTATAAAAGGTCAGTGGTTTCTTCTGCCACATGCAGAGTGTATTCTTTAGGAGGCAGGTGTAATAAAGCCTCCCCAAACTGTTGTCAAGAGGGCATCTGAGAGTACGGTACTTACAATATGTTCTTGTATACATGTTACAAGGAAAACAGAGATACAGACAATGGTCACATTATACAACTGTTCCTTCAGCTACCAATTACTAAGAGGTCCTAAGTAAAATACAAATATTTCCCTCTCCCTTTTCCTTTCCCTTTCTCCCTGCAACAGTAAGATAGAACTCCTACAGATGGGAAGAAGTAACTGGCAAATCTTGCCTTATTCTGCATGACAGGAAGGATCATCATTAGTAACAGCAGAACCTGCTCTGGTAGTTCCTTTTCCTATATCCTTCTTGCACTTCTGCTGTGATTCTGCAAAAAGCTAATACTTTTCTGAAAGCACAGATTTCAGTGATGCCTGTCAAGTTTTCTGGACTTCTTTTCCTTGCACAGTAAATAATGCATCAGTGTTCTGACTCATGAATGCTCAGAATGCCAGTTTCTGAGAAAAGTAAACATTATTATTCACTTTTACATTTTAAAGTGACATCATCCACCTGGATAATACATTTTAGGAAACTGCTAATTTATCATGCTAAAAGTTACCATTTTGTGTTGCATCTGAATATTTATTGCCACATTTCAAAACCCCACCAGCATTTTTGCAGGCTCACTCATTCACGACATTGTACTTTTCCATAGATGCTTTCGAGAGCATGATATTCTTCATCTGATACAAATGTACAACTTGGTAGGCTGTTCTTGTAGGACCTGTTCTCCTTACAATACGTTTTCATTTGATCCATGAGCCAGCACTACTCTACAGACAGTTGTTAGCACCTTTGCCAACATCCGCTCTGCACAGCAGTGCTCTTCTCATGGGACCAAAGGGCAACTGCCCTTTTTAACAAAACAGACTATGAGGAACCTGGCACTGGAAACAGCAGCAACCACAAAACATCGAATATCTTTTCTATTCTCAAGAAGGAAACATAACTACAATCAGTATCCACGCATTACATGGTCAAGTTCACATCTCCAGAGTGTTTTCAATCATGTATTTGCTGCCTTTGAAAAGACATGCTGAAGTCTGTTGAGCCACATTGCTGAAATGAGCTGATGAAATCATGAGAAGCAACAGTGAATGCTGTGTTCAGATTACTAGCAGACACAGAGCTTGCCTATTCTCCTGAAGTAACCCTCTGGGGCATATTTGTTCTATGATTTTTTCAATGTGTTTTATCATGTTGTATGTCCCCACCCTTTTGGGACCACAGCCAAAACTGTCAACATCTACATAGTTGGAAAATGGCCAGCGTACCATTCAATAGTATTGGTGTGAAAAGCTGACAGAATTTAGCAACTATAAGAGGAGATGGTTTCTACCAAGTAATATGTCACTTGCTCCTCTAGTAGGGAACTCCTCTAGCTAAGTGCTATGGAAGAAAAAAAAAATTATCTTGCCAAAACTGAAAGGAGACCACTGTTACAGAATGAATTTGTAATCTTGGGGAAATAGCCAGCAATGGGACTGACAAGAAGAGATCTTCTTCCACATCATGAACATACTCAAAGTGATGAGCTGTGTCTCAAGGTCAGAGTTTGGCTTAGACTATCTCATACTCACCAATTCCTGGGATTTATATTGCAAAACTTACAGATTAGTGAAACAGCTTCCTCTTCTTTCATAAGAGGACTTCTTTCTGTTTCTCCTGAATTACTGCTCAGAGGAATGCTGCCTGTGAACAGCCAGTACTGCTGTTCCTAGAACCATAAACACAGCTTGTGGCTTTGGAAACTGTGAGGCTGCCAGATCAAGCAGCAATATTACATTATCAGAGGTAGTTTTCTCCCTCCAGTGGGACAATAAAAATTAACAATACCCAATACATTTTTCATCATTCAAAATTATAATTATTTGTGCAACCAGCTTGCTTTTGTGCTGCCTCTATTTATGCTCCTCTGAGCAGTCTCCTCTCTTCCCAACTACAGACAGGTCCAGTTTCAAATTTTCAGTTACAGTGAGGATCAGACTGCAAGTGTGATCAGAATTTGCTACAGTGAAACAAAAGCATCATCTGTGTAAACTCACAAAGTCAACAAACACATGAACTAGTGCGTAACAAAAGTAGAACTCCAAACTGAGTTGAAATAGTAAAGCCACAGCAGTATAAGATAAACATTTTTTCAATTACCTCAAGCATGTGACTGGATATCTTGCTGAAGACAATACAACATATCTTCATTTTACTAGTTTTTTTTTTTTTTTTTAAATCAAACTGAGGAGCTAAAATCCTTCTAAAGGACATAAAAGTGAATAATCATTTGAGTTTGCCTGTGCAGTAAATAGTCTATATAGCAACTATTGGCATACAGTCACCACAGCTAAATTAGATGGTAGTGATGAATCTATTCAGTAAACCAAAATGAATAATAGGCTCATATGCGCTAGAGGGAATTTTTTTTAATTTTTCATCTACCAAATACAAAGGTGATACTTTCTTGGAGTCATCCTGATTTAATAATCCATTTTGTACTCTGTAGCTGTAAACATCCTGGTATGACAGACAAAATATTTAAATTATTGCTTGATTTATCACCTTATTTTTTTCCACGACTAGGATGCCTCTGGCATGAGTCGCTCTAAGGTGAGAGAGCATTAGGCATAATCTAAAATCACTTCACAAGTGATTGATAATTAATCATTTATGCGATCTCAAGTATTTTACAGTACCAAAACTCATTAACTCCTTGTCTCCACCTATGCATATGTATGACACATACAGGCAGATACATGCTCTGTCACTTCAGCATAGTCCTCAGATTCCATGACTGTTAAGACTCTCAGCAGAATATGACAATCTCTACGCCACAGAGAAATTCATCTACTAACAGTAAATCTCCACTTGTTGCACTTGTGCAGAGTTGTGTCTTTTAGACACATTAGAGTACATAACTCAGTACTGTGTTATTCACTGCTGTTCCAGAAAATCTGGGTTTCTTGTATGCCCTTTGTCATATCTGTCATTGAGTGTCTGAGATTCATTTAAACAATTAAAATAACCTTGAATGTCTGTGTTTAAGCAATATGACACTTCTCATTGTAGTCTCTAAAATGAAGTAAATGGCATGTTATGGAGTAGAGAGTGGGTCAAAGATTTTGTTCATTGCTTGACCTCTGAGCATTAACTATTTTTCTGCTTAATTCTGAGGGAACAGAAGGTCTTACCAGAATAGTCTCTGTTCAGAAGTCAGGATACTCATCTTCTACTTTAGTACGTATAGAAAAATCTGTGAGTAATTTGTCATCTACAAACTGAAGGAAAACACATAGTAACGAGCGGGTAAAACCATTTTTGTTGACTACTGCTAATTTTCCAGAGACTGTACTAAGGAATCCATAAATACAAAAACAGAATTCTTAACATTTCAATATGAAATTGACATTTTCTTCAACCTATTTGAATAGTCTAGTTTCTTAAACATCTGGACATAAGGCATGAGTGTATTTGGAAATTTGAAAGAAACAGAAATTCACAACTTCCTTATCACCAAACACTCTATCTACTCTGCCTTCATGATCTGCTAGATTACGGTTACCACATATTATGTATTTCCTTTCCTCATTTTCAGTCTCTTTGTTCCTAGCTTTTTTTTTTTTTTTGGTGCTACATTGGGCCTTACTCTACATGACTTTGTGTGTCATGATAATTGACATTGCCTGCTCATATAATTTCTAGGTCAATCAAGCAGAAAGAAGGCTGAAAAATTCAATAGACTCACACAGATCTGTCTCCTACTTTTACTCCTGTATCTATCCCTCTTCATATTCTTCCTAAAAATTATTTTTTGCATTATCTTGATGAAATCAGTAACCCTCAGTTACCACAGGACTGATTATTTAGTTGCAGTTGGCAGTTTCAGGATTTTGTTTCCCCTAAGGTAAAGAAAACTCTTTGCAAAAAAAATTGTTTTAGCATTTAAACGAATCGTGTCAGTGTATATTTTAACTTAGATTTTTTTTTTTTAAATAGCACAAAGCTGACAACTTCTGCAGCTACACAAACTGTTTATGTAAACTAAAATACACAGGCATACATCAGGAAGCACCAATTAAAGTGCTCAAATTTCAAACCAAGAGCAGTCCCCTGTACCAGAGCAGTATCAACAGAGCCTGACAACCTCATGGTTATGATACTTTCTAGAAAGATATAGATTTGTTTATTCATAATGTGAAAAATTTGACCATCTTGGTACTACACTCTACAGAAGTGCTCTAATTCTTTGGATATTTTGCAAAAACAGAGCACAATTCATGCCTCATACCTTTAAAATCTAAAGAAAATGGCCAAAACACCCATATTTTGTCTGAAGCTAGCATGAAGTGGGACAGAGAAACACCTATTTCGAAACTATTGATCAGACTTAAGTTTCAAACATCCACCAATATTCTTAACCTTAACAAGATGACAGCCACTGAGGAGAGGAGAGGAATCCTGTGCTTTAGAGAAGCTCTGCTGCCACAAAGATTATCTGTAACATTGTTAGCAGAGCTTTTGAGAATCACAGTCTTGTATTTAGACCATTGAAACCCATCTGCAGCTCTGCTTTTGACTTTTTTATATATATATATTTTAGGGATCTTGGCCTGAAACCCCCTGAGCCTTGATTTGAACTAAAGTAATTCTAGAACTACAATGAACTGGAGAATCTTACAACAGGAAAGACACTACTAACTTTCACCAGCTTGTTATCTGCAGTGAGGCCTGTCAAGAGTTACTAGAGCTAATAGTACTATACCAGCTCCCATTAGGGCTGGTAATAATAGCTGAAAGATGTTGACTAAAAGGCTAGTATAGACACATCTGATTGTTTTGGCTGGTAATCTGTTCTCAGTTACAGCAATGTAAGAAAACTATACAATGAGTTTGTGTAATAAAGATGCTAAGCAAAGTTTTCACAGTGAATGGTGTTTTTACCAACTTCGCTAATTTCTCCAGCACTTTCTCTCTTTCAAGCTTGCCACTGCTCTATCTCTGATTAGTCACACACTTAAGTGACTTAAAATACGTATGACATTTAGTCATTCAGTATTTTTTTGTGTTTATACCTAGATTCCTAGTTTATTATTTTGAATTCGTACAAGTCACTCTCTAAATTTCTGGAACACTTCTTTGGCTGTTTAGAGATCTTGCCTTGAACTTTCTGTGCTCCAGCTGTGGTTAATAACATTGAGCTAAAGCCCAGAAACTTTAAAAAAAAAGGCCAAAACAGATCTGGAAAAAGAACCTACAGTGCTGCCAAGATCCATCCTCACTTTTCATGTGTACTCTAAAAACTTTAAGCAAACAAATGCTCCATCCACAGGCCCAAAGCTGCAAAGAATAACTTTAGGAAAAAAAAGCTGCCAAAAGAAACCTGAGGGCTCTAGCCCAGAAGCACAGTTTGTACTTACTAGCTGCCTTTAATCCAGAACATAAAGATTTGACTTTTGCACACTATACCCAGAAAACTTTTACATAATTAACTTCAAGACACATTTCAATGCTACAGATACTAGATATTAATTAATAAAAAGAAATTAGGCTTACTTGTAAAGGCAAAAAGTCCAAAATAAAAAAAAGTATTTAGGAATTAATTACACTATGCTTTTAGAAGATATTGTGCTGTCAGTCTTTGTGAGAAATCTCATTCTTTTATTAGATTCAAGAAGATCAATAGACTTCACAGACATTGAGAATGTTTTTAGCATAATTTAATATCTTCTAACTTTATAATTTGCAAAAATAACATGTTTATGAAAGTCTGTTTTAACACATCTATTTTTCTTTCGCCCTCCATCAAATATTGGCCGTTTGTTTTCTTTAAAACATATTACAAGTTCTGCATCTTTGGAATGTGGGGTCACGATTAAGTATATTCTCAACTCTTAGAAGTTTAGGAGGCACAGCCTGTATGAAATTAATTTAGAGTCATACAGAAGTGAGACAAGAACTTAATGCCTGACATTCATCTCAGGAATTCCAGGAGAAAGAACAATCTATACTATAAAAGTGCTAAATATATTGCATATCAGACTTTCTCATTTAAACAAGATGTTTCGGGTTGTTTTTTGTTTGTTTTTTTGAGATACTGAATCAGATAACTTCATTAAAAGGCCACTTTGAGACACATACTCTTTTCTTGGCACTAAACTATATCAGCCCCCCTAATGTCACCCAAGCCAGAAAGAAAACCATAAATTCACTCTGTAAACATTGTTTAAATATTGTTGCCATTTTTCCAGGTTGTACCACTTCATGGAGTTTGTAATGGTCTAATTTATCTTTCAAATAGAAATTAGTGACACAAAGTACAAGACCAAGACCATTTTCTAGGTTTAGAAAAGTATTCAGGCTATGTGTATATAGAGCAGACACATGAATGTATTTTGATTGAATGTATATAGATATATAGACAGACAGAATAGTATATACCTAAATTGAAACAAAAAACTTCAAACCAGCTTCAAGAATTAATTTTATTATTTGCTGAATCCACTTGTGACAGTGAGCTTCAGTCTAACTGCATTATGCATACTGTAGTAATCTGCCACCATTAACATGTCTACACTTTTAGATACACAAATATTCCCTTCTAGTTAAACAATGATACACAGAAGCAGAGCTGGAGCCAAATGGAAACACCCAAAGCACAGGACTCAGACCTATGCAGAGTAAGTGTAATACCTGTGTTTACTCACAGACTCTAAGCAACTCACCAGAAAAGTTCCCTCTTTAGGTCACCCACACTCGGAGATATGATTTAGTGGAGGGTTGATAAAGTTAGGGTAGTATGGTTAGGTTGCTGATGGACTTGATAATCTATAAGGTCTTTTCCAACCTGAGCAGTTCTATGATTCTCTCCAAAATCTGTATAAAAAAACCCTAGGTGCCTCACTTAAGTGATCCGAATCTAACAGTCAGGACCAGGTGCCTCATATCTTGGCATTACATCACTTACTTGGGAGTGGTTGAAGAACCATTCCATATTTTGGTCATTAAAGGTAGATTTATCCACATGATACATAAATATGCATAGCAATGCCATCTGGCATCATGAGCCTGAGAAAAAGTTCTGTTGATGCGGACTTCTTTAATTTCAGTGCTAAATTATGAGTATCTTCAGATCACCAAAACATTTTAATTAAACTATGTTGAAGACTTCTGCTGCAATACTGTAAGTTACCTTACAGATTTTGCTGTCTCAACTGCTAAGAAATGGATTATGTAGTCCCCTGCACCTAGACAGTGATTATCAAACCATCCCAAAATTTCCCTCCAAAAATGGTAGGATGATGTCTTATTACATCCTTATATGTTGTTTAAACTTTTATTAGATATACATTTCTGTATCTTGTGGGAACTTCATGATTTAAAGCAAAAAACAATAAATTAGATTATACTAAAAATTATGTAGGTGTCACTCATGGGAATGCAGTCATGTAATATTATGAGACACTAGAGTTTATTTTTCTCCAGGTAGGCAATCCATCTAAACACATATGTCTAATAAGTCTTAAAAAAACCATGACTAGCATGGCACAGAATTTACAATTCAATTCTATGGAAAATTCCCATATTTCACTGTTGTTTTTGTCACTGGAAAGGAATTTGCAATAAAATCTCACAATGATTCTTGGTAAGTAAATTCTGGGGAAAAAGAATAAAACCGATGGGAAATTGAAAGATAAAAAGAAATATTATACATAATATAAATGATATTATGGTATAATAACCCTGCCCACAGAATGGTGTTGGAACTAGATGACCCTCAAGGTCCCTTCTGGCCCAGATAATTCTATGGTAATACGACTGGTAGAATATAAGAGCTTAAATCACAAAAATTCAGAACTGAGCATTCATTTTGCAAAAAAAAAGTTGTGGTTATTAAAGAACTAACAGTTTTATTCTAGAGATTTTTTTTAAAAAAGCCTGTCAAAATAAGCGTGTTGCCATAAGAGATTTGGGATTTCCTAATAAAGAAACATTGGATATCCTTATTTACACAGAATAGCCAAAGAGATCACATGGTGCAGGGAGCAGGAAAAAGTGGAATGATCTAGTCTGATCCCTTCACACTTACAAAAATAACATATCACTGAAAAACATTCTGGTTTTAGATGCATCACAAATTATTGTTAAGAGTATTTCTCTACATCCTTTTTCACACTCTTACTTCGGATTTTAATTTCATAGTTCTCAGGAATTTTTTTTTTGCTTACCATTTGAAAAGACTGAGCTGTCATTTTTATACCATATATTCTGCTGTTATTCAGAAACAATTAAAGTAGCAATATTTCTCTCTTACTGATAAAGTGTTAAACAAATTCAGAAAATCTCATTTAATATTATATTGGCATAGTATTAATTGCCACTCAAGAAGTACAGTTGAGACATATGCAACTCATAGAATAAAAAAATCATTAAGGTTGGTGCCACGGTTTAAGTTGGCTCAGCACAATACATTCATTAGCTCACTTTTCCCCTTCCCAGTGGGATGAGGGAGAGAATCAGGAAAAAAACACAAAGTAGAACCAAAACCTCACCACTCTTTCTGAGAAGAAATTTTTTCCAATATGCAACCTGAACCTCCCATGCTGCAACTAGAGGGCATTCCCTCTTGTATAACCTGTTATGTGGGAGAAGAGGCCAACCCCCACCCTACCACAACTTCCTCTTTGGTAGTTATAGGGGGCAAAGAAGTCGCCCCTGAGCCTCCTCTTCTCCAGACTAAACAATTCCAGTTCCATCAGCCACTTCTCAGACTTGTGCTCCACACCTCTCAACAACTTCGTTGCTCTTTTCCAAACATACTCCAGGCCCAGTGTCTTTCTTGTACATAAGGGCCCAAACCTGAACACAGGATTGGACACTGTACTTGAGGTGTGCAGATCCATAAAACTATGTCTGTAACTCAGTACTCATGTAAAAGTTTCATTTATATAGCTGTAGTAACTATCAAAAGCAGTGGATTATGAAATGCGTTAGGGGAATAAGGTACCCCAATAAGTGATTTACCTGTCTCAAGATGAGATTGTTCAGCTCATACACTAGGCATTTCTAAATTTAAGGCAATAAGTTGAAAAGAATAAAAGGGAGGCATCTGTTATGTCTTCACCTTTTTTTTTTAATTTACTTTGTGTCTGACCTGCTGAAATGGCAGTATTGTCCTGTACAAGAAAGCCAAAAGCACTGCTTGAGTCCTTGAGAATCCTGAATTAGGTGGATAAACACCCCTCAAATGGGAGATGTGTTGATTTGCACCCTACCCTCCCTCCTGTTAAAGGAAAAAGAGGCAGGAAATAGACTAAACAAATATTGTGCCACGGAACTGACAAGTAGGAGTTGCACTACAGGCAAATCACTGTCACAGTATTCTGTACAGAGCCCAGTTCAGTCTGTGCATACCTCTCCTCACACCACAGCACGTAGAATTAGTTAGGGGACTGGTAGGCTATGCACAGATGTTTCTATGCACATACTAGAGAAGGATTAACACAGTCAGTGAGACAGTTTTCCTGGTAAAAACAAAAACATCAAACAAGAGCAGTAGCTGAACACGTGTTTGAAAGCTGCTGAAGTCCTTTGGCAGCCAGAACTCTGCATAATATGGCCAAAGTACACAAGGAGTATGCAGCTGAGTCCACGTTTCAGTCTGTGAAAGGTCACAATATGTTTAGTTCGTATAGAAGTCACTAGCAATGTTCTTACCTATTCTCGTGTACTCATCTTCTCCAAGGCACCCACTGCTTCATGATCTCAGTGGTGACATAGTCCTTAATTCCCCAAAAGAGATTTTACTGATTTATTTGTTCAGACTCATCCAGATTTCTCAAAACTGCAGTGATATAACAACTAGAACAAAGCAGAATTGGAAAGACAGCAGCAACAAAAGTAACATCCAAAAAATACATCAACATTCTATCAGAAACTGAAGTATTTTTTAAATCAGACTTAATAAAACTAGATTTTTTTTTCCAAGTTAACTGTTATAGAATGAACCTTGGAAAAATATCCTAAGCTGTTATTTATAGTCACTGTAATTTTGTACAGCAGCTTAAGCATAAAATGTTATAGCTATTACTGGGGAATCAGAGAGGAATGGGCTGAAAAGTAAAGCCTCTACTCCACAGAAAGATTTAGAGCCATGTGGTCTTTTAATCTGCCTTCTGGTCCTCTCTGGACCAGAGCTAACTCAAATGCCTGACTACTCTTCAGTAGACTTAAATATTCTTAAGCCTTGTCTAACTTGTATTTACCTGCACATTACCACTTTGAAGGAAACATCTGATGTGAAAATCTCTTACTTGTGACATAATAGAATCATAAAGAATTTTAAATGGATTAATTCTAAGAGAGGTAAGAATTTATTGGATGGTACTACAAATCATGTTTATGCCCATGTAATAATTCCCAGCAATTGTTTGTTGTCTTTTATGAAAATTCATAACCGCAGAAAAAAATAGAAAGCTCTACATTTGAAGTAGTTTGTGCACTTTAGTAATCTCAGCATATAGGGAAAGTTATACATATTCCTGAAAGTCTTTTATACCATACTCAGTACATAGATGAATGTGGCACTAATATATTCATGCCATTCTTTCTATGAATGTGTAGATAGGAGCTGAAATAAAATTAAACCACTTTTGCTGTCAGTTGCTGTCTGATTTAACTCTGAACTAATCCTCTTTTTTCTTCCTTTTTATGATAGTAGTGTTTCATATTTTTTCTATACTATACCTAGAAAATACTCAAATGCCAGAAACTGAGACAAATTATGTTAATACACAGCATATGTCATATCTGGACAATACTCACATTGTAAAACACAAAAGCTTCCTAAGTGAGGGAACTTATGAAGATTTCATGTAATCTAACATCTTTTGTCATTAGCAGTGCTTCTTTGGTTTTAAAAATAGAAGATTAACTGATTACAGAAGTACAATATTTTGCTGAATATATTTTATTTGCCGTAATGCATTTTCCAAAGTTCTTTGTACAGTTCGTGCTCATTACTTCTTGTCCCATCTCTGGACACCACTGAGTCTGACTGTTCTTTACATTGCTCCATCAGGAATTTACACATTGTCAAGATCCCCATCAGCCTTATCTTCTTCAGGTTGAAAAGTCTCAGCCCTTCATGCCTTTCCTCATATGTCAAATGCTCCACTCTTAGTCATTTTAGGGGCCCTTTAAGTTGTTCCGCTGCTCTTCCATGTCTCTCCTGTACTGTGGAGCCCAGAACTGAACCCAACATCTGTGCTGTCCTTTAAAATGACATACTGATGACCATACTGAATATCTTAAATTGTTATAATACATAATGTGGCTATGGGTTCTGCTTTATATTATCATGGAAGTACCTCAGAAGACCTACTTAAGTTGTTCCATGTAAAACAATCAGTGCATATAAATTTACCATCTCCACAAAGCTATGACAGAATTTGAGTTTCATAACAAAAAAATATGATTTCCCCAGTAGTTCTCTTCACAGAAATAGCATATGCTGCACTCCAGATGGATTTGCATCAAGTATTTCCATTACAGCTTTGAATATTTATGTGTCTACATTCATGAAGAACAGAGGTGCTTGTATCATCACATCATGCTTCTTTTCCCAAGCTGCATAGGTCATGAACTCCTCTGCATGTCAAGATTCACCCAACAATTTCAGCTGAAAAACCTATAATAAACTTATCTAGAATGAACAGCTGCAGATTATTTTGTAGTTGCAAATATTTCAAATAATCAAAAATGATACTCAGTCATTAACTACTAGTGGTTAAAATAGCTCAAAACAAACAGGTTAAGTAGCATAAAGAGGATGTCTGTCTGAAATTTTAAGTGTTAACTATAATCTTCTGATATAGAACTGCTATATTATACTTATTAAAAAATCTTTTAATAACTACTATTTTATAAATATGTACATTTAAAATTACTGTGTCTGAAACAAGCTTGCCAATATTGGTGAAAATGCAAGGGTAATATCTGCACTCTTATTTCCTTCAGAAACAAAGTTTGGTAGTTTCATATAGTTATTTCTTTGTTACTCAGCTATTAAGCATAAAAATAAGCTTAGATTCTCAACTTTTTATTGATTTCACCTTAACACTTTGGGCCTGAAATTGGCAGCAATATATGAAGCACCATTTCTTAGATTTAAGAATAGACACAAAGCTACAGAAACGTATTCCAAAACCTGCTCAAGAATTAATTCTTGTGAATATTCAGCTGTCTGGTATTACCATATACCCTATTAATCAACAGTATTTATTTTTTATTTATTATTTATTTATTATTATTTATTATTATTATATGCCTTTTAAAAATGAATTTTTTTGTGCAATCACTGACCTTTGGAAGAGTTTTTTTTAATCCATCTACAATTTTTCATTTCATTTTTTCCTGGTAGAGTTCCCTGCAAGTCTATCAGCAGCAGTTTGTTTTCTGCTCAGATGCTCCAAACACCTCTTGAAAACTAACAAAGTTATAATTTTTAATCAAATTAATGTAACGCTTTTTCCTAGGTTAGAATGCCTTACACTTTGGATGATCAGAATATCTGGTCATTTTCCTCCATATTTAGCCATTCCAAATAGAGTTAAATTAAATAAACAAAAAAACCCGCACAAAAAAACGTGATCCAGAGTCATCACCTATCAACATTTGTTGTTTACAACCTATACAATGTTTTCTCAGTCCTATTCTTTTTCTACAAAAAAAAGTAACAGAACATTCTGCCATCACCAAAGAAAAAAAAAATGACTAATAAGGGAACTTACTTTCCACTTTCATTTTGTGTTGTGCTAAAGTATTGCTTTTGGCTCTTTTGTGAAGCAACAACACAAGACTGCAATGCAGAACACCCTCCTTACACACTCTGTGATGACAGGAAGACCACAGCAAGCATCACCTCCAGTAAGTACATCTCTTATTATTTCTTCCCTTTTAATATCTTGTGTTTAAGATTTGGCTCACTTTCCATATTGTTTCTGTACAGCTCTGACTAGATAGCAACCATCTACTTTACATCATAGGTACATAGACTTCCAGGCTTTTGCCCACAAAACAGTCATGGAAGTTCTCTAACTTCCACAAAACTTAAAACTAATAATCATTTTGCACAACAAAATTTAGTTTCATTGCTCTGCAACCACCTCAAAAATATCTACATATGATGCTGAAATATAACGGAAAGCACAGCAATAACAGCAGAGCAGTAAGGTTCTAGGCTGCAGAAAATGAGGATCTGCTCAAATGCAACAGCTAAAGGCAAAGAAATAAAGGAAAAATGCTACTTACCTTTAGAAGGCCTCAAGCACCCAGGGATCACCAGCAAAATGCTCCTACTTCCACTCCCAGCCCTTAAATGAGATCTGGGGAGGAGTGGGTCCTGGCTCCATCCCTTCCAGTCACTCAGGTACATTGCATGCACCTGAGCTCTCCCCTGCCTTCCCACCAGGTGCTCAATCACTGCTTCAGGCCATGACTCACCATTTCTCTCACAGATACCTTTTCCTAAATCAAACCTGCCAAAAACTGATGTACCTGGAGAGTGATTGCATATAGAGAAAAATAGGATGGAGCAACAACATTAGCATGAAAAACAATTATATCTTTCTGACCTTACAGAAATTTTGAAAACAGAATAATGAGAATTCATTAGATTCATGGCTCCCTGCTAATTCATTATTTTTCAAAGTTGGAGTGAATGTTTCCTGGGAATTCTCTTTCTTTTTTTTTTTTTTTTTTTTTTTGAGGTTATTACTTGCGTGAATTTAAAAAATAATAAAAAAATGTATGCTGTCTCTCCTTAACTGTATGCTTGTCAAAGAAAGCATGTTAGTATTTACCCAATAAATATTAACAAGAACCTACATTTCAACCAATAATTAAGAAAATGTGCTTTATCTAATAGTTACAATCCTTTAAGGAGACAGACTACCCTGAGCTACACTAGAATTCTACAGTTCTAAGAAACACAAGTTCCCTTATTGCATGGCTGGTCTGATCTTAATTGATCATATTAACTTTTTAAGAAACCTTGCACCTTAGGCATGCAACAATTTCCTTCCAAATATTTAGATATTTGCATTGCTTAATGAGCTGGTAATCAAATGAATAGGGTAGACAGTCCTTTGCATGGTGTGTTGCCAAAGCTGCAAGAGGCATGGGAGGGGTTCACATATTTTTGTTTTGTTTTTATTGCCAGCTGCCATGCTGCTGCGGTGTTTAAAGACACTGCCAAATACAGGGTTTTAAAGGTCCTCCTATAATTATATCAGATAGAGAGAGGGCAGGGCATACTTTAGCATTCAATCTTGCCTCAGTCATTTAGAACCTGGCTACTGCCTCAAGAAGATTTTGGCCTGGCAGAGCTGCCTGCAGGCAAGGCCTGTGCGGCATTGGCAACGCGCACTCAAACTCACAGTCACACTCCTCCAGGAGCCTATGCCATTCCAAAATATACTCTCACTATGCCTAAAATACTGACTGTGATAGTGTTGAGTGTAAAATTGGGATGTTGGGATTGCAAAGAAGGGCATGCTGGACTAGAGTGCTTGAAAGTCTCTCACCATGATGGGATCCCTAAATTCCCCTATCCATAAGCAATTATTTCCCTCCTCACCAAGTGGTTTCAACTGAATAGTTTTCTTTACCACAGAACTTTTCTTTCAGCTATAATAGATATTTCCACCAACTTCTTGTTGTTTCAGCTATGTGACAGAAGGCTCTCTCTTATCATTTCTTGTCAGTTCAAGGCAATCTAAAAACCAGTCACTACTTCCCTGTCCTCTTATTTTCCGTAATATCTTCCTCACGTGGTCTGGCAAATCTTTTCACACAAACTGCATACTTTCTACGCTTTTCTACAAATCAGGAAATTACACTGTACAAGTTTTCATTCCCTTTTTGAATGTTCCCAGTGACTTCTCCTTTCCACTTTATAAAGCAAATGAACTAAGTCTTTAATTTCTGACCCTCTTTCTGCTGATAAACCAGGCCTTCTTATTCTCATATTCTGATAAAGCATTGACTTCCACTTCTATTCCGTTAATGCTGCTTTCAGTTGCTATTTATCATATTTCCATAAAACACGTTATCCTTACTCCCACAGTCCGCCTGCTGTACTTGAAAGCAGACAACCACACAATTGTTTGAATGTTTTCCTCCAAATCTTACCAGGAAAGTTTTGACATTTTCAACAACTTGTACAGTATGACATTTGGTAGCAGATTTTTCACAACTAGTTTCTTGTACTCATCTTCGACGTAACATGTGTTCTCTTCTTGACACAAATATAAGAAAACTTTTTGCCTGTGCTGCTGTTGTCCTGGATAGACAAAATATTCCAGCCTGTGAGTCATCATGGGCTGATATGGTTTTGTGCTGTAAGTATGCCTTTTGGCAAATATCTGAGTCTGTTGTTAAGCCAGTTTCTTGTCCTCTGAGTGAGTTGGACACCTCTGGCAACCAGTGTATCTGTCTTGAACTATTCTGTATATTGCTAGTTATAATATCTGAAATAAAGCATAGCTGCATAACCTCATCTCATTACGCAGCAATTGCCACTTTTCAAACTTAGAGTGTAACAGAGTGATCATATAGAACTGGCATCAGGAAAACAACTAGGACATGAAAAACTGTTATACTTGCTGAACAAGGCTCCTTGTTGAAGAATATTTGGTAAAACCACACTAAGTATGTGACTTGAAACTTGTCTTTCAACCAACCCACACATTGTTAGACATCTGGGACATTTCTCTAGCTCTGTTTTCTACTTTTTCCTTTCAGTAGAATGTGAGGAAATGGACAGACTGAAGTATTCATGCTGTGCAAATTTCCTTGAATGCCCTCTTACATTAATTGCTTCATAGCTCATTCTGAAGTATGATATCACTTACCTAGTTATCATAGCAACTTGAATACCTTGCAGAGTATGGAGATGGTCACAGAAATGAGGCATTAGTCACTCTGGAAGGAAGGGAGAAAAAAACAAACAACACACACAACCATTTAGAGTGACAGAATGACATGTCAGAGAGAGATCGTACTTCCGTCTCCTTCTTAAAAAAATGAATTAAAATCAACAGAATCTCTTCAAAAGGAAAGCAAAACTAATGAAAGCTTGCTAACCAAAATTTATATTAAAAAACAGTAAATTGAAATCCCATTCTGCACATAAGTAACTTATCAGTATTATATGTATTTGACACTGCATATAGTGAGACAGGTGGGAGATTTTAATCTGAACAGCTTCAATATCTAAGGCGTTACTTAACGTTTCTGATACTTCTTAAATTAGAACAGAAAGTGCAGACTATCAATATGGAATTACTTGTCACTCAAAGCACCCAAACAAAACATTCCTGGAAACATTTAATATCTTTTCATGCCTGTGATTTCAGATAATAGCTGTTTGTGATATTAATGAGTCCAGTTGGCATATTGTATGACAAAGCTCTCTGGCAAGTGTTAATGTGCATTCCAGAGAGGGGGGGAGAAGAACACACACATGTAAAGATAGCATGATTTATTTGACTTTACCGTTAAATAATGCATCAACAGTTTCAACTCTCTAATGTTTTCTTAAACGAGCAGGTTAGCTTTCATCATGTATCTCAAAGATATCGATTGTGTGTGCTCAGTCTCTGTAATCCAACTTCTTGGGATATTTGGTATTCTTGGGATATTTCTAGGGACTTCTCGGGAATACAGCATTCATTGTTGTCTGTTAAAGAAGTTCTTCCAAGTTCTTCTCTGAAGTCTGATATGGGTTTTTCTCATGGACAGATTGTGTGATAATAAGGGCCACTAAAACGTTGAAGTTCTTATGCTTCTTTATTCTTTCATGAACACTGAAGAAAAGGTTCAAAGTCTGCCAAATGGATCGTGTAAA
The DNA here is from genome assembly GCA_028571105.1 of Tragopan temminckii. Taxonomy (NCBI): domain Eukaryota; kingdom Metazoa; phylum Chordata; class Aves; order Galliformes; family Phasianidae; genus Tragopan; species Tragopan temminckii. Next base: position 21,015,417 of record JAOWBP010002392.1, on the reverse strand, counting down.
AAAAATCTTTCCACCCAAATTTAATCAAGAGGTATGTGAAGAGATGCTAACTCTGGATTTCTAACAATGCAATTGTCTATAAAAATCTTTTTTCATGAGTAACATTTAATCTTTATGCAGTTGATCATATTACAGACTTGTGTTAGTAAAGGGCTATGTCACAACAAAGTTCTTCAGAGTCAGTGCAGTTAGTAGCAAATCCAGTCTGAAGAAGCAGAGTGTACACATCCCTTACTGCCACATCATTTCTGCTAGGCCTACTGGTAAATCAGAGTGTCATCTCTCAGATATTTCCCCCTATATTTGGATGAATTGATACTTACTTTGCAAACTGAGAATATGTCTCTAATTTCAAATGTATTTTGCCAAGTTTATGAGTATCGATGTGGAACACTTTTTCTGTCTTCTTGCATAAGTATGTGTAATGGACCCTTTACATTCTTCCATTCGGTGAACAAAAGCATATTTAGAAACCCTGAGTTAGTTTATTATAATACTTCTAAACAATTTCAACCCGTCATGCCCAGGATTATGTTCAACCAATCCACCTGCTGGGACACTGACTTGCAGGATTTGTTTGACACAGTGTAGGCACTCAAATCTTAAAGCACTCCAGTACCGCTGAAGAGTTCATCTTGCTTTCAGCACTCATGCAGAAGTTTTCAACAGTTTAGAAAATAGCTGCCAAAGGTCATTCTGACTTCAACAGTTTGAAAACTCATGGTTTGTTGTTTTGGCTTTTTTTTTTTCATTGATCTTTTCCTTTGCATAGCACTTTAAAACGATACTGGTACATTATGAAAATCAAGAACATGGCAGATGGCCTAAGGTTTAGGATAGGGGGAAGCTGTCAGAGTTGTCTTCAGGGTGATAGACTCCACTACAATGCTATTAAGTCCATATGTGGTAACACTGTTCTCCCGATGTGCTTTGACCAGGCACTGTCCTCGCCTCTGAGCAAATTAGGGAAGCTGGCTCAGCTGGTTGGGAAAGGCCTCGTGAGGCAGGGCAGTTTAGTTCAGGTGGCACAATGTAATCTGGTGTCCTCCCAGAAATACAAGTATCGCAGTCAAGAAAATCACTAATCCCAGAGGCCAGCTCTGACTGCTTTTGTGAAGCACCGTGAATCATGATCTTCAGGAAAATTAAATGGCTGCTGTCCAATTTAGCAGCTGGATTACATTAGTTCGCATTCTTAAGGACAAAGGTTATAATAACAAGTCCTTGTGTTACTCAATTTACTCAATTAGGTAACATCATTACCTTAATGGTTCTGTAACAGTTTGCTGGTGTTAGGAGTAATATAATTTGTTTCTTCTACGTAAAAAATGAAAGAAGGGCATCCATTATGAAGGCTGCATAGTAGAAGATAGGGAGGAGAAACAAAATAGATATACTGACTGGGAGGTAAAGGCAGACTGCGCAGAGGGTAATGGGAGAGATGAAGTCTGAGTCAGAGTACTTGAGGGCCTCAAAAACACAAGTGAAAAGTTCAAACCTGGTACACCATGCAATAGAAAACAGAACCCGAAAAAAAAGCTAGTCTTAATACGCACATATGCATACACGACATACGTATGTTAATGGAGCTTAAGCTTAAGAATGATGAATTTTTCCCATCTGCCCAACACTGCAACGCATTGTGCTTTCTGCTGGATAATGTTCACGAACCTCCAGTAAAATACCAATGAGCAAGAAACTTGACTTCAGCTATTAGACTGCTAAGGTTTCTCTTGTTTGTAATGTACATCGATATATGTTACTTGGCATTGATAGATTTGTTTTTAATCAGATACAACTTGTGTTATAGCAGGATCTGGTTTCCCAGCTGTACAAGAAGTTAAATAATTTTTAAAGCACAAGCTGCAGACCTGACCATGTCTAGAAAGCTGTTATCCCGATACGTTCTCAGCGTTTAGTCACTGCGTTTTCCTTCGAGCCTCCCTGCTGGCTGAGAGGAGAGCACCGATGGGCCGACCCGCGGGGTGAGAAGAGGCTCTGTGTTTGTTTTCTCCGAGAGAGAGTTTGTTTTCCCCCGCCGCTCACGCCGCTCGGGCCAAGCAAAGCACGCACGGCCCGGAGCCGCCAGCAGTCCTCCGCGAAGCCCGAGCTGTGCCGCGTCGCTCCTCACGCTCCCGAGGCGGCTGCCGGGACCCTCACCCGAGGCCCTCCGGGGGAGCCGCTCTGCTCGCCGGCCGTCGAACCGGGGGTTCACGCAGCACCCGGAGAAGGCGTGAGAGGGGCACGACCCGCTCCACCCCCGTTCCTCCCCCCCGCCGCGGGCAGCTCTCGGCGCTGGGTCGGACGCGAGGGGCGCGAGGGGGAATGAGTCGCGGCTGCACCGGCTGCAGGAGGAGGAGAAAGAGGGCAGGAGGGAGGGCAGGAGGGAGGGAGCGACGGAGGGAGGAAACTTGGGGCAGGTGACACCGCGCTCGGCGGGAGACGGCTCCTCTGCGGCTCGCGGGCGGGCAGCACCATGCACGTCAATGGCAAGGTGGCTCTGGTCACCGGCGGGGCTCAGGGCATCGGCCGAGCCTTCGTCCAGGCGCTGCTGGGCAAGGGAGCCAAGGTAAGCAAGCCCCGCGCCGCCGCTTCCTTCTCTCCAGGCGCCGGCAGCCCCCACCTCGGCGCGGCCCCGCTCAGTCTCTGCCACCCACCCACCCACCCGTCCCCGGCAGGGAG
>JAOWBP010002392.1:20998840-21012635 GCA_028571105.1 Tragopan temminckii | reverse complement strand
GTGGAGGCAAGATTATTCAGTTTTGCCTCTAGGTAAAATAGATTAGGTCTTCAGTTTCTCTCTCTCTTTTTTTTTTTTTTTTTTTAAAGTATTTATTTACCTGGTAGAAAAGCTGAAGTTAGTTGTTACTGCATGCATTTTGCTTGTGGTAATTATCCTGAGGTAAAAGCTTACTTAATGAAAGCCAGCCTAAGGTTTTTATAATTATGTTCTGTGGTGCGGTGGTTGCACAAAATTTTTAAGAGGATAAATCCTGATGCCTGCTCTGGTGGTAGACTGAAATTACACTGTTTAGTAAATACTAAGTTCTCTCTTCCTTTACAAGATTTGAAATGAAACCATGTTTACTTCTGTGCTACTTACAGATAACAAAAAATATTTCCAGATCATGTCTTCAGGTACATTTTCCCTGAAAGTTTAAAGCAACTCTGTACTACATCCCACAGAACCACACTTTGACCATAGTTCTTGAGCCAAGTAGGCAAACCTACAAGAAAGGAACTACACATAGAAATTCATACATTATCATTACTAAATTGACTTTTTTTGAGAGTAAATTTAACTAGCTTAGTTTAATGGCAGTAATCTCCAGCACGTAAACACAGGTTGTTTTGTTTTTGTTTTTTTCCCCCCCCCATCTGTAGTCACATAAATAATGTTCTTCGACACTTTTTTCCTTTGAAAAGTTCATTGGAGAGGCTAGTATCTTGTGTCTAAGAACAAAATTTTGTTTTTGTATTTAATGTATTTAAATCAATTCATTTACACTGGATGTAACTACTGGTGTGCAGTTTATACATATGTATGCATACACAAACTGCATTTATATATTTATATATAAGTTGATTATGTAAGAGCAACAAGGACTGAAGCACAGAAAACTTGAATAACAGGAGTCCAGAGCAATCCTTACCCTGAGTGTCAGGGAAAACAAGTACTTTCATTTCATTTAATACCTTCCCGGCCTCATCTATTTTCTGTTTATGGAATTTCTTGTGCTTGGGAAAAGTTATTAAATAAATTACATCAAGTAATTGCATCACATTTTTAAGTATCTTTTTAGCTATCTTCTTGACCTCATACTAATTTTTGCTTATAAAACATGCGTTGCAGAATGTTCAGTAGATGTACTATCCCACTGCATGATTGACCACCTCCTTCTGTTTTTTGAACTTGATTCATACTAACCTCATTATTTCCTAGTTCTTATCCTGCAAAGGACGGTTTATAGGTTACCCTCCCAGATTTTCCAAGATAGTCAGACTTCTTTACCACAAGCCTATCCAGTTATAGCTTTTACAGTCTAAAATTATTTAGTTTAATCACTACTAATGTTGTAGCTATTCCATATCTTCAATAATTTTGTTGTTTGTTTCTGTTGATTTACAACTGCTACTATAGGCCTATGCTCTGCTATAAGAGCATTCACAGTTTTTTGAACATGAACCACTTGTTTACATAGGAGTATGAATATTTACTCAATTTTTATTATTTCTTCCATTTGTAATAATTAACATTCCTATTTGTCCACTGTTGAATGCGGAGTCAATGTGTTGATAGAACTAATCATCATAGCACCAGTAGATCACTTATAATGGCAAAGTAACAGACTGTCAGTTCACATGTGAAGTTAGGAATTTTGTCCTCATGCTGTATATATCTACAGTGAATATTAATTTCTCGTTCATTATGTAGTCACTTAGTTTTCTAATGCCCTTAAAGAATTCCTCAAATTTAGTGGCAAATACCATTTGACATGGTATATTATATCACCTACTGAAAATATCATTTCCTGCATCATTTAATAAATAATACATTAATTACTCATACATTTTAATACATTTATAAAAATATATGAGTACAGCTTCAATGGAACTACAGTTGTAACCTCTTTCTCTTCTGAGAGAAAACAATGAAACCACCTTGTTTTTACTTATATATTTTTTACCCAGATATTTATCAATGGCTTAAGATCTTCCCTCTTAGTCCATGACTGCTTAGTTCCTTATAAGTCTTTGCATAAACATAGGTAAATTATCAGCCAGATCATTCTTAACTATGTATTTGATAACACAATGTACTACATTGTACTGATGCTTTATTATGAGCCATTTCTTATTAGCAAGCTTTTGCCAGAGTAAGGAGTTGGATGAACTTTTATTCAAAACAGATACTCAGCCTTGGGGCTGCAGGTAGAGTACCTAGTATTTGGCAAGAGATGTTCTCAACATCCTTTTATTTCACTCTGGATTAATGATTTACGGGAAGTCAACAGCTGGGAAAAAAAAGTGTCAGAAGTGACATCATCTGGCTTAAAACAAGAGAATGCTATTTTTGTCTGCACCTACAGATGCACAAAAAAAAGAGAACTAATGCAAATAAACAAAGACATGTAAAAAAAGCAAACCACCGCCACCAAAAATGACACACATAGCAAGAGAACTGTAAGCCATTTCCAGCTTAATTTTTCCTTGTCAGTTTTACAAAGAAGTAAGGTGATTGGAACAGTTGAACGTTTCAGAAAATGATAAAGTAGGAAAGGATTTAAAAGTTCTTTTTTACTGCTCATAGAAGCAGTTTCTCAACGCTCATAACAGCATAATGTTACTTGTGATGGTCATGAATTCACTTTGATTTGTATAAAGTCTTCAGTGTAATTACAAACTATCAGCTTTTACATATAGGAAAATATGTGTAACTTGTGTATGTAATACTTTTGGAAATATCAAAAATGATGTAGGAGCCTTTACAAAGACTATCGCAGTTACTGGTTTGGAATAGAATAAAGCAACAATACTCATTAGCTACACCTTACAAGCCATAGGCAAAAGAATAAAAATCTTATTCAATTCATACAATTCTTACTAGTTCAAAGCATCCCATCACACATTTGAGAGTCAGAGGTTAAACCTGAAAGTAGCATTCTACTTCAGCTCACAATTGAGCTTGTGAAACAAATGCCACATGTGTATCTAGTTACTACACACTGGTTTGCACTACAGGAAACTTTCTTTTTAGATGAGATTGAATTGCAGTGCAGGTCATCATTTAATGCACTTCTACATAATTTATAATTTAAACTAGAGTTGCCATGGAGGTGATCCTCAAACTACCCCACTTTGAGACAGATGATGGTAATAGATGCTCTGGGCCTGATTTAGATCACAGGCCAGTAAGACATTACTGAGACAGGGTAAGGGAATCAGCTTCAACAGGAGCCCAACTCAAACATCAGTATATTATTGCATGGAGCACAGGGAACAAGCATGGAGAGTTGCAGGCATACCTACTGTGCTATGATATCATCAGTATCACTGAGACATGGTGAGATGGCTCTAACACCCGGAATGTAGGAATAGACATGTATATACTCTCTATGAAAGACAAGCGGAGGAGAAGGGAAGGGGGTGTTGCCCTCTACATCAGCCACCAGTTGGAGTCCATAGAGCTCCATCTGGGGATTGATGATAAACTGAGATAAGATTGATGATAGAGTTATGGATTAGGGTTAAGGGAAGGCAGAGGAAGAGACAGCATAGTGAGAGTCTGCTACAGGCCACCAATCAGGAAGATCAAGTGGATGAACACTTATAAACACATAGAAGCAGCTTCACATTCACATAACATGGTCCTCATGGGGGACTTCAACCACTCTTATCTGTTGGAGGGACAACACAGCAGGGCACCAGAAATCAAAGAGATTCCTGGGAAGCACTGATGATAACTTCCTCTTCCAAGTGGTACAGGAACCCACAGGAAGAGGTGCTATGTTGAACTTTGTCCTAACAAACAAGGAGGAGCTGGTAAGTAATGGGGGAGTAAAGGGCAGCTTTGACTGCACTGACCACAAAATGGTGGGGTTCTTGAACCTTAGGGCATCAAAGAGGTTGTGCAGCAAGCTTGCTACTCTGCACTTCAGGAGAACATACCTTGAACTCTTCAGAGAACTGCTAGGCAGAGCAACATGAGATAAAGCCCTGGAATTCTACAGGTATTTCAGTGATAAAAAGAAGGCCTGGGAAGATGCAGACCCTCTCCAGAAGGAAAGAGGAGACCTGGTCACAAGGGATATGGACAAAGCTCAATGACTTCTTTGCCTCAGTCTTCACTAGCCAGACCATGCAAGCTGCAAAAAGCAAAGGTAATAGATAGGAGAAGGCAGATCAGCCTACTGTAAGTGAAGACCAGGTTCAAGACCATCTAAAGAACCTGAAGGTGCACAAGTCCACAGGACATGATTAGATTAATCTACAGGACCCGAAAGAACTGGTGAATGAAGTTGCCAAGCCACTATCCATCACATTTGAAAGATATGTCAGTCTAGTGAAGTTTGTACTCACTTGAAAAAGGGAAACAGAACCCCCATTTTCAAGAAGGGGAAAAAATAAGTAACCATCCAAGCAACTACAGGCCAGTCAGTATCACTTCTGTGCCTGACAAGTTCATGGAGACGCTTCTCCTGAAGGCTCTAAGGCAAATAGAAATAAAGACAAGGTGATTGGTGGTAACCAATGTGGCTGCACCAAGGGCAAGTCATGCCTGACAAATTTGGTGGCCTTTTATTATAGATTTCGTAAGTGAAGATATTACTATATCATATAAAAGGTTATGTGTACGTGTTACTGTGTTTACGTGACAAGTTTTGCTCAGCCTTAAAAGTAGCATTCTGAAATTATAAAATTGAATATCTACACATCTATCAGCATAGAAGTAGGATTATCTATATGGTAATACTTAAAACTCGTAGATGACTTCAAACTTGATTAAACCTATACTTAGAGTAATGCTCAGGAGAACAATATTTTCATTATGTCCAGCAAGTCTCAGTTTCTCATATTTTATGAATCAAGACTGATACTGGGCCTAAAGTAAAATTTCTCCACAGTTCACCTATAGAATCAGATGCCGCATCCTAACTATTTTGGTGTTTCGCATGTAACAGTAATTCCAAGCTAAGTCCCTTCAACACTAGTTTAGGTTTAAGTTGTCTGCTCTTTGTCTCTCATGTATCAACATTACAATTATCAGAACAAAAAACTACAACGCCTTGAAACCTAATCTATTTAATAGATGTGTTGAGTATTAATACTGCCAGTACATACACAAGAAATCTGATCTTACGATTCAAAAGGACTTTGAAAGCCTATGAATATGCTAGCAGAAAGCATATATCATTCAGCCACTCTTAGCAAGCTTGATCAGAAGAATAGCCTATTTGCAGTAGGGAGACTCCAGTCAGTACCCAGACATCTAGTAAACGAAGGTCAAAGCCAGAATAAACATATCCACAAAGTCTTACAATTTAGTCATAACTAATAAAAAAAGTTGTCATTTATCTTAACCCCAGATTATGTAACAGGTCTTAAAATGCTTTAAGTACTCCATTTGCTCGCTAGCAGATATTCAGCACAGACTACTTGGTGAAAATGTATTTACTCTTTCAGACTAAAGAAAAAGTGAAATATTTACAGTGGCAAGCCTGTTTAAATGAGGAACTACCTAGACTATGGAACTCCCAAAGCAACTACAAGATCTATGATATCTAGTTTTTGGAATAAGAGCAATGAGAAAATTGTTTCAAAAAAGCAACAGTGGAGCTACTACAGATATCCACACAAGAAAAACTGGGGACATGATAATTACCGTGTGTAGGGAAAAGCAACAGCAAATAATCAGTTCTAAATTACCCCAAAAAAGGTGACACTCACAATGCAGTTAAAGAAAGAAAGATTTGCTTACCTGTCCTAGGGATCAGGGCTAACAAAATAATCCAAAAAAAAGAATCTTCAGGTAGAGAGCCTTCCTTTGTGACAGCCAGCCTGCAAATAAGGCTTAGGGAGGGGTGGAACCAGGTGAATTGCTTTCACCTGTGCTCCCAGGGCTGCCTGTGACCCTTCACCAGGTGCTCAATTATTGGTTCAGTTCTTGACTTAGCAATTCTCATACACGTGATCGGAAACAGAGGAAAAATAAGGCAAAGATCCAAGGTTTAAATATGTCAAATAAAAATGAGTCTAGCTAGATGACAGCCCAGATGAAGACTTCAGCAGTAGTAAATATGAAGATTTCATAGCACAAAAAGACTAACCACAGAGGGTACCCAAGGGAAGAATGCTCTGCTGAAACAACAGTTGAATAAAGGATAATTTGGCAGTAGTAATGGAAATATTACAGAGTTCTGCAGCTACTAGAAACAGTGGGATTGCTCCAGGGACTCCCTGCTCAAAAAATGGACATCAACCCATAACTTTAACACTTTTAATTTCTGATTTTCCTGCCATCATATAAATTATGGTGTGCTCTATACACATCTCCCTTGCACAGTCATCATGCAGTTGGACATGTGAAGACAGCTTGGAAGCTTCTTTAATATAAGAACTAAACATGAGTCTCATTAAATACAACAAATCTTTCTTGAAACTAAGAAAACCTGGTTGTCATGTTTGCCAATAGGAACAATAACACGCAGTACTTCAATAGCAGGAAATAAGGCAGGCGTAGTGCTTTGCTGTTGCATTATCATTAACTGCATCTAATGGAGTACTTTACAGAATGGTAAGAAATTTGTTAACTTCCTCTCTACATGAGAGTACAAATCAGCAGAATATACAAAAAGGCATACACAAAAAATCCTGCAATGTTAACCTCAAAGAAAACTGAGGCCAGGCTACAGAGTAGAGGTGCACAAATTACCCTGGCCTGTGGAAAATGCTATTCTTTTACAACACAAATTGTAGGTAGCAAATGACTATATGCTGCTAAATTTTCTTACTTAAGGCTTTCAAAACACAGGAGCTTGTACTGAGAAGATAATGTATTAATTATAACTCAACAAGTAAATCAATTTATTGTCCAATAAAGTAGAGGGTAATTTATCAAAAGTCTATTATGTAATGATAAAATTTACAATTAGCAACTAAATAGAGCAGTACATTTTTCTAACAGTAACAACATATATGGTTGGTTTTTGTGAAGCCTGAAAATCCATTCCACATTTTTCTGAGTCCATTTTCTGTTGCACAATTGAATACATCCTATCATTATTGTAAAATGTATTTAAAAGACAAGGAATAGCAGAGACTCACACTGAGACACCCTTCACAGATAGGGAAAACCATGGTAAAACACTGTGGTTTGATGGGCTGAGGCCAATGGGATGAAGCTCAACAAGATCAGGCACTGGGTCTTGCACTTTGGTCACAACCCCATGCAGTGCTACAGCCTTAGGGCAGAGTGGCTGAAAGACTGTGCAGACGAAAGACCTGAGGATGTTGGTCAACACTCAGCTGAACACAAAGCAACAGCGTGCCCAGGTGGCCAAGAAAGCCAATGGTATCCTAGCTTGTTCAGATTGGATATTAGGAAAAATTTCTTCTCCGTAAGAGGGGTCAGGTGCTGGAGTGGGCTGCCCAGGGAGTTGATTGAGTCACCATCCTGGATTTGTTCAAGAAACATGGAGTTGTAGTACTAAGGAACTGGGAAATATTGGTGGTAGGTGAATGGTTGGATTAGACTATCTTGGAGGTCTTTTCCAACCTTAATGATTCTATGAGTCTGTGCACTGAAAAATAATCTGTAGCTCACATTCAAATAGATGAATCTTCAAAGTGATGGGGAATTAAATATTTTCATTGACCGTCTTGACAATGATAATCCACAAAATATTGCTCACATGTCAGAGCCAATGCTTCCTGAGATACATGCATTTTTACAGCAGAGGGCTATGTTCCTAACAAATACCAATCACTTTTCTGAAAGCTTTTACACAAGCAAGACAGTAAGAATATCTTTTTCTTCTCAGCACATACAGTATTATTTAAAAAGCACTAGTGAATGTCCAGAAGTTATTATGAAGTAAAGAATCAGCCATGTTGTTTATATGACACAATATGAAGACTTGCATGAAAATTTTAGGCATGGCATTCACATCCAGACTGAATCAGTGATAAATATCGACAGGTATCACCAACAGGTTGTCAGAGGTACGCCTCAGGCCTAATGGTGAGGACATTATTTATCTGAGATATTTTTAATGGGAAATCGCAGAGGTAGTGTACTGTGATACTATCTTTTTAAATTAGTTATGTATAATCATCCAAAAACTTCCATTTGGGAGAGGTGTCTCATGTGAGGCAGAAACTGGCTCAGAGTCTGTAAGACTGGAATATCTGTACACGTCATTGTCAAACAAAATCTCATTAGAAGAGCTCCAGCTGGAACATTACATTCTTGATCTCACTGCATCTCTGACAGCCCAACAGCTATGAAGATCATTTAGAAAGTATAGAGAACAGTGGATCACATTCCACAGCCCATGAAGCTGAGTTACAAAATATGTTGGACTGACTATGGAGCAAGAAATGATAGCTAACGAGGGAGTGGACGGAAATCAAAAGCAATCAATGATACTGATCCAAAGCTAGAATCTAAACTAACATCACAATTAAGAACAGATTCTGTGCCTCTTACTCAGCATCAGAAATCTCTAACAAATTTTCTGTGCTTTCCTTTTTCAATTATTTCTAACAATGAAAGTAAAGCTATGTAAATAAAATAAACATTATTGTCCAATTATGATATCTTTGCTGTCTTTGACACAACTTCTATATTCTAGTACGCATTGGTTTAGGTTTTATTGTCTCAGTGGTTTTTTTTATTTGATAAAATATGAATTTTACATTTATGACATATTTTAATCAAATAGGACTTGTATTGTTGCAATTGGTCTCTTAATAAGGAAAAATCAAAAGACAGTTTTACTTTATTCCTTTAATGTTTTTTGTTTATATAAGAAGGAGAGAAGGAAGGATGTTCAGGGTTGGGGTCAGGAAAGCCAAGACGCAGATAGACTTGAACTTGGCGAGGGATGTGAAAAAAACAAGGAGGGATTCTTTAGATATACTGGGTAGAAGAGACAAGTGAAGGGGAGTGTACCCCCCTCCGATAAACAAAAAAAAGAACTGGCCTTCTCAGACATGGAGAAGACTGAGGTACTTAATGAGTTCTTTGCCTTGGTCTTCATGACCAGTCAGACTTCCCACACCTCTCATGTCCCTGAACTTGTAAGCTGGGGTGAGGGGAGCAAAATCCCTCCCACAGTAAGAGCAGAGCAAGTCCAAGATCACCTCATAAGGATGAATGTGTACGAATAGCTGGATTTTTCATTCTGATATGTTTCACATAAAAATAACATATATCTTAAAACATCTGCATTATTCTTATTTGCTTGACATAGAAATTCCTTTGATTTTCTTGTAGTAAGCTAAAGAAAGAAAGGGAGATCTACAAATTATGCTCTGTTTCGATGTGTTTTTTTTTCATATTGTCATTACTGTCTTTAAATAAAACTGATCTATTTTAAAGAGACTTAGAAAATCTATTTTAAAAATTAACAGAGCCCTTAGAATATTTGCTTTCAAGGATCCCAATTAAAAATACAAAAAAGGAAATAAATGTAATAGAAGATAAATATATATAATCTAAATAAAAACAGGTTAGAAGAATAGTTTTGCTGTATATTTATTTACACGCTCATACGGGATGAAGATTTTTAACTGTTTAAAATAATAAATATTTCTATTATGTTACTGAACTACATATTGTTTTATTTCATTTCTATTTCCACATATTATTTGTAAGAAATAAGTGTATACTATTTACACATCTATATATCCTCTTTTGTGACACAAATTTTATAAATCATATCAGAAATAAGTATACTTTTTAACCACTGAAGTAAATTGAAAGCAAACTTTGAAAGTACCATTCCTAAATTCCATGTTAGCTTTAGTGAATACTTAAGGAATGGGTTCAGAATAGCTAGTATGGACTATGGTGAAAGGTGATTAATTGAAATTTTTTGTTGATGTTTAGATATTTCATATGAACATCATTAATCTTTTTGCAGCATGTCTTGTGTGCACGTGTGGTTTAGATGAATTCTAGGAAGGGTAGTGCTAGAAACATGAAATCTTTGACATTTCTACTGAAAGAGGAAAATGGTTGAGTTCATCATATTTTGAAAACAGCTCTGCATACTGAATTTCCTGTTTTTTAGTTCCCTGAAAAGGCTCATTTCCATCCTGTGTCTGCTGGAAATGAGCTGATAAATAAAACCTAGAGGGGTCAAAAAAGATTTATTTTAGAGACTAGTAATTAGATCAAAGCAGGCAAATATTAAAAAGAAATAAGATTGTCGTAAATCCCAAAGTCTGTTTTCACTTTATGTAAAGACACAGCTAACAGTGTGAACACTGCTACAGCTCCCTCTCACAGGATCTACCTTTTTCTCACTCTGATGGATTTCAAACCCTCATTATCTATCATACGTCTTTTTCAAGTAAGGCAATTGTCCACACCTGTTGTTGAAAATGCACCTCAGGAAAGAATTACAATTTTTGGCACAAAAGGGCAGAGGCATTTGCAAAAAAAAAAAAAAAAAAAAAAAGGTTTTTTTATGTTAAAAAATCTTCTGATCAAACTAATGAAAGTGCTTTCAAGTGGAGATTAGAATCCAGAATTCTGACCATCTAGGGTAGAGCTTAAATCATTATGAATTATTACAAATGTATACTAGCTCATTTCTTTTGGTATAAAAAGATCTTAAGATATTATCTGCTTATCTTTCACATGTCTGAAGAGGGACACAACAAAAGTGTCATGTCTCCTTCTTACACAAATAAGAACAGTGCTCTGGCATTTTTATTTTACAGGAGTTAAGATAGCTAATTTATGTCATATAGCATTATGTTGTTTTTAAAATGTAAAGAGAATAAAATTCCACTGTTGTAAATTATAGACTCAATGGGTCAGAATATCTACACTTTAGATCCAAGCATGAAATGCATTGGTTGGTTTTCTTTTTAATTTCTGGCAGTTGTATAATCCTGAATTCACAGAAAATGGGAAACATATCAAGTTTTCTCCCTTCCTCCTCAGTGATGACTATGTCACCCTTCTTGGAAGAACCAGAATCATTAAAAGATCTAGTAAACTACTTCTGATACAGCTAGAGAGGGAATATAAACTAAATGACAAATCTACAATCATATTACTTCCAACTCTGTCCATACAGAATAGTGTCACATATAGTATACTCAGGAAAATTTACCTTATAAATGAATGACTGCACACACAAAGAATTACTTGATATTAATTAACATAGGACAATTCTACTACAGTTCACAGATTTTCTCTCTCTCTTTCTCACATATTTTCTGTCTGCATAACACAAAATATTTCCCTGCAAGTTTATTGTCCTGCAGAGAATTGTTGTAACTTCACACTAATTTTTTCTTATTGTTTATTCCGCAGATGTTTAGACCATGCTCCTGTATTTTCATTATTCATAAGGCTGTGTTAGTTACAGACCAACACACATATGATAACAGTATTAATTTGGACACTTTGTAAATAATGGTACAAAGAGATTAAAAGAGAAGTAATATATTCTCAAATGACTTCAATTTACAAGTAAACATTATGGAGAAGATATTCAATTGAACCAAATAGAAACTGCTTATCTATTAAACTTAAAGCATATGTTCACATTGTTGGAAGGGTCAATCTTTAGAAGATTTCAAAGAGTTTCGTGTATCAAAAGTATATTAAGAAGATCCCCAAGATTTTTTTCTGAGGCAAACTAGTCACAGTTCTCCAGGAGAAGAGAATACTCTCTGGTTTATTTTCATACCATTTTCCTTTGGAAACAAATATTTATGGCTGACCCTTGATACACTGTCACCTGGGAAAAGAATGGTCATTTACTCTTACCTTTGCAAAATTAGTCCAATAACTTCACCACGTTGGATGAACACAAGTCTGAGTCACGGTTACAATACACTGGGTGTGGTTGCAAATGAAAGAAATACTCTTTACCTTGACAATATCTGTTACATTTTTCAGTGGGGGTGGTAGAGGGAGGAACATGGATATTTTTATCTGTGAACAAGTCTGTTCCCAGCAAAATTAACTGGGCATGCTAATAGAGTAGAATTCTCTACAGATGTTTGGTACCAGGAGCATTGAAGCAAAATCAAACAAATAGTCTGACAGGAAATCACAAGAAATCTTGATGAGCTATAGAAAAACCCCTAGAACATACGCAAAAAAAAATCTGAAAGTCCCTAATAAAACCAAAAAAGGAATTCTGTTTTCACAACAAACATTTTCCAGCTTCCTAACCTCCAAGCTGTCGAGTGATTCAAAAAATCTACTACTATTCAGTGATGGTTAAATCATATATAAGCAGTTAATATTTTTGCCCATCTGTAACTTCCAGCTTACCCACTTAAATCCAATGCCTGTATGTTTCCAGTATCAGGGTCCCAGGCCCATAAATGAATCTGATTTGGCAGCAGCAGTCACTCAGACCAGCTCCTGAGGCAGGCTCTGGTCCACAGTGACTCCCAAGCACCAAGTCCTGTTATGGCCTCCCCAGGGATCTTTGAGGTCTCCTTTCCTGTAATGCCCCAGCAATACAAGGTCATCTCAATGGTGCAGGTCACACCTCAGGTCTGGGTCCTGGAACCAGACCCCAAAGGGAAACCTCTGAGAACTGGGACGGCTGCCTTCACACACAGGTGACTGCCTGGGGCCATAAAGGATGCTCCTCACTGCCTCTGAGGTCTTAAAAGCACAGTCTGTTTGTGCAAAGACAGCATCAAAAAAGAGTCAACAGACCCCAGAAGTGTATGAAAACACAGTAGGTATGAAAAATGGCTTCTGCCTTGAAAGCAAATCAACTTTTTAGAAGAGATTTTCCCTTTTATGCTCATTTCTTTTTCTTCCAACAGCATTCAGTGAGTGGGATGTAATATCAATGTGGACACCTGCTTTGGGCAGTCTCATCAGTAAGTTCTCACAGCAGCTGGCCCACTTGGTGGTGACTACTTATTGTGTTGGGTTTTTCTTCTCCAAATAGTGCTATTAATCCACCTAACCTATCTGAAACTGAAATAAATAAATAAATAAATAAAAATGAAAATTACCTACTTTAACATTTGCACTATTGTGGACCTTTGTAATATTAAGGCTGATTTAATTTATTTGGCTAAGCGTGTTTGTTTAAGGTACTAAGGAATGTTTGACAGATTTTGCGTACATACCTGAACAGCGCAATCAGGATTAAAGTGCCTTTTAAAAATGTTGGAAATCTGAAACTGCAATGCAGCCCTGTAAACACTGTTGCAGGACTGAAAACATTTGTTCTGCTTCAGGGCCTAACAGAGAGGAAGTATTCTGAGATGACACACAGAGTACAAGGCAGGTGTCAGAGTTACAGCTTGTTCTTCCAGATCTCAGAGCACTGGAAGCTCTGAAAGTTTCTCTTTCTTACGTTCCCATACTAGCATGCTTGTTCTGTGTCTGTTTAGTATTTGGCTCTGTCAGTAAACACCTTTTAATACAACTCCTAGTGATAAATCATCTTACGATTCAAAGTGCTTGGGATGCATTTCACAGGCTCTTATGAAGATAATATTCACCCCATATAGCCAACATAACCCAGAGCAATATCTGCATGCCAAAATTCAGACCTGATGCTTTCCAGCTTAAGTTCTGTAATTTAATTCCCCTACAAAGCTTCTCACTTCTCACACAAGGATGTGTAAAGGCATAGGCAAGAGGAACTTCAGGCTAAGAAGACTTCAGGTCTCTCTCTATTCTTTAAGGTTCTCACACCCAACAAACATTGCCACGTATTGCATCAAAATCACAAGTTCTCTTCCTAATCTTTTTCTTTTCAATGACACACACACACACACACACACATACACACACAAAAAAAAAAAAAAAA
>JAOWBP010002392.1:20986606-20998740 GCA_028571105.1 Tragopan temminckii | reverse complement strand
AAAAAAAAAAAGGTAAAAGAAAGACTTAATGAGAATGAAAAGACAGCAGATTAGGAATGAAAACATGAGATCCCTATGTTAGTGGTAGAAAGGAGATAAGACAGTTGTACAAGTCGACAGTGCAGCATAACTTGCAGTGGGAAGTTAAATGCATACCAGATGCTCTTCAGATACGTACATATTTGAAGACAGAGAGAAGTATAAAGAGACCAATATAAAATTAAAAATTAGGAAAACCTTAAACAGTTCTTCAAATTAAAAATGTTGCTAGACTATGTTTTTTGTATGGATGATATAACATTATAAAATTAATGCAAATGATAGAAGTACATAGAAGTTATTGAAATGTATCCCCATTCTTAAAGCAATTTGGATTTTACATTTGAACATTTAGAGAAACAAAACCTCAAACAATTACATAAAATCCTACTCTAAGCCAGAACAAGACAGTTTCATCCAATAATTGGGAAAGAGCTGCCACAAGAAACTGAATTTATAATAGACAACATTAAAAAAAAAATTACGGGATAGAATGTAGCCTAGAAAATTGCTTGTGTGCAATATTGTGAAAAGCACACATAGCTCTAAAACAGATTCCCTAAAGAAGGAAAATAAATAAATAAAAATAAGGGCATATAATAAGATACATTGCAGCAAGGTGAACAAAATTCACATTTAGAGTTCTGGTATACTCCTCTGATGAGATACTCTTCTAAGAAAAGATGAAGTAGATCTCATCTATCCTGACTTTCATACAGTAATGCTGTACAGATCAGTATTTGTTGAAACGGATATAACAAAACTGTACAGTAAATATGTAGCATATGACTAGGAAGAAACCGGTGGAATTCAAAGTTCTCAAATAACATGGCCAAAATACACACTGATGAAGTTTGTATCAGAACTACCTGGTGAGTGTCATATACATCCAGATAACAAGGAACTAAATGATCTCATGTACTTTTTCATGTAATTTCTATTCAGTAATATAAAACAAGTTTGCTGTAAACAGGAAGCTGACTGGTTGGAAGGACCTAAAGATGATTATTGACAGTAAATTGTCATACACTACAGATGAGATTAAAGCAAAAGTAATCCTAGAAAACTTGAGAAGGTACTTTATCAGAAGGTACTTTTATCAGAAATAAGTCATATTCAAGAGTCATGGAAAAGCTCTGAATACACAGGAAGAATATGAAATTTGTCTCTCATAAGTCTGAGAGAGCGTGTCTAA
This sequence comes from Tragopan temminckii, assembly GCA_028571105.1. Classification (NCBI taxonomy): domain Eukaryota; kingdom Metazoa; phylum Chordata; class Aves; order Galliformes; family Phasianidae; genus Tragopan; species Tragopan temminckii. The sequence goes on along the minus strand of JAOWBP010002392.1, from coordinate 20,997,506 downwards.
GAAACAACAAGGGCACATTAATACCCTCTAGAAACTGGGTATATCTTTATTGTTCTGGTGTGGGGTAAAAAAACAACAAAAAAACCTCTAAGCTAAGAATGTCAGAATAAAATCAATTAGTGTTTTAGGTTAAGAAGTGGAAGAAAATATTGTAGCCTATAAAGCATTCAAGATTTGGAATAGATTCACAGTGAAAATACTAAGGGTAAAAGCTTTAAATATAGAATTATTTTATGGAATATTACAAGATTGCCTACAACAGAATGGTATTTCACTGAATCACTAATATTCTTCTAGACATTTGTTTCCATTACTGTGTGAATATGCACATGTACACACATTTGTGCAGATAAAATTTCCAGGATATAGAAACTACTTATTATTGTATAATGTATTTTATCCATGACAGTATATAGTATTTTTAACTGACTGTATACATGTGAATAGAAATATGTTAAAGATTGGCTAGAAATTAAATGTCATAACCCCTAGTGACAACAAATTAAAATGTCTACTTTGGGTGTGTAAGTCCCAAGTAAGCATTTTTATTGAAATTATATTTTTATACAATGTTTTTACTTTAGATTAACATAGCAGTAAAGCAAGAACAAATATAGCTTTCCTGGAACTGTTTACAACTTAATGTACCTTAATATACCTGAGAAAAATGTGTAAATTAGAATTGACTCATTAGTGCACCAGTTTTGGAGAATATGTTCAATTCCTGCTCTATCGTGTACTTACAATTAGTCAGAAAGCCAGGTGGGGCCTAATTTTACTGTTATTTCATTTGTAATGTTGATGGAGTTATTGAAATCAAGGCTAAGTTTCTTGTCATATGTCCGACAGCACAGTTATCAAGACAATATCATAAAAATTAGGTCAGTCCAACAATCCACCAACTGATGATCTCATTCTTTCCACTCTTCTCTCTGATGCCAAGATATGCAACCCTACCATCTCCTTAACACCAGCTGCTTATAAGTAAACGAGTTCACTAAGTTCATTGTTTCTATTTTATCAATCCAAACAGGGGAGGAATGGTCAATCCTAACTGCTCAAATGTCAGAACCATGACAGACAAGGCTAAGTTTCAGTATGAAATGTTCCTCAACTGATTCACTTGTCAGAAATTGCACTCTGAATCTATCTTCCAATCTTCTCTGTTACTTCAAGAGAAGTAACAAAATTTTCCTCAAAACTCTTTCAGACAATCAATGTACAAAAATTCTGAGGAGGATGAACAGGAGGTATTTTGTTCAAGACTGTAGACCAAAATGCATTTGTTTATTGCATTTCTAGTAAATTATAAATCTTAACTTTATATTTCAAAACATGTGATTAACATTTATACCCAATAACATCTGTAGCACTGATGAACTTCTATTCTGTCTGCATAAGGAAGAGAAAGAGGAGTATACACTGCCTGCTTTTGTTAATTTCTTGGAATTGGTGCATCTTGTACTAACAGGAGGTTCTCATGAAGTCGACATGTTGGGTGGGACTTAATCTTCTGTACATAGTGATTTCAGTATTTACTGACAAGTAAATCAATTATTGCATAATACATTTTTTACTCACATTGAAATAGTAGTTTATCTAGTTGTAGTTATCTGTATATAGGAACACAGCAGCATTCCCCATTCATTGTTATCCAGCGTGAGCCACTACAAGAATTTAAGTGATCCCAGCCTTTTCCTACCAAAAAAAAATATAAATAAATAAAAAGAACAAACAGAACTAGATGAACAGTAATCTTTAGCAACTTTTTGTAAAAAGTATCTAGGATTAAGGCATTCTCTACTATCCGCAATAGCTGCTGGAAGAAATCACATGATCTAGCCCTGAACAGCTAATGTTTCATGGTATAATTAAGGTCCTGTCTTGGATAAATCTGGCAGCCTAATGCTTTTTTTCCATGTGGTCATCAGCACTAAAAACATGGAGTCCTTTCAATACTATATTTAGTATTTTTTTAATTGTATCTAATTGTTTTACAGATACTAAATCTTATTTACAATACATATCACTGCATTTATGTAATGGCTTTATATATGTTTTTACAGTACCTCTGTGAAAGGATGAATTCTTTTGTTCTGCTCATGAACACAAATTATGAAAGAGTACCAAAAGACATTTTGAAGTTTCAATAAGGGTAAAACCCTACAGGAGATCAACAGAGTAGCTTACATTGTGTCAGGCAGCATCAGGCAATATTCCAAAGTTCTTAAATAATGTTATAACACTAGAAGCACTGCTTTTATTTGATGTTTTACCTCATGCTTTTGTCATCAGCAAAAGCAGCGTACTTTCAATCACTCCCAATAGCTCATTTGGTGGGAAACCCAGTAAGAAGTAGGAAATTGGATAAAACTTATTTTCGTAACTAGTTAAGACAGTTCTCATATTTACATAACATCTTTTAATACAAAAAGGTACGTTCATGTTGATTTACATTTTTGTCCTACCTCAGTCAGCTGACTGAGTAAATCCTAGCACAACAGACCATGTTATAACACTGCATGACTTTACTAAAAAGCAAGCTCACTGTTTTTCTGCTGTAGTTCACCATTTATTAGCCTTATGTTACTTGTACTGTTGGGCGTTCCTTGCCAAAGAATGAAATGCTCTCTTTTTTTTGGAATTTTAAACTGACTAGTTATCATCAGACCCAGGAGTCTCCCAATTAAGCTGTGCTTTTGTGCCTCAGCAAACAGATTGCAATCAAATCTTTATGAGTATGATATACGTAGGTTGTGCTGAAAGTAACACCTCTAATTTATTTCCATGGAAAATACAATAGATACAAAGAGCAAATTCACAGCTACAATACACTATTTTTCAACATAATCACCACTAATAGCTATGCATTTTTACCAGCAATGAACAAGAGCCTACTTGCCCCACTCATAAGAATCTGCACCAGTAGAGGTGACCCACATTTCACAGCTGCTGAGACATCACTGCTGGAAAATGTTGCCCATGCAGCTTTCACTGTGTTCACACACACTGCTTGATCTCCAGAAACGTTCAGCAAGCAATGATGATTGTCAGTGTGTGTTATTTTTTCCTTCATGGAGGAATTCAATGATACACCATTGTTTTGTACACAATTCCATTTCAGATGATATTTTGTCAGACTGTCGCACAGCAATAAGATGTAATAGAATGTGGTTGGAAAAGTTCAGCCTTTACTGCCATACCACCAACATCTGTCTCCAACAATGTACGCCAATGTAAAATAGGAAGCATTAATTTCATAGCATCCCTCACACTTTCATTCCCCTTAAATCCCTTAGTTTCTAATTTCATAGTTATTTTTCTTCTGTGACTTCCCACTGTGAAGATAATTACATGAAAAGTACAAGTTCTGAAGGTGCATTGTGGAAATATTTTTGTGGTTTGTCATGAGTCAGACTGGATGGAGTCAAAATTCATGACTTAAGAAATTCTGGCTAAAAAAAATATTGGAAATCCCAAGAATACATCAGCTTTTGTAGAGTATATAACATCTGGAGTGAAATTCTTCCATCATACAATTACAAATGGTTATACATTATTATTCTGTTTTGAATGTAGTCTAAGCTTTAAATTTATTAATTTTATCATAAAATCATAAAATATTCAAAGTTGGAAGGGACCCACAAGGATCTTTGAGTCCAACTCCCAGCTCCACAAAGCACCAAGTTAAAAAAAAACCAAACCATGTCTCAGATCACTGTCTAATGCTTCTTGAGCTCCAGCAGACTTGGTGCTGTGACCACTGCCCTGGGGAGCCTATGCCAGTGCCCAAGAAAAAAAAAAAAAAAGATTTCTGTGTAAAAGTTATGCTTTCTACTATCAGAGCAGCTTCTTCATTTAGATAATCTTTCACATATACTCAGAAGTACACTTATTGACTACATGTGACATCAAAAAGCCTTATCTCACGCTACAGTAAACATAAAGTACAATAAATAAGCTATAGATACCAGCTTCCCTCTCAGTATAATCAAAGCCAGCAACCTTTGTTCTCTCTCCTAGCATCTTTAGCAATGTTCTGAGCTTGCTGATGCCTCTCTGAACTTCCAACACTCAAATGTGAACTTGTCTTTTATCATTTCAAAACAAATCCTATTTTCAAATCTGCATGAAAGAGTTTTGGAGTGTTTCACAGCAAAAATAACAGCAAGGAATTAGAAAATTCATTTCTCTAAATAGCAGAATACAGGTATATATATGGTTTTGAAAAGCATTTTTCAGTACCACATAGTTCTTTATACCTTGCTTTCTCATACCTATGGCAAGTAGTCTTCTGAATATATAGTGACAGAATGGGGATTTCTGCGATAGGGAAAAAAACTGGAGACCAACCTTAGAGCTGAAACATCCCATGGTACTTGGAGATCTTGAAAAGTGACAAATTATTCTCCTTGGGCAATGCCTAATTTTTTACTTGAGCACGAGAATGATTTACCACCAGTTTCCCTTTTTGATTTTGTTTTCTTCTAAATTTAACTGTGGAAAACTATGAATGATCTATTTGTATATAAGAATTTGAGTTCATCTATTCAGAGATCTTTTTCTAGATAAATGAAATGTAACTCATACAAATTAGAGAGACAGGTCTGTCTTCACTTGAGTGTTTTTATTTTATCAATTTTCTTATTAGCTTTGTATGTTTATTTGAACTACTTATCAGCTTTGTATCAGATGCACTACTGACTCTTACCTACTCCTGTAGCCTCAAAAGCACCTAAGAGCCTTCCTACCTGTGATAAATAGCTCACTTCATACTGTCTAAGAGAAAAGAGTCAGGGACACTTTCTCAGTGAGAACTCCTGTGATGAAGGAGGAAAATAGTGTACAATATGCTTTACAAAACAGATTTGCTACATGTGGTCTTCTGTTCAGTTAAATCAAGCAAATCTCAAGCCTAAAGTGATCTCCTAGTTAAATGCTAGTTCACTTTAAAAAAAATATATTTTAATGTATAGTGTGAAATAAAAAAGCATAAGAACATGTTCCTGGAGGAGATGTTAAGACCCATATGAGATGAACAAGTGAACTGAGACAGCCAGCATAGCTTCACCAAGGGCGGATCTTGCCTGACAGTCCACAAATAAAACTACTTGCTTTAACATGTCATCAGCTCCAAGATTTTTTTTATGCTATGTTCTTGCCATTTTGGGGGTCATCATTCTTGTTTTCTACAAGTGTTTTACATTAATAAAGAAATTAATCAGTTCTACTGAAAATGTTTAATAAAATCTTAGTATGATTTTTATTTTTACAATCTACAGGTTTGTCTGCTTGGGCATTACATAAGGTAAGATTAAGTCAGGCTTTACAACCTCAGTGATAATAATAATTGAAGTAGAAAAATAATGGAATTTTTTGCTATTTTTATATTCAACAATTTTATTTGAGCATAACATAACTCCCCTACCAAAATGGGTATCATCCCCTTAAAAAAAAACAGGCTGATGTTAGTCATTGATTATATCCTGCTTCATTTCAATTTTCTGGACAGACATAGCAAGAATTTTGTAAATTTTTGCCTAAATTATAATAACTATGTTTCCAATAATAAAAATGAGAGAACTGTTACAGTAGCTTACAAGTACTCTATTTTTAATATTATATATAATTGAGCCAAAATTATGTTTGTTTTATTTCAGATAATTACTGACAAATGCAGAACTCAAATTTTATATATACTGAGAAGAAGAGTATAAACGTGCTAGAGCTATGCTAGCTTAGACAGAATGTTTACAAGCTCCAACAATCTGCTTGTGAAAAGAGCTAATAATATACACTTCCTTAAAATATAAGAACAGGAAAAGCATATAACATGCATTATCTGAGTTTTCTTGATTGCCAATTGTCTGCAGTTATCTACAAGCTGTAGGAATTTTTTTTGGCATTTAGAAGTTCCTAATAGGGTTTTATCCTGTGAACTTTTTCAAGTTTCCTTTGAACAGGACAAAAAATATATATATCTGCAAGATCTGTACAACAGAATTTCACGGCTTAATTAAGCATTGTATGATTTAGATTCAGGAATTATGAATGATTATGAGACAAGGAATTTCTTGTACCATGAAAACAATCCATAGCTAATGTGGGTTCTTGTTTTATTTTGTTGCTCAGTATTCATATATGCAAAAAATCTAGCATACATTCTTTAGGTGTCACTTATTTCATAAATTCTCCTAAATGTCAGGAGTACCAAACTACGTTAAAATCTGACTCTTAGCTTAACTGTCACATTTCTTTGTATACCTGTAACAAATCTGTCCTGCATGAGCAAACTGCAACAAACATATAACACATTCTTCAGACGGTGTAAAATATCAAAGGATTCTATCTAAAAGTACCTGTAGCAATAAAAAGCACTTATAAGCGCATAAAAAGCTTATATGACTGCTCATTCTTACTAATATCTTCAGCTCACACCAGTGATGTATTACCTTAAAAAATAACAATAACAGCAGTTTTATACCACATACTGAAGTTACAGCTTGATTGTGTATGTGTTCTTTTCTACATTTAAAAAAGACAACATGGGGAGATGCTGTTTTTCCATCTTTAAAGGTTCTACATACTGTCCATTTGCCTACTTCGCATTTCTAAAGCTTGCCTTGCCATTAGGGCATCTCTTATTCTTTAAGGCAGAGTTAAGTAAAACAGTGCTATGGAAAACCACTTGTTTGTTCTACCACCTCATTCTTTCTTTTGTGATCAGTTCTTCAATCCAATTTAACCTCTCAAACCAACACCTACTGTTTATCTCTGTATATAAAGAAAGAGAATTTAAGAATAGAACACAGCAAAAAAAAAAAAAAAAATCTTCCCATTCACTGTGACAGTCACTATTGACTGAATTTACTAGTCACGCTACAGATTACAAAATTATTTTCTGTAAAACTTCCAAAAAACATACACAGCCTCCATCACCATCAATCCTCAGGTTTTCTTAAGTGGTGTCACTGTTACACAGAACGTGGTAGAAGTCGCATGAGGTCTTAGATATTGTCTCCAGCATAATAAAAATCTGAGCTTCACATACATATTTTCTTACATCAGCTTATATTATCACAAACCAACTAAGAAAAGCCTCATGAGTCTTTCCTGAAATTCAAAAAAAGCATCACTAAAAGCAATAGTTTTCTCCAAACCTTTAATTAAAAAAACAAAAACAGAGGCATCTACAGAACACCAAATGAAGAAGCCAACTCATAACCACATCAGACCCCATACAAACTCACCTATTTAACTTGTTGGATGAATAGCAGGAATGAGGCTTCACCCTACATGCAAGTTTTTATTTAATTCAGTTCCTTCACTTTCCAGAGACTCCATGCTTTTCATGAATCACATCTCTAAATGAAATTACTAAGAATCATATGACCTATATTTTTGAAGTTTGTCTTTAATTTAGTACATTGGCTCCACTACAGAAATCATATGGAATAACACTTAGCAAGATAATTACTCTGCATTTTTCAACCTGGAATGACAACGTGAACATAAACATAGACTCTTGCACAGAAGAGCTCTGTTTACTGGACAGTTTGACCCAGGAAAAAGGTATGTTCAGATATTTTTCAAAAAGAAACTTAACCTAAAATTGTAGAAAATCTTTGTATTATAAACAAACACTTTTATTCTCAAACTATAAAAATAACACAATCTCACAGTTTAAAAGAAATTCATGAGAAATTCAGACTCATAATTTAAATTTGTGCATAAAGTTTAAATCTTTAACATGAAGTTAAACCCAAAATAGAGGGAGCAACCTCATTTTTCTACAAGGAGTGATTCACAACACATCAGCATGGCAACAACTCAGCAACTGAAGTAAGAGTAATAAGGTGTTCTAGTTCTTGATGAGGATAGATAAATAGTTCTAAAATATTTCATTTATGTTTACCTTAACTTTCTCTTAAATAACTCTATTGAACAGTCCATAAGGAAACTTCTATGCTAGAAGGAACTTATGTGCTGTTTTCTGTTTTGTTTTCTTTGATTTTTTTTTGTTTTTGTTTTTGTTTTGTTTTTTTTTTTTTTAAAAGCTTCTTAAGCCCTTAAAGAGGGGAGAGAGAGAGAGAGAGAGAGAGGAAAAAGGGGAAAGAGTGAGAAAGTTACCTAACCTCACTTTTCAGGAAATGAATTTTAAATTCTGTAGTCATATAGTGAGGTGTGCTGCACAGTTGAAGTGTGTAGACTGGATAAAACATCAAATTAATTCTAACTCTGGATATACTCATCACATTCCTGTAAAAGATTTGTCACCATATCATGGTAGATACTAGTACAGTTATCACAGCAAAACTGCATCTCTGGAAATTACTGTTGGAGATTCCACTCCCACGTTTCTCATTTGCTTTTGGCTAGGATCAGTAGGTTGATCAGTTAAACATGAAAACATATTCCTCACATACATTAGCAGGCATTTCTGTGTAAGAAAAATGTTTATATATCAGTCATTAAACTATACGCACAATGACAAAAACATTACTGGCCACATTATATGGCATGAGACAAGGGTTGGATTCTGCACATCTGCCTTGTTGTACAAGCATCCTCCAAGAGCTAACATGAAGCATGGTGGTTGCTTCATGATTTTACCAACAGAGAAAGAGAGATAAGCTAAAGATACTACTAATGGCTTGTTGCAGTCTACACAAGTCAAAGTAGGTCAAGCAACTTGCTTTGACCGTGTTTTACTATCACAAGAATTAAATGACCTTCACTTTACAGTCTGGTTTTAACACACCTTCTGCTCAAGGAACAAACTTCCTTGAGTATGTAAAGGAAAAAGCTTTATAACTTCACATCTATAAGAAAAGCTCTCTATTGCTAATTGCGGATACACATGCATATAAACAGTAATGTATATGTTAACTACTTGAAATCTTTGTTATTCCAGTAAGCCTGTGGGAAACTTATTTAGTCAGAAGCCAAGAATTTAACTTTGTATTATTAGAGACTGGAAACATGTGGTGTGGTTGAGCTACGGGCAAGTTACCACTACACGATTGACATAGTCATTACAGAAGATGTCAATTCAATTGCACCTTTTCTCTCTGCCCTAAATCAATGAGAAGTATCCCACAGCCTTCATTTTCTGCATTCACTGCTTTCTCAGTGTCATAACAGGGATAGCAAGACAAAGTTTCCCCTAGTTATTGTCTTTCATAACAAAAGAGAAAGATCGAAATCATTCACTATATTAAATAGTTATTGCAAAATGTAACATCATCTGTCAAACATCAGACAAAAACTACAAAATTAATTATGTGTTCTAGCTACAGCATTTGGAAGTTTGCCATTTATGAAATTTGTTTCGAGTTACGCTCTTGGAAAATAAGAAGAAATCCACTGCTTGTTGTTTAGATATTTGTTTCTTTCACTTTCCTTAAAAAACACCTGAGGCTGCTACCTGTCCTGTAGTATTATTAGCACTTGCTTAAGTTTCCACATAAACTTGGCAGCACAACATGAACATATTCTCAAGTAAATGAACAAATACAAGTCTGAAACAAACAAAAAAGAAGCAAAAAAATAAAAGCATTACCTATTTAAATTCAAGAAAGCCTTACTCTATTAAGATTTCTAAGCAAAAGTTAAACAGATGTGACATCATGCAGATTCAGAAAGGTTTTTACGGCAGGGTCTTTCAAACCAATGGGGAAGGAGGGTCCTTCAAATTCAAAAATGCAGGCTGTGACTCAAAAGCATTTAGCAGCTGCTTAATTTGAAGTAAAGAGTCCAAATGAGTGTAAACTCTGAGTGTCTGATCCTTCCAGCAGCAAGCAAAACCTTTTCCAAGTACAGAAGCCATTTTCAACACAGACATGTCTTCTCCAGGAAACTAGGTATGCCTTTACCAGTGGTAACAAGTGCCTAGTAACTTCCTTATGAGTTGCAAGGCAGCTTGCAAATTTCACACGTTAGTAATTGGACATAATAGATTTTGTTGGAGCGAGGTTCAGCTTAGTCTGTAATTTAATAATGAATTTGAAGATCACTTTAACTTCATTAGGACTTTACCACGTACTGGTGATTTCAGTTATATACTAGCTATGAGTAGCAAAAGTTTTCATTTTTTTTTCAGAAAAACATGATGTATGAGATAGCACACCTATTTACCCAAAGACTAAATGAAAACTTACCAGGAAAAAAAAGAAATCTACTAATAAATACATCAAGAATACTCAGGTGATTTTTATCATCTGTGTCACAAAATAAGGAATTTTTTCCAAATGTTTGGATACAAATCATTTATGATGACACTTGGAGAGTTGGTTGGTTGAGCAAGTATGTAGCTTATGGTCCTTTCGCAAGGACTTGTCTGGACTTCACCCAGAGATTCTGTGGATGCCCCATCCCTAGAGGCATTCAAAGCAAGGCTGGATGTGGCTTTGTGCAGTCTAGTCTAATGGCTTGCGACACTGCACATAGTAGGGGGGGGGGTGAAAATAGATGATTACTGTGGTCCTTTCCAACCCAGGTCCTTCTATGATTCTATGACTATTCTTGGTTAAATTCTCTAGGATTTTCTCAAAGAAAATAATGTTTTCTGCAAGCTTATATTCTTTTAAAAAGTTAAGCCAGAGTGCTAATGATATGCCTGACTTCCCAAAAAGAAACATGTACATGTAATATTCCTAGAATCCTGTTTTAGTTTGTTGTGGCTCTTAGTTTTTGTTTCTTTTGTTTTGTGTGGTTTTGGATAGGTTTTTGTTGTTGATTGTTGTTTCTTGTGGTCTTGCTTCTGTTTTATGTTAGTTTCCTTTTTATTTCTAAGACAAAAACTTCAGATGGTTTATGTTTTTCTGTTGTTTTTCTTCTATTTTACATCTAGCATTACAGACTTAGTCTGAAATAAAAAGGTTCAGTGGAGGCAAGGTTA
>JAOWBP010002392.1:20948817-20986506 GCA_028571105.1 Tragopan temminckii | reverse complement strand
GGAGCCGCCGGAGCTCTCCAGGGTCCCGGAGCGCCGCCTGCCGCGGCCGAGCTCGCCGCGTCGATGCCGCGGACACGGGCGCTCCAGGGCTCCTCGGCGGCTCCGAGCAGCATGGCACGGCTGAGGTACCTCCGCGCCGCTGTCTCGGGCTTCTATCTGTGGGAAGCTGCGGTGCTGCTCAGGTGAGCGTCTTTCTCTGGGTCGCTTTTCTCTCGCGGTGGAATGCTTGTCGCTGTCTCTCCTCACCACTACTAGCGGCAGCAGCTACACTCTGGGCGCGGGAACTACGTGCGTGGGGTCTGTGTCTCGCGAATAGCGTTGCACTGCATTGAATTTGATTAGCGTTGGGGAAAACAAGGGTTCCGTATTTCCTTTGCCTGTTCACAGGTAGGGTCTCCCTGTTTTGCCCAGGAATTTTATCTGTAGTGTTATTGATTCTGAAAATTCTTCACTTGCAAATTGTCTATGCATAAAAGTTACAGAAGGTAATCAGGGATGGAAACATATAGCTGTGATCTATTGCTACCAGTTCTTTATCAATCAGAAGAAATTCAGGGTCTGCTCTAGGTCAAAAAAGTCCTATCCAGAAATAGAAGTGAGAGCTGAGTGAACAGAGAATGTGATCTATGGGATTTCACTCAAAACGGAAGGCACTTGCTCTACTACACTGACAATTTTGGATGTGTATTACAAACGATAATAATCTATCCATTAATTACGAGCCATGTCGAAGATTTAGGTTCATAAGGCTTTTCTCCACTTTCTGCCCAGCACGCTTTCACTCGCTAAACTAATGTGATGATATCAATGGACATTTTCTTGTGATACGTAGTTCTGGAAGTGTGGTCATATCAGGCTACAATAAATTTGTCTACTCATCTACTCAAAAGGTGAAGGGAATCTTAGCAAAATCCTACATACAAAGAAGCAGACATCTGTGTTATCACATATTCAGTGCTGATGGTGAGTTAACTGTGCTTGTTATCAACAAACAGCTGTAGTGCTGGATAAAAATAAATAGATCATGGCATATCTTATGACACTGACAGATTGTTTTTACGCACCACGTTGTTATTTTACAAAAATAAATAGAGAAACTTAAATTTGAAAAGGGGTTGTTCAAAGAGAATTTGTGAATTATAGATTTAAGGGGTTTATAACTACAAATTTAAATGTAGTGTGTAGTGCCTCAGGTTTTTAATTATCTGTTTTGTATGAACACGCATAATATAAACAGTTTCTAACATGTTTGTGTGATTTTGCATAAAGGAAAAGATTTTAAGAAATTGGGTCACATGGGATGGGATTAATTGACATTGGGAGGAAACAGTAAATACATGTATATGATAGTTTAACTTTTCCAGTTGCACTGAAAATTTAACGTTCAGAGTAGATAACCAAACCCCTGCGTAGGCAAAGCAAACAATATTGTTATCATAATTTTGTTTCAACATGCTTATAGTGAATATTTTTTCTCATTATATTATTTAAATACCATTCTACTGTAGAATGATTAGTCCTTAATCATACCAATCCTTAATATATATATATTTATTATTAATAATAAAAACTCTCTTTGTGAAGGTGAATAAGTTTTGGAAAGCATACAGGTATTTTTCATCATATAATCTTGGACTGACAGTGACTTGTTTCAAAATGCATACAGGCATCTTATTATGCATAAATTCAGATTATCTTCTTCAGTGTCCAAAAATCCTGATGTATTAAAATAACCTCATGCTCTTATATTTTCCCATAATGAGAAATAATGTTCCTGTGCACATGGATTCTTTCACATAGTGTCTGAGAAAGACTTTAGAAAACTGCTCAGTCTCTCAATACAGACACTGCTGGTCATGCAATAGGACCTGAGAACCCCAAGTCAGTTCATTAGGATCCACAGGAGTCTCCTCCATGCTCAAGACAGATTGCTTTAAAATAGAAAAAGTGTATATGCACGCACGCACGCACACACACACAAAGGTTAAAACATTAAAGGCTACAGCATTCCCAAGCTTTTAATTCCAGTTCTCTTCCAACTTAAGCCTTGTGAGATGATGTACATCAGAGCAAAGGGAAGGGGGAACACTAGGACACAGATTCCACTATAAGGCACAGGACGCCCAGCCTTAATGCCTACATAGATCTGCCAGGAATTCCTAGGAACAACCAAATCTTAAGTTTGTGACTTCTTCAAACACTATGGAAAAAATATCATATGGTATCAACAGGAAGGTATGGAAATGCAAAATAGATTGCCTCTGTGTTTTTTTAGATAACCATATTAGCAGAGACTAGGAATCATGCTTGGTTATGTTATTGTCTCTTTTCTTGTTCTTCTCACTACCCCATTGGCCTTTTGTTGGAAGAAACAGTATCATAGAGGCAGTTAATTGTACTTCGAAGCTAGATTCTCGTTAAAAAAAATCTCCATGGATCCTAACTCTGGGGCATGTCTGAGCTCATAGTTAACTGATTTTGAAATTATTCTTGCATTGCATTGCAAATTGATTTCAGATGAGTAGCTTTAAGAAGCAGAAGTCAATGTCTTTTAAGCTAGCATCAGTTCCTCTCTTATACAAATAATGAAAGAGACACAAAACCAAAGAGTTATTAAATCTGAGTTATCATTATTAACATCTTAGAAAATAGTTTTCCTGATGCTCTAATGAGATTTCAATAGTTTATTAAGATGTTAAGCGTTGTATCTACCATAGTATTCAAGAAATAAAATCAGGATGTGAATAAAATAGCGTGTGGAAAAAAATAATGAGAGCACTGAGTCACAGGACCTTTCCTTAAAAAAAAGTTTCTGTGGAATAAATCAGACTCCATATCCTAATGAAAAAGACCTGATGCATGTCAGAAAGCAGCAAGGGAAGGGAAGGTGAACAGTGAGTTCAGAATCACAGCAAGTCGGACAGGAGCCAGCACCTGTCAGTAAGGTTTGCAGTTCCACAGAACCAGCACTAGAACAGAGCAGATCCTGTCTACACAACACTTTGGATTACCAAGCCATGTCTACAATGATGAAGCAGGTTCAAGGTCAGGCCAGCAAATGAGAACAAGGAAGGTACAAGGGTCAGTGCAGGTGCACCCAGTTGGCCTGAGCAGAGACCAAGAGCTATTCCCCAGCATTCCTGATAGGGAAGAAAAACAAACAAACAAACAAACAAACAAAAAACAAAACAAAAAAAAATCAAACAAGAAAACAGAAAACAAACAAAAATGAGAAAGAACAAAAAAGAAACAAACAGCTCCCAAGGTTTCTCACAGCTTTTATCAAATAGCTCTGATAAAAAAAACTGGGCTTCTGCATTATCAGAGCTGGCACTAAGCCCAGGTAGCCAGACACTTGGTAGGAAGGCAATGTGCTCATGGCCCTTATAAAATGTCAGAAAGAGAGCACTAGTATTCCCTTGCAGGATAAGCCTATAAGGAGGCATTGTACTTTCCAAAACTTGGACGAAGAAGGGTTTTAGCTGTGAGCAAGAATACGGAATTCAAATTCTGTATATTTCAAATACGTAGGTGAAAACACTGAAGCCCCTTTGAACTGAATATGAATTTTGACACTAGTATGAATTTGATCAGCACTTTTACTACCTATTCTTAATTTCTATAAGAAAACAATTATTTTCCTAAATGATTACCATGTTTATAACATCAAGAAAGAAATGCATGCAGAGTTTTGAGGTATAACACAATTAGCTGTAAGAATATATAATTGAATAACAAAACAATTTCAATTATGAACACAAGTCTTTCAATTCTTACTGTGCTACTGACATTTTCTTACTTTCCAGCCTCTCCTAACTCATTACAAGCCAAATGATGCTAACAACAACTGAAAGCTAGTAATATTTTGAGATGAGTGCTGTGCTGTGCTTCAGTGTGATGAAAAATGTAATAGCTCCTCCATCAGATTAGTCTTGCCCAGCTATCCTACTGTGACAATTACAGAAAATGAAAATTTTTATAAGATTAGAGCTTCTTATTTTAACAGATTTATAATACAAGCTTCAAATGACCTTACTGAGTATTATATAATAATACCTATAGGAAATGATTCCAGTAAATCAGCTTTTCTCTAATAGTGAGCAATGAAGAGCCCTCTGTGTGATGCTGCATCTTCTTTTTATTGCTTTTCCTAGGGATCTTTATGGTGTACATTGGAAGAATCAGTAGAGGCAGACAGAAACTATAAGCAAGTTTTATTGTCACTGAAACACGAGCGTTGTGAACAGACCAAATAAAAGGCATGCTCCTGATGACAAATATTAGTTATCAGAAGAAAGGGAATATCTCAGAGGGCAGGGAAAGACATAGCCAGAAACTGTATGTAACAAGAATGCAGGACTACGGCATGAGAGTAAGAGCAGCATCAGGAAGATGATGAAATCTCCACAATAATGTAGAGAGAAAAGAAGGGGGATGTCTTTGAAATTGTATTTTTTTTTTTCTAGCAGGAATTACAATTCATTATTTGTTATTACTTCTGAAGCAATAAGATCCTTCCCGACTGATGTCTTTAGGTGATGTGTCAATATAAATGCTAACTAGTAATAATAGAAAGAATGGAGGGAAAGTGTACAAAAGTAGACAGCATGGCATAACGTGAAGTAATAAAAGAATATATCTTGGTATTACTCTCCCGGCCACCTGTCTAGTGAGTTGTTCCAACATTATCCCGCAGCAAGCAGGGTAATGCTTGGTCTGCACTTCAATAGATTTTTTAACATAATAAACACTTCCTATATAATTTGCCTGCACCACACATTATCCTGTTGTCCCTCTAGCTCTATAGTGGACGTACAAAATGAAAAGGGACAGAGAGAATTGGGGTAATTTCGAAGTAGGAACTTCCCTCTTCCCTTAAGAAGATCAGTCCTTTTCAATATTGTCTTTACTGAAGTTTGTATTTGGTGACATGAACTAGCTAAATGCTTTTTCCAAGGGAAACAATTTTAAGAAAATATTAAAAAGTTGAAGACTCCCCAGAGCTAATTGAGTACACTGTAAAATTAATTTTGTGAAACAATAAAGTAAGTAGAAAGCAAACATAGGAATACTAAATTTTTCTAAACTGTGGGGTTGTGAGTTGCTATTAATCTTCATGTCATTCTTGGAGATAAAACTAATTTAGGAAGAGTATCATAAGCAAAATGAGTATAGCTATGTCATTTAAAAGAGCAGGGTAGGTTTTTCCCTCTGCCTGATAAAAAAATTCAAGATGGATTTTAACTATATAACCCACTGTTTTAGGATTTTACCCTTTGATGCACTCCATCTTTGATCAATATATTAGAAGGTGCTACAGACTTCACTGCTGTTCAAGGCTTTACAAACTATGTACAGCTTGCATAAAACCCTACCCTGCCTAGACCGTATCTCTAGTTTCATATAGAATATGCATTCTCTTACAGAATCTTGAAAGGTAAAAAATTAACCTAATGAGAACCAAAATATCATCTCCAATGATCCAAGACTCTGGAGGTACCAGAACATATTGTTTCCAAGCTGATTTTTCTATTAGATTGGCTCTTTAGAAGTCTATACAATTTTTAATACAATCACCTTCAACTAACTTTAATTTTCATGACTAAGCACTGAGTAAATATAGTTATGTCAGCATGATTCTTTAAAAGGTTGTTTTTTTAAAAAAAATCTTATTACATCTTAGTGGGTGACCGCAGAGCCTATAGATTTAGTGGCTTTTTTTTTTTTTTTTTTTTTTTTTTATGAAAAGTTTCTTTGTAATGGGATACAGTGGCCTTTGATTGTTAAAAAAAATACTTGTACCTAGTTCCTGAAAAACTTTTAATTTCATAAAGTTTAAAAATGCACCATCATCTGTTAAATTCAGTAACGCACAAAGAGATTCATGCTCTGGGCTTATACAGGCTAAAATGTATTCAGCTGCAGCGACCATCTAAACTTCCAGTTTAGTTAGCAACATATCTGCTGGCTAAGGGTGCCCTACTAGATAAATAAAATAAATGTCACAGAATGGTAACTTTCTGAAAATGGTAGTGTAAATTCTTTCATTTTTGAGGTCAAAAGTAAAAATTATGTAATCAGTAGTGATTTACTGCGCTTGGCTGAAAGAAAATTGTTTTAATTGCCTTTTAGGAGAAAAGTCATTTGCTCTGTGAGATATTGTTTTCTAGCTATACGAAGAGATATTGATATAATCACTCTATACACTACATAAGCCTTTATGTTATATAAAATATACATAACATATGCAACACATAACAGCTTTATAATATCAGATTGTAGAAATGGACATAAAAAAATCCCATCCTAATCCACCAGTATTACATGAGTCACCTGGGTTAAAACGCATCTTTTAAAGCTGGGAAGTCAATCTGAAAACTATCTGTCAAACTTCTAACCTCCAAACACTAACTTAGGGTGGGACACTGACTAGGGGCAGTGGTCTCTAGATGGGACAGCAGTCTACCTCAACTCTAGTCATGCATTCTGAGCACTGGTTTCACATAGCTGAAACATAACTAAATGCTGTATTCTATGGTAGATGTTAATTCTGTGTCAAAGTACCTATAAAATGCCTCCATGAAGGAATATGCTTCTGAATGATGATTTCTCTGCTATCTCATGCTATCAGATCAGATAGTTTATAGTGAAAAAAATTGCAGGAGTTCAAGTGAAATATACTATTTTCTGTTCTCCTTGAAGATAGGAGAGCATTCTCTTGCACACTGAAGATAGGATTCTCAGCTCTTTTGAACACAATATTGCAGACTTCTACTATATAAAATGAATACAACTATGGGATACACCCACCTAAGACAGCTATATGATTACAAAAGGTACAATACAGCAGAGAACAGGAATTAAAACTGCCACTTGCATCCAGTTTCTCAATATACATGTTAAAATCTTACCTCTAAAACTTATCACAAAATTTTAACACTGCAAGTGAACTCCAGGAACATACCTAAGTTTTAAATTGTTCTTATTATTCCTGTGCACAGATGAATGTAAAGGTAATCAAATTTTCTTCTGTAATCACAGTGTATGTATTTCATTAGATTCCCTAAAATATAACTTCTCTAACTGTCAACAGAATGGTCTTTTTCATTCTTTTTAAAATTGGCTATTCCTATAAGATCAGACTGCATTTGGTATTTTTTTTTCTTTCACCTGGTACTTTTCCATTTGTTTACAGGAAATTTAAGACTACTGAGATGACAATCAAGCAGGTACTGGATATGTGGCATAAACAAGACTAGTGTGGGAAATACAAATACAAACCATTTATGTAAGGGTAATACTGTATATATAAGAGAATTATGTATGTAAGAGAATATGTGTAAATGTAGTGGATCAGGGTAATTATGGTAAAAATATGAAAGGCTAGCAGCACTGTTTTTTAACCTTCACATTATTTTCTCTGATTCATTCAGTAAGGAATATGCTTCAGTACATGTATTACAAACACTGGGTGCTGTCATTATGCAGCATGAATCCTGCCATTCTCAGCATCACCCTGAAGCTCAACTCTGTTGCTGCCTTAAAGAAAGTCTTATATTGAATTATTATAGTGTTGATCTAGATAGAACTAATGAAAAGAAAAAAATATACTTAATTTGTTTATGTTCTGTAAAT
The DNA here is from genome assembly GCA_028571105.1 of Tragopan temminckii. Classification (NCBI taxonomy): domain Eukaryota; kingdom Metazoa; phylum Chordata; class Aves; order Galliformes; family Phasianidae; genus Tragopan; species Tragopan temminckii. The sequence goes on along the minus strand of JAOWBP010002392.1, from coordinate 20,978,871 downwards.
TAATGATGCTTTTTGCACATCATAATTCCTGTCTCATGGAAATTTTGAAATATGTGAAATAATTTTATTGCTTTTTCTATGCATAGAGGGAATGTTAAGCTGAAAACAGGGAAAAAGCCTGTTTTTAGTTTCCTGCATACAAGAAAAAAGTCTCTGTCAATTCCAAAAAGGTCATGTTGAGAGAGATTTTTGAACATTAGAATCTGAGTTCCCAACTTCAGTTCCTGTCATCATTAGAAAATTGATTGTCGCTGAGAAAATAGGCAAGAGACCCAACCAGATTCCACACAAACCTGCCAGCTTTTCATTAAAACAGCATTAAAACAGACATGTTTCTGTAAAACACTTGGATAATAAAACCATATTTTTCCATCTATAATGTTTCATCTTACCTGGAAATCCTTAATCAATAGTAATAACAGTACCTACACCATAATTCGATGACTAAGCAAAATAAATAATTTCATAAGAACTGTTTCACGAATGAATTTTACACAGAACTGAGTTGTATTTATTGCTAAATTTTTTCTTGTCTGTAGTTATCATGCCTGTTGAAACACTTTGTGCTAAGGTGAGTCACTCTTTAAGCTATAGTCTGCATTCCTGTAACAACTTATGTCTCATCAAACTTATTTTGGACAAAAAGTCTCATCTTCAAAAGAGCCAAATGATATATGCTGTAGATACAGGACAATACTGTTGTGCTGTTGTAAGCTGAGTCTCTCTAAGGCAAATGGAAAAGTGTTTAATTTAATTGTGTTTAAGTCTCCAAGAATCCTGAGGATTTAATTCAAAATAAAAGTTTTATCTAGTTTTTATATTTTTCACATTTCATTATATTTTAAGAACTTGTTTGAATTTTTTTTGTGAATCGTAAAAAAAATAAGAATTATTTGAGAAGAAACATAAAAGAAACACCTGTATTCTGCTTTCAGTATTCACGGGTTGGTCCTAGATTTGTGCAAAGTTTGCTTTAGGAAAGAACAGTTAAGAGTATTTAGCCAGGCAAAAATTTCTTTTTACTTAATTCACCTTTTAATCTATTGTTTCCTTACTGACATCAATTGAATTACAATTCATTAGATGAAAGACGCCAATCATTTCTTGCACGTATTCAGTTAGCTAGAGGAATCATTCATTAATTACAAAAATTAATGCAATTGCTCAGCTCTGACATGCATTTATAGAAGGATATCTGGTGCTATGAAAGATAAAATTCTGAAATATTTTGCTTGGCACTTTTGGAAGCTGTCCATTACACCAATAACTTCTTTCCATTTTTCAGTTAATAGACAAATTAGTCTTTATAATGAGATAGTAATGCAAGCTCAGACTACTGTAGATTGAGGATTAACAATGTCTATATTCAGATATATTCCATCCATTCGAACAAAAATTAATCAGCCAAAGAAAAACAATATAATTTTATTTTGGAAGGATCTATCTTTGATTTGGAGTTAACCCTGTCAGAAACAGGAAGAGATATGACACTGTAAAGGTATCAGAAACTTCATAACAAAAAGTAAATGTTGCTTAGACTATAAAGAGCATTAAAATGCAACATTGCTTTAGTTCACAGAACAAGAAAAATGAATACGTTCCAAATTTGAAAGAAGAGACATTTTTAATAATAGAGATGCAATCCTATTTATTTTTCATTTATTTTTCTTTTCAAGGCACTATCATAATAAATAATGGATCATTAACATTCTTAAAAAATGAAAATTCACTCTTTGCAGCACATAAATGTTACTTTTTCTGAAAATATGCCCAATGATTTCTGCTGTGACTCTAATTATCTCTGCAGCGTTATATAAAAAAATTAATCTGACCTTTTGAACTTACTCAAAGTAAGAGGACAAAAAGGTAATAAAAAAAAAAAAAAAAAAAAAGTGAAAATCTGTAGGAGAATCTAACCTGTCACAGAAAATATTTGAACTTCTCCTGAGAATTTTTGTTAGAAATCACCTCTTTTAAATCTTGGTGAGATACTGCTTCTACTCCTGTTATTGGAACTGACAGTCCTTTCTCTGGTACACAGAATTTAAGAGTTCTGTGTTTCAATCTGAGCTAATAAAAATCTTTAAAACATTGCAGGACATGAAAATCTGTGTTTCCATTGCATCAGAAGTTGATGACTTCATGACCTACAACAAATGAAAGAACTGTCATTTTTAATTAGCAATACTTTATTGCTATTGCTAGTATTATAGATCCTTTATTTTCAGTTTTAACAGAACAGAAAGACAGCTAGAATCTCACTCTTTTTGAATCATGTCAAATTTAATTTTCTCCTTCATTTCTTATCTTTGGGTTTAGTATATGTCATGCTCTTCCTTCACATACTCTTTCACTAGAGGAAACTTGCTTTTCTTTTTTCTTGGTCCCTCAGGATTAAATTCATTCATTCATGAATAAAGCTCAAGTAGAATTCTTTTTTATTGCTAAAATAGTAAGAAGTAGGAAGAGGAAGAATTCCTTGCACAAGCATTAAACAGCAGGAACATAATGTTATCTAATTCATGTATCCAAATTATCCTGGGCTCAAAGTATAAGTAATGTAAAGAGACTGAGACTTTCAAAACGTAATTTACATCAGTAGTCTAATTTTGAGTCTTACTTTTCTCCTCAGAAGAAACTGTGGGCTGGAAAGGCACAACAGTGACTACAGATTCTTTCAGAACTAGATCTATACAGCCATGATCCTCTGACACTTCTCAAGAGCACAAGTCTTAAGGAGAGTGGCTGAGGGAACTGGGATCATTCTATCTGGAGAAGAGGAGGCTCAGGGGAGACCTTATCACTCTCCATAACTCCCTGAAAGGAGATTATGGCAAGGTGAGAATTGGCCTCTTCTCCTGGATAACTAGCAATGGAATGAGAGGGAATAGCCTCAAGTTGCATCATGGCAATTCAGGATATTATGAAACATTTATCCTCTGAAAGAGTGATCAGGCACTGAAACAGGTTGCCCAGGCAGGGGCTGGAACCGCCAACCCCTTTAGGTGTTCAAGAAACATGTAGACATTGTACTAAGGGACATGATTTAGTGGGAAGATATTGGTGATAGGTGGATGGTTGGACTGAATGATCTTGAAGGTCTTTTCCAGCCTTGGTGATTCTATGATTCTCATAGCTTTCAAATGGCCACGGCTTTCTGTCAACCAGTATTGTTGATGAATGGCCACCAGTAACAGAAGTTTATCTTCTTTTTTCTTTAAGGGGTTATAATTGACTGAAGAATGAAAAGATTGCTTAAATACTTCTTAAAACTGCGATAAAATTTTTGCTTTAAACATATTTAACCTCCTTCTCAGCACCCATTCCATGATATCTATCTCATCTTCAAAGCTTTTCAAAGTTTAAATCTGCTGTCAAAATCCCAAACATTGAAAATCATTTCTGATCCAGTTACGTCAGGTAGCAAATTTAAACATCACACTACAGAAGAACATGTCTATTATGCTACAAATATATTTTAATGAAAAACTATGAAGAAAAAAAGGAAAAATTTTAGAAACAGTTTTATCCACAGAAATCAAACAAATTTTCTTCTTTACATCTATATACTTTTCTTCTCTAAAATTGAAAACAGTTTTCATCTTTCTAAAAGAGTAGGATTTCTTATTTTGGTTCAAAAAAAAAAAAAGAAAGAAAGAAAGAAACTTTAATTTTGATGGGTTTGAGGCCTTCAGAGTTTTTGGTTTTGTTTTATTTATTTATTTTGCTTAAAGCTATCACATTTTGCAACTTTTTCCTCTCAGAAATGTCTTTTTTTTTTTTTTTTTTTTTTAAATCTGGTTCATGTTCACTCTTGAAATAACGAGCAAATGCTGCATACTATAAACTCTGAACCTTTTTGGTTCTTTATCAACTTTCATGAATAGATCAGATAATTAGAAAGACTCCCTTTTTGAAAAAAGTAAAAACCTTAAACTTCTGACTTCTTCAAAGAATGTTCACTTTTCTCATTAATGTTATTCAATACATATTAAACAGAAGAGGACCTAATTGTTTTCTTAGTAGAAAAACCTACTACCACACTTTTCAATATGCAATATGAAGATGATTGTGGATAACCTTATTTTAGCAGACCTTTAAATGGTTAAAGTGAATACTTTTCATTTGAAAATGAATCAGTTCAGTCACCATTACTTATTGGTAAAGAATTACAGACCTAGAGATAAATCTAGAGATTAATTAATCTAACCTGATTTATTACTGCCAAACCTCTGTATAAGTACTGACTCAGATTAATTTACTGAAATACTTCTGTGTGTTGCTGCTTGTGAGATCCATTTGCATACAAAATGGCTGGTTGTAGTTATGAGTGTTCAATTAATTTCCTTGCACTTGTCTGCAGAACTATTTAATGAAAAGTGCAATAAAAACATTCAAACAATGCCTGAAAAGAATGGACCATAGACACAAATTGGATTGCTTCAGGGGTTTCTCCACACTTGCTGTCTGAGAGAGTAAGCTAAAGAATGAAACAAAATTGCTATTGGAACACAATAATACATGCAAAGCATCATACAATAGCTCTGTAGTATGTGTTGTAAGATGAAGTGCAAAATTTCCACCTTACTGAATGGCTAAAGTGGTTTGTATTTGAAATGAAAGAAAGGATTTATTATCAGATTGAAAAATCAGCAAGCCAAAAGTGACTGTAACTTGGTGTTAAGATGGGATCTTCAAGATAAACTACATAGGTAGTTTAGATAGGGATGGAAGAAATTGATCAGTTGAATTCAACATGAGGATAGAAAGACTCAAGACAGCTCTCAGAATTAGATAAATCTGCTCTGCCTTGGACTTAGTAACTTCTCTTTGAGAAGCTTCTAATGGACATTGTCATTACAGCACACTATATGATTCATTCATCTCTCATATCCACCTGTAGCAGCAACAGGGAAGAGAATATTTACCTCTCAAAATAAAGCGTGTTTGTAAAGCAATTTCATTTGTAAAACTCCTTTCCTTCATTGTGCTTATGTAAAAACACGCACAAGTTAGTGGTAGATAGAAAAGTGACAAATCATAAGTAGAAATACTGTGATTCTTCAAAAAAATAAATGGAAAAACAGTCTGATTTTTACAGCTTTAGAGAAGACATTTTTGGAGATTGTGAAATTCTCTTCGCAGAGTTTTTCTCAACCATTTTGTTTTGGAAGAATGAATTTAATATTTAATATTTAAATTCTGTAGATGTCAGTGCTCTTGCTGTGTAACTATGTTAACTATTTTTCTGAGTTTCTGTATTAGTTATCATTTTAGTAAATTAAAAGAATAATAATACCAACATATCCTCAGTAGAGGGGTTAGAAAAGAGCTGAGTCCCATCACCTGCATGTCATACATGTCAGAGCATTCTGATATCCTTATCAAGCTTCATATCAAAAAAGAAAAGGGTTTTTGTATCCCTGCTTAAACAGCTGGACTATTTCTGAAGTGATTCAGTGTTTGAAAGACTTTTAATTTACAATCTAAATTTATCCCTGGCCACTTCATATCCCTTTGCTTTCATGACATTGTTATCATCTAGCTTAAAATTCTTTCCTCTGTTCAGGTGCATGTCACAGATAGAATAGCAGCTCTTCTTTTTTTCTAGCTGTGGTCAATCTCTGATTTTTAAGCTGGATGTAGTTTATGAGTAGCTCAAGTGCATTTTCCTTCCTGGAGCTCAACTTTGCACTAAGCAGAAAGGTGGTGTCATACAATTGCTGGGTAAGTCAAATATCCAGCTATGAAAGTAAATTAGTAAAATAGGCCATCATTACCCCATTTAACCCACACCCCAGATTACAGGCTATAGGGCCAACAGCTGCAAGCCTATTACCCAGCATCAGGATAGGAAAACAATGAGAAGGCATCATTTTCTACTTTGAACTACTCTCATTGCTTCCCTTCCTTAGGCTCCTCAAGTCTATAGTGTCTTTTGGCAATCTGAAGTTTTCTGTGTGAGACTTGGAATGTATACTCTGAAATAAGCCCTCTCTTCTACATATTTCTTTTCATTCTCTCTCAAGAAACTATGCATACGTGAAAAGCAATACCTTATATGTTGCTATATTTTTCTTTCAGATAACCTTGGATGTCAGAGTTTCATATACTCTGAAGTTAACTTTATAATCTAAACTGTACATCTATATTCCAGTTTGAATTTTTCTACATCTCTCTCATTAATTATTCTGCATTTTCTCCTTAGAATAAACGTCCACTGCTTTCTGACCCTTTGAGGTACTCAAACACTTCAGTCATGTTACTTTTCAATCTTCTTTCTGATAAGCTAAGCAGATTAAACTTTTAACATCTTACTGTAAGGAATTTTCCCTATCTCTCAGATTACGATTTACTAGCCTTGTTCACTACCTTTTCTAATGTTCTGATGTCCCTGTAAGACACAGGATCTGATGCAATGTCCTAGGACTGGTCTCATTAATATCATATGAAATAATTGACCTTCATATTCCTACTTACTCTTTTAACCTTTCCACACCGATGGATAACACAGTAGCACAGTTAAAACTTTATCACAACAATTGAATTGTTCAACTTGAATTCTGAATTGTCTTCTGAACCATTACTTTCTCCAACTCTATCCACAGTTCTGATTGATATACTGCCAATATCCTTCCTTCACGGTACTAAGTTGTTCTACTTAAATGGATTGCATTTAAGAAGTCAGGTTATCTCCCTGCCCTCATCAGAATATAACGCAGTGTTTGTTTGTTTTTTGTGATGCTTTTTGATTTTAACTTCAGATCATAGATGGCAGTACTGACCATCATTCTTACCACAATTCACTGAGTAGCCTTTTGTCTAGTATTTAGTATGGAGGTGTGGATAGAGAAGCTGTGTCTTGGCTGTGACAGAATGCAACTTATTCCCTGAGTAACATTTTCATTCCAATGAGTCTAACCTAACAGTTTCTGGCTTAAAAATGACTCATGCAATTGTCACAGACCTATGAATTCTGGATGTTTCCCTGTTCCTGCCCATGAATTTCCAACCTGACAATCTGAAAGATATGATGTAAAGCTTACCTCTCTCTTCAAATTGCAGGTGAACACTGATTAAATGGGCAAAATAGATGAAAGATAGGTAATTATAGTCCTGGTGGTTCTAACTTTCTGTTCATGCCTGTTTTTGTAGAGCAGTTTATTTGGAACAAAGATTCTCACTCTAACTTTTGATGGTCTAAATTCAGCAAGTCAAAAATATTTTAAATAAGTTTCTGATAATATTTTCCATTTCTTTTTCTTGATTTTTGTCCACTACTTTAACTAACAAATTTCTTTGTTTAACCAGGTTTAGTTAACAAAATGAAGTGAAAACTAAGAGGTATTAATTTCTCTCCAGTAAGAAACTTATTCAACAGGAAGAATTCATTATTTCTGCCTGTGAGCAAAGTATACATCTTCCCTTCTCATATAATTTGAAGCTGCATAATTCTGTTGGCTAACCACAAGTCTATCGCACCTTACTTCTGAGTACACCATGGGATGAAAGTTTTGCCAATATTACATTCTTATTATTCTGCCTCTTAAAAAAAAAAAAAAAAATGTGAGGCCTCTGCACTTATAAAAATAAAAAAAGGAACAAGTCAGAGTTAATTCCCTTTGGATGAGCACAAAGCCATTCCTGGAATTATATAGTAGTTCAGTGTATAGAAGAAGTCTAAAGAAACAAAATTCATACTTCATAAAAAGAGTGTAACTTTTTCTATACCCACTTAGCCAAAAGTTCATTTTCCTCAGATAATGTACAATAGAACTGAAGAATCCTGTATAAAAATTATCAACTATTTTGCATGGTAAGAAAATCAATATTGTGCCAATAAGCCAATTATAAGACCTTCCTAAAAATTCACTGCCTCACTAAGACTTCATTTATATGCAGCTCAAATAGATGAAATTATTATTTTCTAAACAGAATTCTTGAAATACTTTCTACTAAAGGGAACTTGAGCAGACTGAACTCAGCACTCAACTTCCATTCAGTAATACATCAAGCTGAGAAGAAAGAAAAATACTCCTTGAAGAAGTATTTAATTACAAATACTTCTTTAATTACAAATAAAAGCTGATTTCCAAAATAAAACTTGCATACAGAAACTGTACTAATTTTGCTGAATAAATTGCTTTCAGAAGCAGACAGAATTATTCAAGATATTATGAGGTTTTCAGCTGGCTAGTTGTAACAAAAGTTAGTGATACAATCATATAACAAAATAGTAAGTTCTACTTTGATAAAAATCTTTAGTCACTACAATAAATAAGTACTTTATTCTGTGGCAAACTTTAAAAGCAATAACTACATCTGCAACAACAGAAAGATCTAAAAAAATTATACAGAAATGAAAATGAACAAATCTCCATTTAGAGAAAGTCATCAATAAGCTAATAACAGGCCTTTCTATATTTATATTCTGGAGCATTTATTTATCACCAATATATATGTGTATATATATATATATATATACACACACACACACACACACACACACACACGCATATATATATATATGTATATATATAGGAATATATATGAAAGTGTATAAGCAAGAAATTATCTTTGTATATATGTACATATGCAATTTCTTGATTCTTTGATGCCTTGCAAATATATACAAACCAGTAAAGTAGGTGTAACAAAACTTTCTTATTTTATTTACTATTAAACCATCAATAACCTTCTATGGAAACAAAAATGGTTAGAAATTGCAATGCTATGATAAAGCAGATCAATTCAGAATATTTGGTAGTGAAAATGATGTCTGAGGTCAATATAACAGGATGAGAACCAATAATTTCAAATTGCACTAAAATGAGAAGAGTTGGATATTTACTGCATTAGAAAGACAATGTGTTCTCCAGCTACAGGAAGAAATGAATGAGGTTAGCTACTAAAGGAGACTGTAGAAGCATTTTTACTGAAGCATAATACTGAAGGTATTTTTCATAAAGATTTAGAAAGATAAAAGAAGTTAGAAATTTATAAATAAAGGAGAAATATGCAAATCAGCTTTCACATAAATACCAGATCAAGTTTACTAGAAATTTTTAATTCTCTTCACTTTTACTATTACAAATAAAAGATGTAATAACCATTTTTCAATTAAAATACGAGCAAATGACAGTAGTCTAGAGATTTCTATGTATGTATTCTGTGAGCATCCAAATTTGCAATACTTAATACTGAAGAATTCTTTAAGTTCTTCTATAAGAGTGAATTAGTATTGTTAGAATGCAATGAAAGTAGATAAGAGATTCATATCTTCCTGCAACAGAGTTTTTATCAGAAGTCAGCACAAACAGCAGAAGCTATTTATTGTTTTCTTCATAATTTAAAATCAAAGAATCATCAAGGTTGGAAAAGACGTTCAAGATCGTCCAGTTCAACCGTCTACCTATCAGCAATATTTTCCCACTAAACCATGTCACTTAGTACAACATTAAATGTTTCTTGAACGGCTCCAGGGATGGTGACTCCACCACCACCCTGGGCAGACCATTCCAGTACCTGACCTCTCTTTCAGAGAAGATATTTGCCTAATATCCCACCTTACTCTCCCCGGTCACAACTTAAGGCCATTTCCCTCTCATCCTATTGCTAGCTATGGAGGAGAAGAGGCCAATTCTCACCTCACCACAACCTCCTTTCAGGTAGTTTTAGCACATGATAATGTCTCTCCTGAGCCTCCTCCAGCCTAAAGTTCCCTCAGCCACTCCCCATAAAACTTGTACTTCAGTCCCTTCACAGCTTCTTTGCCCTTTTCTGGACACACTCCATGGCCTCAATGCATTTCTTGTAGTGAAGGGCCCAAAACTGAACACAGCACTTGAGGTGTGGCCTCACTAGTGATAAGTATAGGGGAAGGCCACCTCCCAGTTCCTGTTGGCAACTGTATTTCTGATAGAAGCCAGGGTGCCATTAATGTTCTTGGCCACCTGAGCACACTGCTGACTCATGTTTAGCCAAGCATTGACCAATACCTCCAGCTCCATTTCTTCTACATGGTCTTCCAGCCACTCAAGTGCAAGATCCAAAATCCAGGAGTGGCTTTAGTTAGGTAATGCTACTCACAATTTTATTTGTAGACATCATTTCCTGTTTTTATAATGATTGCCAGCTGTTAAGTAAGATTTCCATGACAATAAAGACCTTTTCTTCAGGTCCACATGGCTGATCACAATGCTGATATTCTTCTCTCCTGACATGTGCAGGCGCACTTTAGAATGTCAGTGGGAGTTCTGCATACATATGGAGAGGAGGCTACAGGAGATGACATTTTCCGTGTGGCCCTGAGATGAAAATTTTGCCCTAAGATAGTTCATTCAGTAAGTTTTTTTTCCCACTGCAGCAGTCACTTTTACTTTGATAAAAAATGAACCTCTAAGACAATGTAAAGAAATACCATTTGCCAAGGGACTGTTTGATATGTAGGTTTATGTTTAAATATCAACATGAAACATTCACTGAAGAAAAACTAATGATAGTAGCATTTTTCCATGAATGATCCTCACAGGTTTTATTTCTGATCTACATCATACTCAGTTAGACAGACGAATCTTAGAGCAGACTCCAAACTATGATATTCCACAAGCATAACTAATACTTTTTTTAATTCTGTGATAATGCTTCAAAAAAAAATGTTGACTGGAAGTGTCATTAATCTCAAGTAGCGCTGAAGAAGAAGTAATAAAGTATGTAGCTTAACAAAATAACATTTGCATATAAAATAACAAATAAAAAAACCAACTTATTTCTACTTCTTTGCTATTACTATTTTTGGAAGCTTAAACTATCATGAAATGCAGTATCAACTTCGCTGTTCATACACAAATGAATAAAGTGATTGATTCTGCAAAATTAGTTTTCCTAACAAAATATCTAACAAAATGTTTTGTTTCTGTTGTTTTTTGTTGTTTTTTTTTTTTTTTTCTTCCCACCTGTTCTTAGCTTGGTAGCTACAAAGGAAACAGACAGTGCAAGATCCCGTAGCATGCCAATGTCACCATCTGATTTCTTGGATAAACTAATGGGTAGGATGTCGGGCTACGATGCAAGGATCAGACCAAATTTCAAAGGTAATTTCAAACCTAAACTTCCAAATAATTCAGTATTTCATCTCACAAAAAAGATGGAAAGAATATGAAAACCTAGAAATACACTTTTATATTTTAAAGTGAGTTTCCTTTTCTATTATTATTCAGTAGTATTACGCTCTATTCCTGTCATTTTCACAGCTGAACTAATGCAGTTTTTTTTTGAAAATTAGTCTTATAACTATTTTTGGACTGTCTAATAGTTTTCTTTTTTCTCTTTCCTGAAATACTCGAATTCCCATTTTGCACAACAGTAGTCTGAAGTAACCTAGAAAAGTTACATGAAACAGCTGCCTCATGCTTAATATAAGGAGTATATTAAGCACATAACCATCGGAATCAAACTCAAGAGTTTGTCTTGGTTACCAAATCTATCACAAGATTCTCCTGTAATATTAGATTCCTCTCATGCCTCAAGAGAGACTGTATTTCCTCTTGTTCTTTACCCTTTTCTCAGTTCCCCTCTGAAACTGCAAGTTCTTGATACCTAGAATTATCTGTTGGTATGTGCCTTATTGACATTCATCATAAAGAAGTTTCAAGTAGGATTAGAAGTACAAAGTTTGCAAATGCAAATATTATGCGTGCTTTAGCACAAATCAGACTACTCAAATGCAGGCATGTTAAATAAGAATATTTAATAGAAAGATAACACATACATACCTGATGTTATCATGTAATTACACAAACAATTATACACAAAAATGTTACACATTCTAACTTTTGCAGTCTGGGAATTTCAGCTAGATTTGATACTTTTTTTCAGAATGCAGAATTCCAGTAATGTAGCAGAACTGTACTTAGCCCTAATCCTGAATCTATATATCAAGCTACTAGTCTTTAAAATTCTCCAAAATACAAATACTTTTATAGAAAGGATAAACCTGTTGTGATTTAAAATATTACTCTTACTTCGCTTTAGTTGCCTCCTCCTCTGCCTTCATTGCAATGAGTTTTCCTATTTGTTTACTACAAAACTTTCCCTTTGAGCAGACAAGCCTTCCCCCTTTGAATCATCTGTTGCTAACTTTACAACTTAATTCTTGTCTGGCACTGATTTTTATAGTTTGAGATCACCACACCTCAGTAACTTAAGTAATAATGACTCTTAAGCATTATTTGCTACTTTTGCCAAAGTTTGCCCAGAATAATTCAAAAGGACAAAGTAAGGGACAAAATAAGTAGTTTGTCAACTTACTTCCTCACCAGTAAGTCATGAACAGTTGGTACTGCATGTATAAATTCATTATCAAGGATTTACCACATCTAGAAATGCTTCATTTTTAGTTAATTAGCAGTGCTGATCTTTTTCAAATAAGATAAACATGAATTGGAAATTCAAACACTTCACTAAAAGATTTACAACAATGATCAATATCCCTCATGTTTATACAGTACAAGTCCCTCAGGCTATGCTTGTCTAAAGCACCCTGAGGAATATTCCAGTGATGTGCTTTCCGGAGGGTCAGTGTATCAAACAATATTTACAAAGCAATGCAAAACACTCCAAAGCTAAAACTGCTTTCTTATATGAACAGAAGCTTTTAATTTATTTTTTATCTTGTCTTAGTTTCAGCTGGAATGGATTTTTGTCTGAGTGTCTGGTGTGATGCTATATTTTTGTTCTAGGATAAAAACAATGACGTTTATAGCTACTGGTAAGAAATACTGTACAGAGCCAAGGCCATTCATAGTGCAGGGCTCAAGGAACTGAGAGGGAGCAGAATTAGGACAGCTGTCTTACACTGGCCAAAGGGATATCCCATACCACATGACATATGCAGAAGGAGTTTGGAAGGGGGTGGGAGTTCATATCACCTTCTTCTGCTGCTCAGGGGATGGTAAACAATTGCTTATGCATCACTTGTTATATATATTCTCATATATGCATATATATATATATAATCATTATCCTTTTTGCTATCTGAGTAAATAGCTTTATCTCAATCCACAAATTCTACTTCTTCCCCTCTCCCCACTCCTCTGATTTCCACATCCCACTGAGAAAGGGGCTGAGTGAACAATATGTGATACTCAGCCACCTGCCAGGTTATGACTATAACACATCCTTATTAAACTTATCATGCCTTGTTTCCATAGTATTCCCCTTAGCACGTAAACTACAGGTTCAACCTAAAGTAACGCTGTGAGGGGCAATGAAAGACCTCAAGAAAAATCTAAGCACTGCATTTTTTCTTCATTTTTTGGGTCTCCTGAAGCCTACAAATAAGGGCTAAAAATTTGGAGATTAGAGCTCAGGGATTGACTGGAAGATTGGATTTTGGAGCTTGTCATAGACACAATGCAGTCTTCTGATGGGGCTACAGTGAAGAGCAGACAGATGTTTAGAGATTAGTGAATTCAGTGTAGTACTTCTTGAATATATAATTCAGAAGACTCAGAGCCTTGTTTTGTAACTGTTGGAATTTAAAGAGACAAAACCTAATTTGACATTGTTCTTTTTCAGAAAGTGCACATTCTAAATCTTCTAGACAGCTATGCAGTTTGAACAAATCTGCCCAGAATGATTCAGATCTATCACTAAGAATGTGTCTCCTTAAGTGACTTTGCCACTTTCTTGTTAGCTGTGTTTGTCCTAGAACAAATACTGCAGTTTTGCCTTTATGAGTTTTTAATTTTGTAACAGTTTTAAAGAAACAGACATAATAAGAAATCTGAGATAATCTTTTTATGCCATTTTTCTTTTTTGTTTCTTTCAATAACATTTCTGCATGGACAAGATTTTAAATTAATATTTGGTTTCATATAGGAAAGTGTAATTTGTTCTTTGCCTTGATATTGACAAACAGCACTCAGCAATCATTAATTTAGGAACTTCTTAAGTTCACGTAGTCCTGACTTACTTTTGACTTTTTCAGTGTCTTATGGCAATAAAATTGTGATGTTTTGCAATTGTGCAAAGTATCATTTTTTTGTTCAGTTTGAATGTGGTGACTTCTTTATTACCACATGCCTTATTAAGAAATGGAGGAAGTGCCTTTTGGCCTTTACAGACTTTCGTGTTTATATATTGCTCCCTACTATATTCCTTTTTTTCTTTTTTCCTCCAAAGTTAAAAGCAGTTTTCTACTTATGTTGTTTTTTTTTCAGCAGCAGTTTAGAGAGTTTGTCAACCTTGACTTCCTTCTTGACATCTTTTTTCTCTCTAATATATCATTTTAAGGTGGACAGAAATTTTGAACTATTCAGAATGGAAATTCATGATCTACTTCTATGGCTATCCATCTATCCTGATTTCTACAGAACATGCTTTCAGTGAACCATCTATAATGCATCTATCTACTTCTTTCTGCTCAGAAATCATTAATTTAGAGCCCATTAGTATGAGTGCATAACAAGGATGATTTTGCATTTGATTAACACTGAATGTCTACAAACACTTTATTGTTTGAGTCTCTAAACCATTTCTGAATTGCTTTTAGTTTCTATTTACCCTATTTTTAACTAGCTATTAACTGTCTTCTTGTAATGCTGCTTTTCAAATCATACATCAGGGTTTATCTCCTTTACAAAAGCAACTATATTGATAAAGAAAAATTAGACTTCAAAACAGCGCTATTTTAAGCAAGATAACATCATCCCAAATTTGAAATTATGACAAGTATTACAACATAGATATTTAAGAAAGGAAAGCCTTGGAATCAAATTATCCAATAATCTGACACAGCAAGGAAATACAATTTTGTCTGACAGTTGTTAGTTGTTTCTAGTGACTCTGCCTTTGTTCACCTGCCCTGTTTTTTTCCTTTTCCTTGATCATCTTCGGGAGTTCATTCCATATATCAATGAGAAGCCCTTACTGAATTCTAAGATCTATTAAATACGCTTACCTGCTCTAAATAATTAATAAAGTTGCAAAATGACTGTAGTGTCAAAGTGACTGTAGAGTAATATCTCCTTACCTGAAAATTCTGCATTGCACATGTATCCTTGTGTATTAGAATGACTGAAGTACATGTAGTGATGTTTTGTTATAATTGCCATGCAGTACTTCGTAACAATTATTGTTCTGAGGAAAGAAAGCTAGATGTTCCAAGATGGTCCCGTTGGCAGAATTTTCAATGAATATTCTAATTCTTCAAGTATGTAATGTCAACTTCATTGGTCACACTAAATTTTGCTAGTTACAAAGCACCAGTGGCAGAATAGCCTATTACTTCAGTGACTCTTAACAAATAAATATTACATAATTATTTGCAAGACCAGGTATAGATCTTTCATTATTAATGGTTGCTTACTACTGGAAAAAAAAACAAGCATTTCCAGTGCTGAAGTGGATAGCTGATATATGAATACAAAGGTGCAGGACAGTGACAGAAGACCCTTAAACTGAAAAACCTTGTTTCCATTGCACATAGACATAGATTGATAAGAAATAATGGAGAAATTAGGATGCTATGTCACAATTCCATTTTTACAGAGACTTGCGGAGAAGTAATTTAAAACCTTTTCCATGAAGAGATGGCTTATTGTTTAGTTATTGTAATGACTGCTCTACCAGTACTGATGCTTCACAAATGCAAGATAAAGTAGAACAGCAGTTGGCTAAAGACCCACAGTAACAGAAAAATTCAGCTTAAATGGATTCTTAACTTTTTTGAATTTAAGAGAAATGAGAATGGAATCTAAGTCATTCTTCCTTATTCACTTTTGTTCCTGTCAGTAGCAGAGATAAGAGCATCAATAATGTATTTCAGTTACCAGTGATGACAGATAATGTCAGAAGCTGCCTTGAGAGAAAAAGGTCACTTTTCCCCCTAACTGTTGTAAAAAGTAGCATACATTTTTCACTTAAAAAAAACACATTAAAAATACACATTTCAAATTTAGTTGATTTTTTGCTTTTTTTTTTTTTTCTTTTGTATATAATTCTCTGTGTAAGTTCATAATGAACTCCTTGTCTATCTTTATGCTAGAACTGGCCAGTCTGGTAGTGTAATTTTGAGAAAAATTGAAAGGAATTATCTATTACACACCAGAAATCATTCAAATTTTACATTAAATGAGTTTTGAATGTAACAGTATTTCCTCTTAAATCAACAAATATTGTTTCATAATAGTTTACTACCTCAGGTTGTTTTACAATCACTCAATATGGATTGATTCTGAAATAGACAATGATGCTTTTTTGTTTGTTTGTTTTCCCCCTTTTGCAGGTCCTCCAGTTAACGTCACATGCAACATATTTATAAACAGCTTTGGATCCATTGCAGAGACAACCATGGTGAGATTTCCTCTCTCAAAAAATGATTAAAGTTCAAGTTAAAGATATTTAAAAATCAAGAGAGAACTTATCTTAATATGGAACTAAGTGAAATAAATCCTCTTCTGAAAACAGAACATTTTTCTATTAGAAAAAAATTCAGTTGCTAAATTAATATATTATCACACTATCAAAAAGAATAAAAGAAGTTTATTTTTAGTTCTCCATAATCATTTAATAGCTGTAATGACTTATTTTCCATTAGATAGGTATTAGTTTCTATACTGTTCCACCTTTCTAACCTCAAATATCTCTATTCATTGTTAAATTAATTATATTTTAAATTTCACAACATATATTCTCATATGCACTATATATACTTTATTTAAAAAGTTTTTTTTTGTTTTTTTTTTGTTTTTTTTTTTTCTCCATAGACATGGTGCAGAGAGAGTAGAGTCATAGAATGGCTTGAGCTGAAAGGAACCTTAAGGATTATCTGGTTCCAACCTCCCTGTCATGGGTAGGGTTGCTTTCTACTAATCAGGCTGCCAAGGGCCCATCCAACCTGGCCTTGAACACCTCCAGGGATGGGGCATCCACAGTTTCTCTGGACAATCTGTGCCAGTGCGTCAACCAAATACTTTCTTCCTTATCTCTAATCGAAATCTCCTTCCTTTTTGGGGGGGGAAAAGCTTTCCTCCTTGCCCTATCACTAGCAGGCAGTGTAAAATGTCAGTCTACATCTTGTTTCTTAGATCCCTTTAAATACTGAAAGGCTGCAATGAGGTCTCCCCTCTTCTCCAGGCAGAGTAACACCAATTACTTTTGCCTTTTCTTTGTAAAAGCTACAGCACTTTTTTTTTTTTTTTTAAATGTATGTACATGTAATGTTACAAAAGTATCTAAAGTTCAGAAATGAAATGGGTGGGGCCAGGCTCCCTTCAGTATCGTGCAGTAGCATGCTTGTGGACTACTTACATCCTTTAGTATATTGTTCATCTCATTTAAATATGCACAACAGTTCTTTAAAATTGGAGACCAAATCCTAATCCTAAAAAGTTTTTTTTAATCCTAAAAAAAACTATAAGCTAAAAACATTCCCTAATTTGAGCTGTCAGTTTGAACCTGTGCATAATACAAAATCATTTTAATGATCTATATTAGGAAATAGTTACACATTTATAAAGGAATTGTATTTTTTTTTTTTTCCAAGTTGCCTTGAAAGCAGACTGGTTAAAATAGTTGAGATATACTGATGTACAACCTGATCCATTACAAACATTTTCAGTTAGTACATTATAGAAAATACCAAAGTTGTTCAGAACCAGAGGCCTTCTCATTCTATTGAGAATGTGTGTGCCAAAAGTGGACAATTAAGCACAACCTTGGTCTTAGGCGAAATGTTGCATCATAATGCCGATATTCTGATTATAACATTCACTAACAGCTCAGTGCAGAACTTTTGCTTATGGTCAGCAGCTGTTGAACTCTTAGAGACTCAAATCTCACATTTTAGAACAAATGCCTTTATGCAGATAGGATTTTGATTGTATGTATTATTAGTCTACTTTTCCACTGAACTGAAAAGGAATATCTTCTGAAAAAGACATTAGAACCTTTCTATCTTAAAATTACAGTTAAAAATATCTTGAATCATTTTAAACCTGAAGTACTGCCTTATTGAAGGAAAATAAATACACTGCAGTATTACCAATTTTATCTATTCTCACTATTTTACCAATTGTTATTTACTGTAATCCTTACAATTCAGACATCTTTGTAAATCTTACACATTCTTGATAAGTACTCCTTTTTCCAATCTAAAACAAAACAAAAGAGCTTGCAAGCAAAAGGTACAAAATAAGACCTTTCATGTGGTATCTGGAAGTCTCTCTGGTATGTGAAAGCAGCAGCTGACTAATGGGATATGCATACAGCGCATTATCTTATAGGAGTCTACATATTAGCCCCTATCCTTCACTGCCATTGTACTTGATCTTGGTACTGTTTCTCTTATTGACGACCAAAATCTTTGAGCTCCCTCTGCTGCCTTGGTTACAAATAACACAATAAACAATTATAGAAAGAGAATGGGTTAAAAAAGAAAAAAGAAAAAGGAAAGAAACAAAGCTTGTCAATGTGCAGTGGAATCTTACAGTGCACAGCAGGGCTCAAATTTCTGTCAGAGGTTATCTTGAACTCATCCACCTCCATCTACTCTTCTGTAGCGAGGTCTAATAGTTCAGGAGAGACAAGTAGTCAAAAAAAAAAAAAAAAAAAAAAAAGCTTAATTTGACTTGCACTTTGTTAATGGTTGAAATTGGTACTTTTTACATTTCCTTTTGTTTCACAGTTCTTTTGAGTTCTTTAAAGCACAGGCTATAGTTATTTCACATTCCCTTTCTTTATCTCAAAAGAAAAATCAAGTGCTTTTTAGCAGGAAAAATGGTATGCCACTTCTTACTAGGAAGCTGTGATTCAAATTAAATCTAAGTAATTTTAATTCATCATACAAGGAGCTTAATTTATGTCAGGAATTCTCTGAGGCAATGAAAAATAAATATAATTTTAAATTCTCTTTAAACAAACTTTTATAATTGACACATCTTGAATCATAGAATCATCTAGGTTGAAAAAGACTTTCAAGATCACTAAGTCCAATCATCACCAAAGTCCTGTCATGTCTTTTAGTACAGCATCCAAATGTCTCTTAAATACCTCCACCACTTCCCTGGGAAGCTCATTCCAGTGTTTTCTGTCCTCTTCCTGGAAACTGGTTTCCTTATAACTAACGTAAACTGCCCCTGATGAAACTTGAGGCCATTCCTTCACATTCTATCACTTGTCACCTGAGAAAAGAGACTGACAACTTTCTCACTGTAACCTTCCTTCAGGTAGTTGAAGAGAATGAGGAGGTCTCCCCTCAGCCTGCTCTAGGGGAAAATAATCCCAGTTCCCTCAGCCACTTCTCATAACACTTGTATTCTAGTCCCTTCACCAGCTTTGTTGCTCTTTTTGTATCTGATCTTGCTCTAGAAATGTTGCAGAAAAGTTCATACTTCCTGTTATCTCTTATCTCTTGCTTCATTTGATGCCACTTTCTCTGCTTTCTTTTCAGTGGAATGAAAAGCCCAGCTTCAGCAGCACTACTGCACTGTGAAAAATCTATGACATTACTCTATCCCCTCCAACATTTCCTTCATTACTTTTATATTTTTACATTTATATATCTAAATTGTTTGAATAGCAGCTGTTAGGTTAGCTACCGCTAGAAGACCATACCCTGTAAATAAGAATTCCAATGTTAACCAGATAAAGCTATGAAGATAACCAGTTTCCAAGCTGAGATGCACTCAGTCAATACTGTGAAAAATAAGATTGAGGCATCGCTACAAAGACCTGCTCACACTGTATGAGGCAGGCTGTTCATAAAGTTACTACTTTTTTGCAATAGCAAATGAAGATTAGGGCTACAATCATAACTACAGTTATGGTTGTGTAACTCTCACACCTCCTTAATACATAAGGGTAAAGATACTAACGTAAGTGTAATGTAAAAGGAAAAAAAGATAGCAAGAGAGGCCAAAATAAACCATTTTGCAAATATCTACACTGAACTATCTCAAGATATGTATTAACACAATCTCACCGTAATATGTGTAGCTTTTGCCATTGCCTTCCATTAAATCTAACACAGGATAAATCTATAAACTCATATTGCTGTACTTAAATATATAATTTATAAACTATAAAAACACAATTAAAAATCTATAATACAAATTTTATATAAATTTAACAGAACCAAAAGATCAGTAACTTGAGAGTGACTGTAAAAAGTACCTGAATGAAGGAAATAAAGGAATTACAAATTGTCATTTTCTTCCTAATTTCTGTTCTTGAGTCTAGTACAAGTGTGCTGGGAAGTATCTCATCCGCAATATGCTTTCACATGAAACATTGTTTTTTAAATTCTTTGCATGAATAATTTTGACTTATCTTGGCATCTCTAGAAAATTCAGTTCTGCTCTCATATCTTCATCTTGTTTTGAATACTTGGTACATCATGCACTGTAGGTGTGAACTTTTGATTACAATAGCTAAAGTAATCACCCAACATGAAAAAGCTGCACACCCTGATTATTTTTATACATCATACACACACTACAAAGATATATCCTAAAAATGTTATGAAAAAGATTATTCTATGATACTTTAAAATTCAACAGTAAAATGATACAATGTATTAAAAGAACTCGTAAGAAAAGGTCTTTCTGCCTTTTTTTTCTAGATAGAATACACAACACTGTCACATGCCATCATGAACTGCTAGCAGAACAAAAGACTAAAGAAAATTAAAGCCTGAATCATATTTTTATAAATGCCAGTACAATCAAAGCAAGAAGTGAGCTTTTTATATTGACGTGACCCTGCCTATGTTGGCAGCTAGATTTTTTTTTTTTTTTTTTTTTTCAATCCTCCTAGATACCATTGCCAATTTAAGCAGCAGTAAAACTCAGTCCCCTTGGCTTCTTTGGTTTAAATATTTATCACAACCATAAAAACATAGAAAATGAATAAAAACAGAATATACATATACACAAGCCCTATGGAACAATAGGAGGTTTAAAAAAAAAAAAAAAAAAGGAAAATCTGCTCACCCCTTCCAACAATCAGTGATAGCTTGAGACAAATACAATCTCTATCTAAAGAGAGGCTAACCTTTAAATGAGGGTGAGGAGGGGTGGAACCTGGATCCAGGCCTTCTGGTCACTCTGCTGTATTGCTTGCACCTGAGCTCTCTGGGTTAGCCATTCCTTCTCACCTCGTGCTCAACCATTGGTTCAGACTGTGATCTGGCAATTCTATTGTGCTCTACCCCTTCACAGCATGAACCAGTGATTGAGCAGATAAGCTCCTGCTGTTTTGGTAACCCCTAGCCAAATCCTTCTTGAGTTACATGCACATCTAGTTTGGAAGGGTTGTGTCAAATATGTCCAGTGCTTGGGCCTGTTTAATGCTTATTTTTACCTGTTGAAAGGCTTCTTGTTCTGTTCTACCCCAATCACGTACTTAGCCTTTTATTTTTTAGCTGATACAGAGGTTTTAACAGTTGCACTATGTGGAGTATAAAGGATCGCCAGTATCCTAATATATCCCAAAACTCCTGCAACTGCTGTAGTGTCATGGTAACTGAGAACACTTGGACCATATCTATGATCACACCTGGTGAGATCTTAGTCTTACTCAACCTTGAGACAACATTGAGGAATTTAACTAACAGCCCTGGTCCTCGTACTTTCTGTGGGTTTATAGCTCAATATTTCTCCTTTAAAAAGGCAGTTAGCGAAATTACACCCTTCCTTAATGCCTCTATTGAGTCAGACAACAGATTGTTGATGTAGTGGTACACTTATATGGTAGATGGTTTGTTTCAATTTGCCAAGTCACGAGCCACACCAGATTATGACAAAAGGCAGGCAAATGCACATATCCCTGGGTCAGGACATGAAAAGTCCACTGCCTGCCCTCCCATGAAAATGCAAACTGGATTCTGAATGCAGTTTGTGCCTTTTCAGATTTTTCTTATTTCCCTGAAGTGCATATAATGGATTTTTTTGAGACAGCCAAATTAATTTCCCAAAGACCCTAGGATATCGAGGCTGATAGACATATAGAATTACTGCAGATGTGCCTCTTTCTGAACCAGCAGATGAAAGGGAAAATATCTTAGGGCTTTCCAAATGCCACTATGTCTTTGTGTGCACAAACAAATTGTATCCATTCTCCACAGCCGTAGTACAGTTCAATCTTAAATTAACTTTTAAGTGTTGCTATAATGTCAGTGTAGAACCTATAAAACAACTTGAATTTCTGTACAGACTTCTTGGCACACTTCATGCTTACTAACAAATTTAAAGATGGCACATATCTAATAAAAGTTTTTTTAAAATTAGAGCTAGATCCCTTCACGCAGCTCATAGTTAAAATTCTGGAGTTAGCAGACACTGCTTCAGGATATAAGCTACTTCAGTGTTGGTTCTTTTTATTTTACCCCATTTACTCTACTCTGGACAATGTCATGTTTTGCTCCCAACAGATGGAATACTGAAAGTTAGTATGGAGTACCTCTTTGATCCTTTGTATTTCCCTGAGCAGATTAAACAGAGGTTGATTTCAAATACGCATTTTCAGTGAAGATTTCTACTGTTAGTCAGTCAGTCACTGAAACCACTGATATTCTAAGTGCTAATGTATAAAATACACTAATAACAACATGGAACATGTAGCACCGAAAGGTCATCTGGACAAGTGAATCATCTCATAAAAACGCAGCATTTCATTTAGCAAATATACCTTCTGGTGTTATAACAAAAGCATCTTCAGGGACACATAATTTCTCTGGAGAAATGATTTTGTTAACTGAAAACATGGCAGTTTTAGAGTATGATGTTTGTTCATGTAATTGTCATATCCATTTTCATCTAATCCCTAGTACAGCTGTTTTAAAGTGCAAACATTTTGAAAGCCCCTCAGCTGAAGCTTAACAACTCAGTTATATTGAACAAGATGCAAATGTGATTCTAGTGTAATATGTTAGGAGATGGGAACACACAACTTCCATTAAGAATTTAAGAATTATGTTCAGCCTGCAATTAATATATATTATAGGACACATAGTAAGAGCTGTGACAAAGGTTAAGGTATAGTATGTCAATACTGCATTTACTTTTTAGGAAGAGTAAACAACCCAGGTGTATTGACTTTTGATATTACAATTTGTGAACACAGAAACTTAAATCTGGACATTACTACTGATAATAAATCAGAAATAATAACAATAACAAAAGTAATATTAATAATAATAAAAATAAAATTAATTAAACCTATGCATTTGCCCAAAACGTATGGAAAACAGGTAGATTTTGCAGAACACTGTTGAATTCAACAAATATTGAATGTTTCACAATAAAGACAAGAAAGTCAGAATCTAAAAATCAAAGATTCCTCAGAGAAACTACTGTATATACTTTTATTTTTTACCTATGGGTTGAATTACAAAGACCGAAAGCTCTGTACTAATGAGCATCCTCTGAATTACCCATACTTTTATTAAGGAGAAGACTGAAGAAGAGTAGTGACAGGACTGTTCACGCACTCAAACCATTAGTAGTGATGATGAAAGAGATTTTCAGTCCAACAGGTAAGCAAGCAAGCTACATTTATTTGTTCCAGGAAGAACATAAAATATTTACAAAATTATTAAGAGGATACCCACCTGGACACTTAGTAGTTTTGATAGTAAGAAAAAAAAAAGAAAAAAAGAAAAAAAAAGAACTCAGAAAAATTAAAACATTAAATAGCTTAAAATCTGGTTTTATACACCTATGGATGGAGAAAGAGAGAGATCGTGATCCAAAATCCATCAATAATCTTTTCTGAATAGCTCTGAATAGCTAAAGCTTCCTGAGAAGCCTTCACCCAAATCCTCAAACCATCTGGCCTGTCCTACTTAATGGAGAGGGTAAGAGCACCCACCATTTTCAAATTACTGTAGGATTACAGCTTTTATCCAAGAACAGACTGGTGTTACTGCTCATCCTCAGCCTGTGAGAGTTCAGATCTAAAGAGGTGAATTGCCAACAAAGTGCTTAGCCACCTAACTCGAGGCAGGACCAGACAGGAAAGGTCTCCATCTCTGCATAAAGAACTGCATACTTGACCTCAGACAAATCATAAAGGCAAAGTCATAAGAGTCACAGTCTTAGCAAGGAAAAATGCAAGAAAGTGGCTTCCTCCTAAGGAATATGAAGACACTTCTTAATGAGGGAAGAATCCTTCAGTGCTGGAAAATTCACAGAGTACTTATTAAGAGAGAGGAAAAAATATGCCAGTTTCTCCCAGACTCGGGTTTCTGTATGCCAGGAGCAGAAAAATCATCCTTAGTTTTATTCATTCACCAAATCCATTCTGGAAATAATATTTCCACCATGAAATTATTACGAGACCGATAGTCAAAAAGATTCAGTGAGTCAGACAAACTATCATATTCAACAGTGTATCTATACTGCTTCTTGTAATGAATGCCCTGTAGCTATTCAGTACAGAAAAGCATGTTCTTAGGGATGTTTGACATTAGTCAGATCTTGTTACTCTGACACAGATTTGACGTGTCAATTAAAGTTAAGTACTCAGCGATCACGGTTAATTTCTCTTTAGCTGCTATTGTAAATCTCTGACAGATTAATGGGTTGCAGTTAGTGCTGGAGCATGGAGTTTTTTATCACTCATTAGTTAAACTGCCCTACATCCATATATTGCTACTAGCCTTGCTGCAGTTCAGACCTGTAGTACTGGAAAGACCTATTAAAAGTAGGGAGGAGTCCCATTTTTTTCAATAATAAATCATACCAGTGATCAGATCACTGATGTTTATTAGCAGAATAAATTGAATTATGAGCCATTTCTGTCTATTCTAAATTTGTTGTCATAAATAATATTTTTGTCCCTATATTTAAACTGATTTCCCCCTCCAGTATTTCCTTTTCAACATATTTATGGAGGGCAAGTGAGTCTTCTATTAATCTTTGCATTACCACTTTAGAGAAATCAAATTTTCTTTTCTCCTCTCACAGTACTGGCTATCCATTCTGGTCCTATAGCATTGTTTTGTGAATGT
Organism: Tragopan temminckii; assembly: GCA_028571105.1. NCBI lineage: Eukaryota > Metazoa > Chordata > Aves > Galliformes > Phasianidae > Tragopan > Tragopan temminckii. Next base: position 20,953,859 of record JAOWBP010002392.1, on the reverse strand, counting down.
TCTACTTATTCTGTTCTTTCAACATGCATGGCTACAGATGAAGCCTCACCAGAAATAATCTCAGCAATCGTGGAATTTCAACTACTAAGAAGGAGAAAAGACAAGGGAATTCTTCAGGTTTAATATTTACATTTCTCAGATGTCAGTGCAAAGGCTCTTCTCTTTTGATTTTGCAATGATATTGGTTACCTACAAGAAAAATGACCTACCAATATGAGGGGTGTACTTAAATTTAAATACTTGAATTTCTGTACTTGAGAAATATCATCAAAGACATATTGAAATCATAAGCTTTTGGGCCAGTCTGAAATTTTCAGATACGCAAAGGAGAATTAAGGAAATTCGATCAATTTACCCAAAATAATTTGGCTACCTAAAGCTTAGCCACAGTGCTTATGGCCAGAGCACATGTTGGGGAAAGCTCATATGAGAAAATAAATAATAAAAAAAAATGAAACAGGTTTTTACTCTCCCCTCATGTAACAAGGTTAGTACTGTAGTGGAGTGTGCAGCACTCCTCTGGTTCCGAAAATAACCATTTTCTTCTTTGTTTTCCATTTTATATGCCAGTGGTGGATTTAGTCCGGTATTTCTTTTTTTTCACCATAATATTACATCAAAATTAGAATAACAAATGGAAAATATGATAAAAGCTGGTAATCAACCTGTTGCAAACACACGTAACTGTTTGATCAGATATTCTCATTCCCCATACGGTGATCCGCAAGTTCAGTAAAACCATTACTGCACTATGGTTACAAAATTAAGCTTACTATGAGGCGCTTCAAAACATTGAAAACATTCAAAACATTGTATATATTTTTAAACAAATATTTGCTTGGGTCTTATTTTCCCTGATATTGATTCCAATCTCTTGTAACATATTTTTTAATCATTTAACTCATTCCCTGCTTCACCATGCCTTTGCCTGTTCCCTCTTGTTCTGCCCTCTCACTGCAGCTCACACTGCTAAAGTTTGTTCCTTTCTTCAACTTTAACGGGAAGAGCTCTATTTAGATCTGTGATAAATTCTTAGGTACTAAGGATCAAATTCAGCATCTATTGTAATAAATTCTAATCCACTCTATCATGTGCAAAAAGCTCTTCCAGCGTTACGTAAAACTGAACTGTTAGCAACAAATGTAGAAACCTAGGAAGGCGGAAATATAACCATTGCAACCTACTGCCCTATGCAAGTGTATAACTTAGAAAAATGGGGCCTGATTTTCAAGCACTTACAATACATGTAGTTAATTAATTTAGTAAAAACATGTTCCAACGAGTCTTTACATTTTATATCTTATTCTTTAGCAAATACATAAGCTTTGTGTGATTTTTATGACTTCACAAGAAGCTTATGTATTTTTCAAGGCAGAACTTTCATGGACAAGAATTGAAGTTCATAATCAGTAAAAATTTAAATATTCTTCAAAAGAATGGCATTTCACATAGGGGCATTGCATTTACTCTTAGCCACTTTCTTGGAAAGTACAGATTTTCATATTATATTCCATAGTGACCTAGAACAAATAAAGCAAGTATCTATTGACTTCATTATGCAAAAGACAAATCTAGATTTTACACAGCATGAAAATGTGCCGATTTGGTCCAAATGACAGCATTCAAAAATTACAAGAGCAGGTAATGTGAAGTATTCAGACAAAGAACATATTTTGGAAATTTTTTACATATCTGTCTCTGGAATCCAGAAGTATTCCACATTCCACGTACTAGGGAAATGTAACTCTACCTGTATCAGTATGAAGAATATTCTGTAAATATTTCAGATTTCACTGTATGCTGGAAATTGCTAATCACACACTAGTACTGGAGCCAATAACAGTTTTGGTCTCAGCATAGATAGCAAAGAGCAGCTACTTGATGTCCACATGTAAATTTTATTGTGCCCGTGAAGCAGATGACCAATATCCTACCCTATAAGAAAGTTCATTCTGTGAATGTGAGTTTTGAAAGACAGTGGAGCAAGTGCAGACCCACAAATCAGCCTTGTTCTGCACAACCAGGACACAGCAGCTGTTTGATAACGGCAGCCTTGAGGTCATGAGGAAATCACACAGCTTAAATGATGGTTTCTCTCCCCCCACAAAGGAACCTTCTCAGAATAGAGTAATTTGAGTTAGGAGTCACCCCTCTGTGCAAGTAGCACACAGCTGTAGTAATCCCCTTGCAGGAATGCAAATCAATTCGGGAAGTTTAATTCTGTTCTCTGTGTTGGCATCAAACAACCCTACTTGTTTAAAGCAAATTGGTACTGTGTTCACAAGGTATAATTACAAGTTGAGTCAATGAATGCTTGTTTTTCATGCAGTAGTATTCGAGTGTATATCTTTTTAATTGATTAAGGGTTTTTGTTTGTTTTTGTTTCTTTATTTTTTTGGTAATGAGAGGCAATTTAAGACAGACTTTTCAAGGGAAGAAGGAAAGAAAAATTGCTTAGTACAACTTAAATTAGATTTTTTTCCACCTTAATGTCTGGAAACAATTTAAAACAATGTACTTTGACTCAGTTTGGCCAAATTGACAATGTTACATAACCTGGAGTAGATTCCTCCATTTATCTTTCTCCATTTTCCTTTTCTTGCTACGTTTATATCTATTCTGTCTTACACCTAATAAGTGACCCCTAATTGTACAAGAAATCCATTCATCCGACTGTTGCTGTCACAACTGCTGAAACACCACCCAGCACCTCAGTGTTCTCACATTCACTATTTGGTCTCCATGAACATTCAGCAAGCACGGAGAAGGAAGCACAAACTTTGAGGGGGGGGGGGAAGGAGGGAAAGCAACACATAAGAGTTGTACCCCCCAAATCCCTAAAAGCCCTGCTCCAAAGGGATTAAACACACAGCAGAACCTCCAGCTATTTGAAGCAGCAACCAAGGAAACCAAAGGCAAAGCTGGAATTTTACAGATCAGGGCATGACTGCAAAACCACAGTCTGTAGGAAACTTCCTCCTCTGACTTCAGGGCAGGAGGACACAGGGAGAGCTGTTTACAAATACACTTGCCCAGATGGCCAAAAGCTGACAATGAAATGCATTTGGGGCCTGCGAGGAAGAGCTTGATGCACTGCACTGAGGTGGGCACAAAACATTTGTATTTCTTCTTCCTGCAAATATATGGAGACATTTGCTGAGTCAGTAGCAAGGGTTACTGTACTACATACTGTGCATATGTATTTTCAGTTATATTTTTATATGTAATATACAATAATATGCATATTTTCTATGTGTATACATGAATGATGCCCCTGGGTGCCTCGTGTAGGGTCTCTCCAGGAACATCCACCAAGTACCTACAAAAAAAGCAAGGAGCCCATGAAGCCCCATAATGAGCCAGGACTGCCCAGGGGACCACGCACTGCAGCTCTAATGGGCTCTGCCCCTCAGGTCATGGTCCTGCTGCCTGCTCCCTTCCCAATCAATAACATGCTCCTTCAGCCTTTGCTCTCCCAGCGCCAGAAATACGCTGTGATTAATACTTTGGGGCACTTTCCGGCCCTATAAGTGTTGGAAACAGCATGCAATGAGCAGACCCTCGCCTTCTCAGGGAAGGGATCAATACCTCCCTGCTCGTCTTGTTTTCATTTTAATGCCTTGTAAGAGGTTCCACAACAGGAATAATTACAAACTGGTTATGAAAATAACTCCCCTCCTATGGAGCAGAGAGGTCCTAAGGGTTCAATTACGTGACAAGAGAAAACAATCAAGAGACACCCTGCGTTCAGCCTTGCTTCTAAAAAATGGTTTGCCTTTGTTGTTCTTATCTAACTGTAAAGGCTTAGGTAACCAGCCTTAATTGGGAAGCCAGCTGTGCCTGCAGGATGCACACACACATCCTGGCATCCTAGAATCATGGCATCGTAGAACCACGGAATCATGGAACCATTGGAATCATGGAACCATTGGAATCATGGAACCAGGGCACAGAATCTTAGAATCATGAAGGTTGGGAGAGACCTCTGTGGTCACCAAGTTAAACCACAGAATCACAGAATCATTAAAGTTGGAAGAGATCTCTCAGATCATTTTGTCCAACCATCAACCCATCACCACTGTCCCTAAATAGAACTACAGAATCTTTGAGGTTGGAAAATACCTTTAAAATTCCCAAGTCCAACCCCCATCCATCCCTACTACATCCACTAAAACATGTCCCTAAGTGTCACTTTCCCATGTTTCTCGAACACAAGATGAGGGCAGAGTTTGGGGTGGAAGAAGTCCTGGAGGATGCAGATAAAGCAACACAGGGGCACACAGGGACCCAGGGCTCCCTGGAGGAGGTGGCACTGGGCTGGAGTGGCCCGGGATGAGATTGCATCACATAGGTTGGAAAAGACTCTCATGATCACCAAGCCCAACCGTCATCCTAACGCCTCTGGCATTGCCAGGAGAATCCATCAAGTGCCAAGGGGCAAAGGGTGTCCTGCTTTCCACACCTAGAGGGTTGTGGTGCTTTTAGAGGACGTTAATTCCCGTTTGCTTCTTACCCCACAGCATTTGCCCCAGGAATACGTGAAAAAACATGGGTTTGAGATTAAAGTTTATGAAACATAGAGCGTCGGAGATAAACTTGTGTGGCCACCTCTAATCCTCTTCCCTCTCCAGCCTGAAAAGTAGGAGAAACGCTTCTCCAGCAAAGCGGGAGGGAAAGCAAGAAACTTGTTAATGCTGATGTTGTTCCTGAGGTCCCTAGCTGCAAGCACAGATCATTTTCATGGTGCCTCCAGAACACTGAGTATGACCACAGGAATAATCCCATTAACACGTGTAGAAACCCACTGCATGTATGGTGTCTTCAGCGAGACACAGGACGGGTCCCAGGTGGTCTGCACCAAGGAATACGATGGTCTCAGTCCCCCTGGCACATCTCAAAGAGGATAGTAAGCTGGTGAGAGCAGCCAGCTCTGGTGTGCAGCAACTTTGGGATCCACCAGTGCCCATCCCTCACAGTCCAAGGACAGGTTGGATGGGGCTTAGGGCAGCCTGGTCTATGAGAGGTGTCCCCATGGCAGGGGT
>JAOWBP010002392.1:20924197-20948717 GCA_028571105.1 Tragopan temminckii | reverse complement strand
GTTTAGAAGGAACTACCAGGTTGCATTTCCCAAACAGTCTTTAATAGTTTTAGAGACTTCAGCATCAAGAGGAGTGGTGAGATTGTTCACAAGAACTCTATCCTCATATACCTCTCATATTAGATAGTTGATTTTCTGCAATCTCAAAACTAAAAATGCCTGCATTTTCACAGAGGAACATTTGAAAAACAAAATGAAAAGCAAACTGTTAGTCATATTAATGTTGCACTTAAAATTTGGTTAAAGTAAAGGTAATCTTTAAAGTTACTCTTGGAGTCTCATCCTCAGAACAATGCCATATACTCCAATATTAATTGTTAATAATTAAATACTTTAAGATCAGATTTCTGAAGACTAATGGATTTTATTTTATTTTTTAATCTTACAGCTTTACAGAAAGTATGAAAATTTTGTCAAGTAAAGCTAAGTACCATTATGAGTATTTTTGACCTGTAAAGCTATATTTTCACCCCTTAAATAATTAACTGGTTGGGACTATTGTAACTTTGAGATACGATCTGCATAATAAGCTGGAAGTCATCATTTTCAGGGCTTAGACAACAATTTTTTATACTATGGTAAACATTAAATATAGTTGTAGCTTTAAGATAAATTAATTTTGTTTTTGAAGATTAAAAGTGTTCAATAAACATTGCTTAATTACCAACACACAAGTGCCCAAGACAGCATGAGATTCCCAGCAAAGTTAAAAAAAAATTAAGGAGCAAACAAGAAAAAAAAAAGTGAACAAAAAAACTTTCTTAAAGGAGTTTAGATTTTCATTTAACTTTATTTTTAACAACAACAGAAAGCTTTTCCAATCGTGAATAGCCAATATAAACAAGATAATTTCTTAATCCTCATTTATGAGGCTCAATTATTGGGTTCAATAAAACAAAATATTTCAGATATGGGAAACGGTCACATTTGTCCTTGTCTATAGAGGTCTGCTGCCTTTACAATTGAATGTCTAGAGTCAGAAAGGTGAGCATTTTTATAGAATAAGATACAGTGTTTGCAGCTCTTCCTAAATAAGGGTATTAATCTTTTTTTTCCCCATACAGTCTCATCATATCATAACAAGCCTGTAATAATATTAAATAAGCTAAAATACAGGATCTCCTATGTGAATGCAGTTACTGAAAAATGTCAAAAAGAGCTAATACAGATATCCATGAAAACAAGGTTTGTATCAAATCCATTAATCGATGATATAGAAAAGTTGCACCATTAAAAAAATATATATATAAAACAAAGATGCAAAAAACATTAAGAAAGTTTGCACATGAAGAGGAGAGTGAAAGTAAACGCTGTCTCATCATTGAAGCAAAGAGACATTAAGTAGGCAGTTATTCCCGCTAATCTCAAAGCAGCTTTATCACGTAGAAAGTAGGGAGCTGCTGACCAGTTTTGTTGAACAGAGACCTTGAGAGCTCAGATTAGCAACAGTGTGTTACATGGCTAACATAATACTTTTTTAAACCTGGGGGAGTATCTATTGGTTTAAATGGAGAGGGAGAAAAAGAGAGAGAGAGAGTTTTCTTTGCTCCAGAAAGAAATTACTGCCAAAAATAAGGAGAAAATGTAAATGTTTTAAGAAAAAAAAAAAAAAAAGAAAAAAAAGCCACCTTAATACCTTTGTAGTAAAGACTAGAAATGCTTTAACTCAGGGTTTCATGTCACCCTCCTGACCAGGTGAGTAGAAATTGGTACTGTTTTACTAAAATGAGTAATTGAAAAAATTCTTGGCATTTCAAAAAATAGGCAAATAACCAGCATGTATTTTGAAATAATCACTAAACTGTGAAATTCACATCTGATTCAATAAAAACTGAAAATTTTATCATCTTTGCTTCAAGAACATTTTTCATGAAGCTTCATCAGTAGAACAACCTAAAGTAGCAGAGCAGTATATCGTGGAGAAAGGAGACCAAAGTTACATTTGTTCAACTATAAAAAGTAATGATTACCAAGAAAAAATAACATTAGGTATCCTTTAACTGAGCAACAGTTGGTACCTTTGGAATTGCCACCTGGAATTTTAAAAAAGAAAAAGCCTTTAATGGCAATAGAACTTTTGTTAACAACGCTTCACAAGCATAAATACAAAAAAAAAGTACAAAATACAAAGTATTTATCTGGATATCTTCCCCTTAGAGTGGCAGAACACACGTGAGACTGCTAGAGATCAACAGGAGAAAAAAACTGAAAATAAATCCTCAAAACAGTTCTTTTGCATGGTTTTAAGGAAGAATATTCTGATTACAGTAGTAAGATACAGCCATGTAGCTATTTTTGTTTGGCAGTTGATCTTTTTAGTATGATGATGACTATGCTCACAGTAAGCATGCTAATAAAAATTAAAAACAAAAAAAAATCCATTGTATATGTTCCCTTATCCAAACGACACTTCCCAAAAGATATAAATATGAGTTGTTATAACACTGCAACTCTGATTAACTACAGCCTCTAATGTAATTAAAGAAGTATGTCAGATATTATCTGAATACTGAAGCTGTTTAGAACTGGTTGGGAAAAGTCAAAATCTAATCCATCCACGTAGGAGTTGGCAATTAGCTGAAGCTGTTTAGTGTCCATACAGGCACCAACAGATAAAAACTTATTTTCTATCTAAAATATCAGTTTTGCACTAAGCAAAAGCATACTGCATAGCTGCACTCATGTTTTAATCATTTAGCATCCTGTTAGTGGTGCCTCATGCATCAGAAGTGCAGGGAAACAAATATCTCTAATCTCTCATGAAATGACTAGAATATTTATTCTACAGTTTTCCCTGTAAGGTATCATTCATCCAACCACACTAGAAATTACACTTACAACATTTGCATCACAACAGAGCTTGTTTTGACTGTTTGGTAGACTGTGTCTGTCACACTTGTCTTGTTTATATCCATAACTTGTCATTAGCACTGGGTGTGGGAGGGGAAGTAGGTGTGAATACAAAGATGATGTGCTTTAACTCCTTGTCAATGGTTCTAATCTTGATGTAAGAAAGCACTTACATCGAATTTTGAGATGAGAAAAACAGAAGCCAAATATATTTTCCTTGAAGTGTCATCACAAGAGACCTCTTAACTTTTGTTAATTAATGTATTTATTAATGACTCAAAGTCTCCAATTTTAAATAGTGGTAAAAAATGACATTTCTTATCTTGTAAAGGCTAATGTACATGACAGAACTACTATAATCTGGCCTCTCCCAAGTGAAAGATTTTATCACCAGACATCAGATTAGGGCTATGCATCACCTCATCTTGACGAAGGTTTTATGGGGTTGTCAGAGCAATATCATGATGGTGCTCAGCTGATCTAAAACAAAAGGCCTAGTGGTACATGTTACGTAACAGAATTTTCTTTAATAGCTGCTATCATATAATAGAAAACTCTTTATCACTTCAGCCTATTTTAAGGAATTGTTTCTTCTTGAAATATTGGGAAAGATTATAATTGCCTAAGGTTATATGAATATATTATCTACAGTAGCATGAAGAGAAATACATGACACCATTGAGAGCAATATTGCTACAACAACATAGTATAAACAAGGGCTGCAAAACCAATAAGCTGCAGAAGTCTATGAGAAATAGTGTGTGGAAAGCCAAAGTAAAGAGCTAAATAGGTTTAGTTTGAAGAGCAGAAAGCCTGGGAGACTGATAGTGGACTTCTGTATTAGTAGGCAGGTCTTCAGAGGAAGTATAAACTCAGTCTCCAAGAACAGAGAGATATAGGGCATGCAAGATAACTACCAAATCAGGGAACATACATAAGGATTATTTCTTGCCAGAATCTGTAACAACGAATTTCCCATTGCAGTGACAAAAACGTTATATGCCTTGAAAGAGGAAAAATTACAGTATACAATCAGGCCCTGAATACTATAAACACAGGAGGAGTGAGAGCATAAGAGGTTTTTGCTGCCACTGATTATGAGTAAATTGAGCTATGACACAGCCCAAAAAGCACAGATTTCTCACTTCCAAGTGAGGTAAAATTTTCTCAGTCAGCAGAGAAGAATGTTTCCACTGCTGCAGTACAGATTTGAGAATTCATCCACTTCCCACAGGTATTTGGTTTCTTCCCAGGTGTTATTAACACACTGTTTAGTATGACTGGAGCGCCTTTCTTCCAAAAAGCTTTTGATGATAATATTGTTTAGAAAGGTAAATCTGTAACATTCACTGTAGCAACAGAATTCTTCCTGGATCACAGAACCCTTTCTATACAATCAGTACAAATGGAAAAAAAAAACTATTTCATTGAAATGACTTCTCTTTCAAGAAACAAAGGTGTTTTTTTTTGTTGGCTTTTCTTTGTTTGGTTGGTTTTTTTGATCATTTGAGAATACGTTTATACATTTATCTTTCTCTTCAACAAATCTATTACTGGCTGAGGCACACAGGTCACAAGGCAAAGTTGGAGAGTTCTAGAGCCTACACCTGCAAGAAGCTCAGCACATCAGCATAGACTATCTTCTTCATCTCTCTCTGATTTTAACGAATGTAATGAAGGCTACAATAGGATTGAGGAGAAAAAAAAAAGACTAGGGAGAGCTAATGTTCAGAGTACTTGACAGCTTGATAATTAGAACAATTCCTTGGGTAATCAGACAAAATAGGCTTATTTACTGCCATGATTTAAACCTCTATGTCATGTTAGCTTAAACCCAAGATAAAAGAATTTCAAACACATCCTGAGTGTTTAACAACTACTACTGCAATTAATAAAGAAAATTGTTCAGCTATTGTACAACTTGTTTTTTATCTTAATATTATACATTTCTGGGAAAATTAAAAGTTAATTTAAGTTCTTCAAATCTATGGCAAAAGCTTTTCTCAGATGGCTGTGAGTTTTGTTTATTTTGGGTTCAACATCTAAAGAATCTAAGATTCCTGAATTAGTTGAGTTAATCATGACTTATGCTAAAAAAAAAAAAAAAACAACTACTGTGTTGAAAGGAAATATCTAGTCTCCAAATCTTATCACCCTCCAAAAGTTAAAACATTCCAGTGAAAGAAAAATAGCAGTTTTTCTAAAAGTTAAAAATAAAAATCAAGACCTAGAAAAAAAGCAAATATTTACTTAGAAACTCAGGGTAAATCAAAGAAGCTAATCATCTTGACTCACACATCCACACTGAGCTCTAACGTATTTATGGGTTATTTTGTACTGCTGACATCTCTCCAGCCCTACAGTCTTTAATTTGTGGTCATCTTCAAAATATGCCCTTTAAGACAATTAAGGGAATGCTCTAGGAAGGACTGAATGGTATAAACCCTGATTTAAATAACAACTATTTTTACTGTAAAACAACAATACTAGTAATACATCCATATCATTGTCAGACTATAGAATAACACATGACAGTTTCTTTAGAAAACTTTTTCTTCTAATTTTTACCTTTTTCAACTTCATAGATTGTGCTCACAGATAGACATGGAAATGGTATTGTCATTTGAATAATAATGGGAAAAAATTATCATCTTCCTCTTAAATGTCACAAACAAGCTACAAGCACAAAAGAACGTTTCCACATTCAATCAATAAAATCTTCAAAGAAAATAAAATAGTAGTAGTTTTGACATTTTATGAACCTTCCAACCACTGTCTTTATGATATTTTAAAAAGGAATAATTTTGTACAAAGCTGTGAGAAGCTACTTTCTGTCTAAATGTTATTAAATGACTAAGAATAAAGTGTTGTATATTAAGAAAATTTTCATTTTTTCATTTTTTCTTCATTAAGTACTCTTTGTAATTAAAAATTGGATTAAGAAGTAGCCCTCCATATTTTTAATGATTTTTATATTCACTTCGACCTGTTCAGTACATTCAGATTTTATTCAAGAAGACTTAAGAAAAAAAGCATCTCCAAATTTAAGAACATTACCGTTGTGTCTTTTTTTTTTTTTTTCCTAGTCCCTAGTAATAAGGTTTTAGTTTGTTTTTAAATTACACTTTGATAAAACTTCTATGGTTCTTCTGCTTTGGAGAACAGCATAAACCAGACACACACTGGTTTCTGTTCTTGTAGATATCATGCAATACACAGAAAAAGATATTTTAATCCAAAAAGCAAGCCATCTAGCAGTATCTTATTATTCTGCCACTGTATTATTCCAGATTTAATAATTTACTGCCTATAAGTTACGTCTAAAGACACTAATGAAAATATCAAATATATTGAATTCATCTATGAAGCATTATAAATAAGTTCTCTCATCACAGAAGTATCTATATTAACTCTGGAAACACAATTATTGCATATTAATATTCATAAAGTAGCTAAAAATACTAAAAGTGCCAACTAAAGCAATGTAGATGTTTAGGCTATTTCTCTTTGATCGCTGACACTGTATTCAGTGATGCAAATCATTTGCAAAGACTTGCCATAACAGCTGTTTACCTTAAAAAACATAGGCATTTATCTGTAAACAAAAGGGTGAGCAAAACTTTAATGGCTGTGTGACAGGACACAGAGCACAAAACAAACGTCTATTCACAGAATAATTTATTTCCCATTCTTCCACTTGCTTGCAGACATGTCCCAAACTGCTCACAAATAGATTGGCTCCTTGTGTTTTGAGTTCACTTGGGCTTCCCCTGCTGCTAGCCCTGCAGCATCCTCTGTCTACATCCTCTGGGTGCTCCAGCTGCTCTCCAGTGCCAGTATCCACATCCCTTTGTAATCGTTTATTTCCCTTCCCACCCAAGTTCTTTCTAGCTTGCTCTCTTTCTCACAGCCTCAGTCTTTCAGCTGCTTTTTGCTTAAATTTTCTGTATTTGTTAACCTCACAATAACCTGTGGCCCATAGCTGCTGCTCATTAATATCCCCATAATCCTTCCTTTTCCATTTCAGGTCATCATCTCTATTCATTTTTAGATAGTGAAATAAAAGCAGCCATGTTATTCATTGTTCCAGCAGTTCCTTTGAGAGAATCATATAGAAATAGTTTTTACCTCAAAATCCCTGAATCAGCTTTTGAATTCTTCAGAGAGGCACTGAAAACACATTTGTTAGGAACTTTCAGACTCAACTTACCCACACAGAAACTTTTCCTCAATATTACACGCTTCATAGTGTTCATTCCACCTCATAGTACCTCTTGTATGTAGAATAAAAGGATGCCGCCACAACTAATGAATTACCAATTTCACTGGTGCTTTCCAAAATTTGTATTTTCAGACTAATAGTTTACAAATTTGATTCAGTAAGTTCAATGAATAGAAACCATAAAAAAAAAAAAAGCACCATTTTACCTTGTTACAAACTAACTTGTATGTTGATATGAAACCTGCTAGTTTCTTTACCAGTTTTCAACAGTATGTAGAACCCAGAAGTGAATACGAAAAGGAATTTTCTTGGAAATTATCAAAAACTAACTAACAAAAGACATTTTAATCCAGCAGTAGCTCATCTCTAGTACAAAGAACAATTACTACTAACTCCAGTACTCATCATATTCTTCCTTGTATACTACCAAATTATGAGTCAACAAAAATCTGAACACTCAGTTATGCATAGCAAATGTCAGAGCAGAGTCTTATTAGCATTGCAGAAAGACTTGCAGCTGACTAAGAGATGAACATATACAGCAAATCTTAGAGGAAAATGCAAGACAGAACTTGTTTCAGAGAAGCACAATGTTATTTAAGAATGAATTTTCAGTTACACTCTTCAGGCAATTACCCCAGGTGACTTCTTATTTTCCAGGGGAGAAGAGGATGGTGGAAATAAGACTAAGTAGTACATAAATACTAGGCTACAATTAAAATCATTAGTCCTGAAATATTAATTTTAGCAATTTCATTGAATAAACAGAAAATCTTTTCTCCAGTATGCAAATCTAGATTTCTATAAGTTACTTTCAAAATTAAGCAACACCAGAATTTGCACAAACATTTTTTAATGAATTATATGGGACATAACTGAACCAGAAATAGAAATGGATTTGACTAGTCAGTAGGGAATAAGATGATGAGATTTGTTTGTGGTTTTTTTTTGTTTGTTTGTTTTTGTTATTTTGAATGTGAAGGAGAAACATTTAGAACAAGTTGTTACATCTGGCAAGATTTTCCTCTGTATCTTCAGTTCTAACTTCCGAAATATAGCTTCATACCTTATATAACATAGGTAACAACTGTCTGGTTAAATTACATCTTTGACTACTTTCTTATTATGGTCTAAATTTTATGCCTGCATATCACTTAGGGCTTTTGCTATGTTAATGCAGCATGTCTGATACAGACCAAAAAAAAAATCTGAAGACTATGCTACTAGATCTTGTATGGTGTCATGAAAAAAGCTGAACAATATTTTAGCACTTACTTTTGTTGTCACATGGAATTATCCTAAGGCACTGAGAAGGAGAGTAGCAGTTAAATGCTCTTGGCTGTTTTAAAAGAGCCACTTTTTACATTGTATACTTCTTAATTATTACTTATATAAACCACATTGATTTCTTGTCTGTTTCTCCTGACCTCCCCTCCCGAGGTCGTATTTGCCGTCATATAGCAGAGTTGATCACAAGGTGAAATTTTTACTTTAGTAAACCCTTACTTTTCAGACAATTAACTCAAAGTGATCAATTACACAAGCTCCATGCAATTCCATCTCCCCTTCCTAAGATCTGTCATCCAGACTAATACAGTAGTCCATCAGTAATTGTTTATCAACTTTTCCCTTGTGATACAGTGGATGTTAACTACATGCTTTAGAATTTTTAGCTAGTAAATAATTGTTCAGTTAGTGCAATATAATATACAATGGTTTTAGTAGTGTTTGGATTGTCTTGTGCCTTTACCAGTAAGAAATGTTCAAGATAACTGATTTTCATTGAACTTTTATGTGTATTACATCAATAAAATTGATGCTTTGGTCCCTAAGACATGCTCACTGTGCCCTGATTTCTTCTTTTGCAAAAATTATACATGCATAAGAGAGGTTTGAATTTGAGATCTATCTGACTGGGGTCAGACCACAGATGTAAAGTGATTCTCTTACTCTTGAGAACATAATCTTTCTGTGCTAGATGTGCTTCTTTTGACAAGGGGCATGACTTGCAAATGGGACAAGAGAAGTCTCACATTTTGCTATGACAATATTTACATTTGCAAACTTCAATTTGATAATGTTAAAATTCCTGTTTGAATATCGTACGAACTAACAATTACACACTTTCTTTTCTGAACAATAGATTACATTTGGCAATGAAGTTCATGAAGTATTTATTCTGTTACTGATAATTAGAAGAAACATTTTAGGCAAAGTCTAGTTTTATGCGAGTCTGCTATCAGCATGACTTTCTCTGCTCAACTCTTTTTCAGATTTATTTTTGTTTCACTGAAGAAATCTTTGAGAATAGAAAAGCAATCAGATTTGCTCTACAAATGGAGGTATCCACAGGGCTACATGATCCTTTATGTTCAGTATTCTCAGCTCAGTTTAAATTTTTTTGATGCACTGGTGATCATTTCATCAGTTATCTGTCAGTATCAAAGTGCTCCAGAAAAGAAAGTTACATCTTTGTGAACAGACAGACATGTCAGCATGTCTTTCTTACCAGAGGATAAGATTTCTTGCTCATTTTCCAGAATAAGCATTTTATATTTGAAATTTCTGAAGGTAGACTAAAAAATTATTTTCAAATGCATAAAAGGATTTGAGTGTGTTCAAAACAACACTGCATGACACTACCACCTGTGCCAACAAAATTGGGCAGAATTTATTTTCCCATGAATTTCACAGGGGTCAGGAAAGAAAGGCATAGCTTTTCTTATTGTACTGTCAATTATAGTCTCCAAGCTCAAACTACCTAACAAGGCAAGGTATAATTTTTTCCTGGCTGTTCTTATTCCATGCATGTTCCAGATAAGGCAAGAGACTACAAGATGTTGGGCAGAACTCTACTGTTCCTTTCCCTTCAAAGTAATACATCAGATTACAAAGAGAGACACTGAAGTCCTTTCCCATAAATGATGCTCTTGGTTTTCATTTAAGATATACACAGTCAGGATTTATACAACAATGAAGTGGCTTAGAAGTGAAATACCCAAATATTATTAAATTATTAATATATTATTAAAGGACAGTCTTCTATCTGTAAGTTTACAGATCTCAAGTTCACCATCCTGCAAGATTAGGAAGAAAATTATTTCCTTCATCTCGCAACAGAAAAGGTGACTCGAAATGTTCATCACAGGCCAAAGGCCAAAGCCTTTCAGACAAATCTTAACTAGTACTTAAGGACACCACCCTTGTGAGCTCATCCCCTGCTCAAAAGACTCAGTCCCTGAGTAAATGAAAATCAGATCAATGTTTGAAATACACATACATAAGCGTTTCAGAATTAAATGCAGGGAGTTCAGTTAAACTGGACACATGCTTTGATTTTTAGTATTCACTATAAAAGGATAAACTTTTAACTTTGTAGGACCATGTGCAATCACTGGAGCACCCGCTCATTAATGCTGCTTCACTCTATGCATGCTGCCAGGGTACAGAGCCTTTGACATGCATTGTTTCAGGTTATTATTATTGCTGCCAAATGTGGTCATTCCATTCCTGAGACATTCCCTCGAGTGGTGATTCTATATAAGCAAAAAAAAAAAAAAAAAAAAAAAAAAAAAAAAAAAAAAAAAAGAGGATACTCTGCAGTAAAAACAGAACAGATGAATTGAGCAATGACATGGCAAAAGGAAACAAATAATATAGACCCAAGGCAACATTCAGTCTGCCACAAGTCCCATCTTCAGTAGCATCATAAGCAAGCATTAGTAAGAAAGAAGCTTTGAAAAAGCTTCCAAGGAACTCCTGCCAGAAAGAAGGACTGGAAAAAAATAAATCTTATTTACACCTTCTTATTTATAGATATCTGCTTAACAAATAAGCATGAGCAGACATTAAACTTATATCAGATATTAAAACAGTTTCGCTCTGAATAGTGAGAGTAATGTTTTCTTTGTAAGTAGTAAAATTAATTTTGAAATAAGGTGTATTTTGGGAAATTAGACCAAACATTCATAAAACACCTGCACATATTTCTTGCAAATACTACAGCCCAAACCAAAAGTAAGTCTTTTAAAGTCTTAAAAGTGTTAATGCTAAAACCTACTCTATTTTATGTACTATTGTAAATACTTATTAATTCTAAATTCCACAAAGTTAATCTCCTGCAGTTACAATGAGAAAAAAAAAAGTTTTAACTCAGAACAGACCATGTAAAAAGGAGAACAAGTGCATCTTTTTTTTTTTTAACATGAATTTTGTTGTTTGTTCTTAGTTAAAACATTAGATAACTATCAATTTTCTACAAGGTTATATTTGCATACAACGTATAGCATAACTAACTACAGTGATGCCTAATCATCTTACTTCAGGACATTTTTCCTTCTACTAGCTTCTGAAATGGCCAAATAAAACTCAGTATAAGATAAATGTATTTATTAGTTTCATCATCTTGACACTGTATATTAAATTCAGTTTTTGTTATATATGTAGTAGAACATATGATAGTTTTGAATTATTCTATTCCTGACCCAAGGTGCCAAATTTTGGCATTATTCTGTAACAATTAACATATTATATTTTCTGAAATTTCAGCTTCTCATGGAAGGCTCTGATAACTAATACAATTGTTCATAATGTTGTCTATTGAAGGAAAAATGCTTTAATTAAATCAAAGATGAATATATGACCCTTACTTAAATCCTCATATCCTTACTTTCAAAATATATTTTCCAAAATGCTGCTAGCAATTTTGTAATCTGATGTATTTTTTTCTAGCTTTTAACACAGGCAAATAACATCTGAACTCTGCAATCAACCTGCATCAATATGTTTCAGCAAAACAGTAGAATACCTACTGCCAGCTGAGAATATTTTTCATTAGAATGATATATGCATTGCTATAAAATGCCAAAACCTGTTTTACTTAAGCTAGTTCAATTAAAAAGAAAGCAACAAAAAACACAAATACACTCTTACTGGAATAGTTGTTACATTTCTAGTACACCAAACAGCAGATGCTGAGATCTGGCTCTGCTTTCCCTTAAGTAACACACTTTCAGATTTTTAAATGCAAATAATCCCATGAGCCTTTTCAATTGATGCAGCAGTCATTCTTTAAGATGCATATAAAGTCTATGACTCTTTCCAAATCAAATCTAACTCTGAATTACATTGGGTCTAA
Source organism: Tragopan temminckii (assembly GCA_028571105.1). Classification (NCBI taxonomy): domain Eukaryota; kingdom Metazoa; phylum Chordata; class Aves; order Galliformes; family Phasianidae; genus Tragopan; species Tragopan temminckii. The sequence goes on along the minus strand of JAOWBP010002392.1, from coordinate 20,936,508 downwards.
TTCAAAGTCAGAAACACAAATGTGCTACAAGTGCCTGTCCACAGGAGTTTTGGCTTCCTGCCTCCTAAATGTTTTACTTTGTTGAAGAGGGAGTATGTTATCCATTGGAAATGAGATCATAAGTTTGCACTCATTTTCCCTTCATCACCCAAAATCAGGGCTGCCGACCTCCAAGATTAACCGTTTATCTATACTTACCTAAGACCACTGGACAACTTTAGAATCAGATGCCAACAGAAGTAGGTGAATTTTGCAGGTCACAAATTCCATCTGAAGAGACCCACATATACTTTCTGGATCTGACCCAATCTGCCATCACATTCCCAACATTCTGAAAGTAGAATCCTCCCCCAAACCCACCTCCTATCCCCAACCCTAACAGTGTTTAAAAAGCAGAAGTTTCCAAATGTTTGTCTAATCACTGAGCACTCAGAAGATTCAAACAGGATTGTAATTGTGGGAACATAAATTTACCTAAACTTAAATTATTAATCAGGAAGTTTTAAAATCTTGAAGAACTAATAAAACCAACTGAATAATCAGCTATTAAGATATGATTAAGCCATGACTCACCACACTATTATACATGTCTGATCCACACAGCATATTTCTTGTTGAACTTTCCTTTTGGCTAGTGGCTAAAATGGAAAGGAATCATTTTCTCCACTTCGTGCGTTTACACACTCTACTGTAACTTTTAGGACAGAAACAAAAATCTGACCAAGTAAAATTATACCTAAACCACCATCTGCACAAAAATATACTGCTATATACTGCACAGCACTTGGTATACAGTAAGAGTCCAAATATCAGCTACAAGTTTTAATTTTTCCTCACGTATAGAGCACTCCCCAAATTCTACAAGCTTATTTTCCTGGAAGATGCTCTTATTCTTAAAAAGCAAAGTACTGGCAGAATGCTGCTGCTCAGTACAGAACTTTACAGTGATTTAGTAGATGATGCATGTGGCTAGGAGTAAGCTGTGTATCATTTTATGTAGATGTATAGTCTGCATTTATTATATCGGATTACATGCCAAAGAAGAATTGCAACAGGTTCTGCTGATGAAGTCTGTAGCAGTCCTGAGAAACCACTCTGGATTTTGATAGTTTGTGAGGAATATTTTTCAGTAGCTAGCTAGACACCACTTAAATTGGAATTCGCTTCTCTTTGTGTGTATTCACAGCATCCAGATGGAAAAAGACCTGGTGGCAAACGTTTCCATTTTTAATCTGCTTCAGAGCAAGCAATAAAACTGCTTATTCTCCTCCAGTAAGAGCTTTGACCTAGCCTTGTAGCAAATCAGGTCAAAGGCAATGCAGAAAGAATATGACATTGTCAGACTGACATGCAAGCTGCATTTAATAACCCATATTACAATGAAGTTCACTGTGCTGTTGCTAGTCAGTTCAGATTATTTTGACAAATCTGGATAAAAGCAAATAGGAACACATTTATGTCTTTCTGCTTTTACTACAATGCTTAACTTAATGATTCCATAAATAGTTCCAGAACCAGTTTTCAAGAAGAAGAAATGTATTTATCTAACCAGAAAGGTCAGATTAGTAGTTGGTAAGGAACCATTTCTCTCATTGTTACTTCTCTTTGTTGAGTATGGTAGGCACATGAACACTGCTACAAACAGTAAAAGCACAAAGAGCTTCATCATGGATAAAGTTGTTTGTACAAATCACATTGTAAAACCAACTTTACTTTCAGGAGTAAGCATCCCTGAACTTGCTTACTAGTTTGTTTAGAAAAATGTTCTATTTAATTCTAATAGTCCTAACAACCAGATACAAAATACGTATGATTCATTTTTTGACTCGTCACCATTCCCTTCTGCGCTACATGAAAGCAACATAAAAAATGAGATCTTCCACCAACTTATCTACCTGAAAAACACTTATGGTTTGCTCTTTGTCTGCTTCCACATGTCTTTGTGCTTAGGTCATCTTTTAGATCTTTTAGTCATCTCACCAATACTGCCATAATTTCATATATACCCTATATATCTTCACACTCTGCTGAGAACAAAAAGCATCCCCCACCCCCTTTGGGGACAGAAGAAAAATCAGCATCTTACAAAGCTCATCAGTTACAAAAAAAACTTCTACTTAATATGAATATGCTTAAGAAACAACAATCAAAATGACGGTTGTTTTGTGTTTTATTTAAAGAAAAAATAATATTTTGGTTTTGTCTGGAAGATAATTACTGGTATCTTAGCAACAATCACCTAATGACAGGACTGAATTTCATATTAACTTGGCGGTATAAACAAACATCTCATTTTCCTGTTATTCAAAGTACTTGATCCCAAACAAAATATAACCAACAAGATTAGAGAGCTGAGAATTCTACCTCATCTCACAGCTGGAACAGAGCAGTCCCATTGTTTCAGCCTGCTGCTTTTTGCTATTTATTTCCTCTTCTAGATACAATATCAAGAGAACTAACCACAGGCCATTAGTCCAGATGCTTCTAACTCTGTTCCTAACTCTCTTGCTCTTTTTCCTTTTCTTTTAAGTGTTAGGGCTGTTGGTTTTAAATTAGTAGGCCAATAGTCAAGACAAATCTGTGAAGACATCTCCATAAAGGGAAATTTCCCCAACCACCCACTCCTACATAATTCTGATTCAATGCAGCTATTGCATACATAGTTCCCCCCTGCCGTTCTTCCCAAGCTGAAGGGAAACTTGAATGAGAAAATCATTTATTAAATTACTGTTTGTACCTGTTTAAATAAAGATAAAAATCACTGTTTTTCTGTGCTGTTCACATGTGGAACTGTGTGAACAAGAGTTCTAGTCATTACAGCTCAAGTCCAAACAAGCCACTAACTGCATACAAGTTGGCAACACAATCTGTGAAGCAGCCTGTGGCTAAGGAGCTATTGTGAATGAATAGCCTAACTTCAGAAAAGGCCAAATTTAGGTAAAGATATTTGCAAAGCTTTGTAAAGAGTTTCACATGCAAATGCTTGTCTTAGAAACAAGCAAAAAAACCACCATACTAGCAAACATGTATAACAACAAATTCTGTTTATCTTGACAAATACTACTGAAAAAGTATTTTTCTATTCACCATCTTACAGGCTAAAGCCTGATTGCTGGTTTGCCCTGGTTGCATTTATTACTTCCAAAAACAAAAGTTATTTAAATGTTAGGATTTTTCTTTAATTAAACCAGCTTCCTAGTTACCAAGTAGCAGTTCAAGCTTCTACAAAAAGATATTGCTACAAAACCTTTCAGCTATACTAGAAACAAAGAAAATCACACACTAGTAAAATACTCATGTATCTTTCAGTACAACATTCTTACATTAACCTCATTACTATCCTTTTGATTAAAACACTACTCATTTGTTAGAGTGTCATCTCCTAGGGAAAAAAAGAAAAGAAAAGAAAAGAAAAGCTTTAAGGAAACAAAAACAAAAAGATGACAAAAGTGTGATCACAGGAAGCATTTCCACTGGCTGGAAAAGAAGCTCCAAAATGATCTGTCTGGTCATGAAATGAATTGTCTTTGAAATTCATTAAGTTGGACACCATCAGCCCAGTCCTGCAATTCTGACTCAGGCAAAACTGTCATTGACGTCAGTGAAAGCTTTGCCTTCATGAAAAAGCGAGAAGAGAATTCAGGACTGGAACCTAGTTGTGTTTCATTTCATTACCATCTTATTTCACAGGCAGAAGAAAACAAACAAACAAAAAGGAAACATTAAAATCAGAATGATATTCTGTTCTTTAAGAAAAATTGCATATCCACAGAGTGAACAGGGTATGAACTGCAGCAGAATTTCATTATGGTTTTTATTTTGACTTTCCATTACATGTCAGAATGGTGCGGAAATCAACATATATTTACTTTATGAGTGTTGGCTTCTCTCAAGCTGATTTAGGAAAACAGATCTGCTACTAGAAGTGCTGTAGGGTAGACAGAAGGTTTTAAGGAAAATACCAACACACTGAAGAGGCTAAGAAAAATAGGCAAGAACAATGCATAAAGTAAAACAGTGCAGGAGTAATCAAGTACTCAAAAAATTTCTTAATATTCTTACTAACATAGAAGATGACAACCCATTCACACTTGAAAGCAGAGGGAACAAAACGTACATTAGATATGGAACCCCAAAGGACTTTTTTTTTTCTCCCACTATTGACTCTTGACTTTTTTAGTATTACTTAATAGACACTTGGGATTGTAAAATGCAAGAGACGGGTGGGGGTTTACAATTTCAAGTTTTACCTCTGAGCTTAATGAGCAGTTAAACCTAATTATTGTAAAATTAATAAATTTACAGAGGTGCAATACCACACTGAACGATAGTATAGAAGACCTTTTTTCTTAAAAGCAAGGTTTTGCAAATCAGGCTTGACAAAGCCAGGCATCAGTATCTTTATTTTTAGAACATAAGAGTTTCTAAAAGATTGATCTTCAAGAAGTTGTTCACAATTTCTAACTCTATCTTGAATCTATCCAATCATCTCAATTTTCCTTTAGAAAAACCGTTCCTTAATAAGAGGCAATGAGAAAATGTTCACATTGAAGTTCAGACCAGAAGATCAGGTTTGAGTCTAAAATTACAAATTACAGAAATTTGAGACTTTGTACCATATAAATAGAAAAAGCTAAATCTAAAATTTGTTGTATTTATGTAGCAAAATATCTGAACAATCGAAAAATTTAAAGGAAAAAGAAGGTAATTCATACTGGACTAAGGCTTCACTAACTCGTGCAGCAATATTGATTGAGTGCATTTATGCCCTCTTCAACTCTGTGTATATTTGTACTTCATGGAAGCATTCTTCCTCAGAGTTAGATGCATGTGCATACACGAGGTAGCTGACTCGCTTCCACAATGCAAGTGGCTGACTAGTTAACTGCATCCAAGCAGTGATTTATATCTAGAACATGCATAGTACAACTTATTGTTCCATATAAACTTCACAGTTTAATGGAAGAAGGTGTCAAGTTATTCTCCTACTTCAAACATTCCTCACATAAGAACTTTCGCAAGTCTTTCACCGTGTGGTTTCTAGTATTCATCTTACTATTATTAAACCATATTAGCTAATATACAAAGACAGAAAATTCACATTTTCATCTCTTTTCCCAATTGAATTTTTCACAGGTCAAGAACTACTCTAACTGCTTCTGACCGTCTAGGTCTGAAGGCACAACATTTGGCCAAGATCTTGTTTAGAGTTTTACTTTAATGGTAGACCCACAGTTATGGAAGGGCAAGTGAAGCAATCTCCACCATCAACACAAACACGGCAAAAGTACTAAGTCTTCACCTCTTTGCCCCTCCTTCCCAGCTGCCTTCCACTTCTGCTCTACTCTCACCCTCCAAGTATCCACACCACTGAAACCAAAAGGGACCAACCTGTTGGAATTTGAAGTGTCAATACTTTCTTCCAAAATCACATTTCTAAACTTAGACTTAATTTACTGTCCTTATTTTGAGTATCATAAAGCTATCAGTATTCTGGACAGCTTCTGTAAGACACTGAAGCTTGAGTATTTCTTTTTGGCCTCTCTTATAAATTCACTATCCACTAACACTGCATTCAAGAAAACAAACCTTGTATGAGCTGGAAAGCATTCACAAGGATGCCTACTTTATGCTCATCAGTTTTATTAACATTCGTAGTGGAAAAGCAGGGGAAAATAACAATGACTGCCCAAAAAAGAAAAACATGCTGATAAATATTCGAATGCATATCCAATTTTTTGAACTGTTAAAACTGAAGGTGCTGCACACCTTAAGCGTGCATGTCATTATGATGAATACATGCTCTTAGAAAACCTGTGAGATTTGACACAAATTTAGGACGTAGGTGAGCAGTCAAGACCTTGGTGTCTTGTACAGCAATGTAGCTCAGCCAGAAAAACATCCAACGCACAGAGAAACATATGTGCTGTCCCAGGATAAATTTTATTACTCGCTCTGTTACAACAGTTCTACCTTTCCAAATGCCAACTGCCTGTGGAGAAAATGCAGGTATACTTAAGAACTGAACTCCACAGTATTATTATTATTAAACCTAGTCATCATTCTATCCAACTCCATAGGATGTCAGTCAATCACATGTGAGAATTTTAGTTGTAGCAATCAACTCAACATTTCTACTGTAAATTAGAGTTACTATATTTTCTTTAAAGTTTGGCCAATTATTGCAGAAATACTGATGTAGAACTTGACACCTCAGAAGACTTTTTTCACTCTGTAAACATACGGGTAACAAGAGAGCACTAAGCAAAAGTTGTCTGCAACTACAATAGCCAATACAGCTAAAAAACAAATAATATCTCACTATTACCAGTCTATACAAGCCATGTTTTCCTGATTTGAGAATGAAAATACATTAAAAATTTTAAATGTAATTTTTCTTTAAATCTACAAGGAAACATTTTTGTGCACATCTTAGATAAACTTACTCGAAATCAAGGCAATTTTCCAGTGGGAATACCCAAAAGAAATATATAAAATAAAGAAATAACGTAACACGAATAATTAAGCACTTGGAATCGAGCTCATGGGTTACTAAGCAGCATTTCTGCTGCAAAAAAAATATTTTGAAAGTTGTCATTGCAATAGAAATCTTGATTAATTTAAATAACGTATTTATTTGTTAACTTAAAAAAAAGAAAAGTGAATATCTCTCCTGTAAGCTGTTCTGTTCCTTAGACAACTATTTCAGTCCTTAATAATGCCTGGTGTTCAGACGTTTGTTTGGTTGTTCACTCTTTTTTTTATTTCTTATATTTAATCTTGTGGTTGCTTTTTAATATTATGCATTCATTTATTTGTTTTTAAACCATCTTTTTTTTTTTCCTCCAGTATCTTTTGTAGGAAGAAAAGGAGCAGGGCTTAAGAAGAGCTAGATATTTTCAGCAGTCAGATGATCATGTCATAGGTGGATTGCAGTAAGATTTACAACAAGATGATATCAAATAGTGATTTATTTATTTTTAATGAAGATCTTAGAAGTTGAACTCAGTCTTTTGTTTATTAAAAGATTAGTTAAAGTTGTTTCGCATGTCAAAAGACAGTTTCCCTTCTTTTATTTCATTGCTAAGATATCCTATAAAGGTAAAGGTACATATTATAGATACCTATAAAGATAAACCTCCAATACCCACACCTCAGGAATATCTAACTTTGATATCATAGTAAGTTGCTCCTTAAAGCAACCTTCAGTCACCCAGTCCAAACGCCTAACTGCTTCAGGGCTAGAAAAGGGCTTGCTAAAAGTTAAAGCATGCTATTGAGGACATTATCCAAATTGCCTCTTGAACAATGAAAGGCATGGGGAGCATCAACCACCTCTCTAGAAAGCCGATTTCAGTGTCTGAGCATCCTCATGATACAGAAGTATTTTCTAATGCCCAGCCTGGCCCTCCCATGGAACAGTTTTGTGCCATTCCCATCCTGCCACCAGTTCCCAGGGAGCAGAGCCTGGCACCTTCCTCTGCTTTACCACCCCAGAGAGCTGCAGGAAGCAATGAGGTCACACCTTGGCCTCCTGTTCTCCAGGCTGCACTGGTTGTTCCTCCAACCCTATTACCAGTTTTGTTATCTTTTTCTGGATGCTTTCAAGGACCTTAACATTAGTTTTGTGTTATGGAGCCCAGAGCAGCAGGCAATACATACATACAAGTATATGTCTGTGTGTGCATGTGCAGTTATATTTCCATTCTTTTACTCTGTTACTTCTCACCATAACTAGATAGACATCTTTATTCATCCCAAATTCATTTATTCTGGGATTGCCAGGTGGAGAATTCGCTCAAGTGATCTTAAGCTGTAATGCCATACAAACATATTCATATCTGTGTGACCAATATGTGACCACTAATTCTTTAAGCAGCTATTTGCTAGATATTGTTGTAAAACAGTCACTGCAGTCAATAAAAAAATTACAAGCAGATCCTCTTCCAATAATCTTTAACCCAATTAAATGAGTTTCATCATGTTCCACAGCCCTGGGAATTATTTGGTTCCTGCTGAAGACTGTTGTTCAGCTCTCCCATTCTGAGCACAAGAAAGCAAAAAGTTTCAGATGTTCAACTGATAATTTGGTTTATTTCTGTAACAACTTTACAGCTAGAAACTGTCATAACACCTGAGATATGTAATCTGCCAGATTCGTTTGTTTAACAGGTCTGGTTCAACTTCTTGTAGGAAGTGATGGCTTCATCCACACATATTGCTATAAAGGTTCTTTTCCTACTTAGTGTAGATGCTGTTCAGCCACCATCCTTGGCCAGGCATCACACTGAAGAAATCACATCAGATAACAACCCATCCATTTAAAGCAATTTTACATCTCTTTAACACTAGCACATTAGCAGTTTTCCCTGTACTACTACAAAATTGGCAGTTAGGCAACACGGTGTCAGTAATCTCAAGTGCAACACCATATGTCAGGACTCCGTTAGAATTAGCAATAACAACAGATAAATGCTTGCAATCTCTAACATGCATAAGTTTTCCTGAGTGCACAGAGAGTCAGTACACGTAAATTTTTACACACTTCAAAGAAGTCTCTCCAAGACTTAGGTGAAAGTTTGTACTAAAAAAATAAAAAATTACATCACTCTGAAAAACAAACAAACTGTATATATATGTGTGTGTGTGTGTGTGTATATATATAGGTCAAATGCCCTAGCCATATATATATATATACACACACACACGTAGATATATGTGTGTATATATATATATGGCTAGGGCATTTGACTTTTTGCTTGCATTTTCCCTCAGCTGAGAAGCTAATGCAATTGTACTGAGAATTATCTCCAGAGATATCATAAGTGTATGACAAAAGAAGGCAATGACAGCACCTTCAAATGGGATACAGGCATTACAAAGCAGATAACAGAGAGCAAAAATTGGCTTACCCCTTTCAACAAGTGACAGCTTAAGACGAGAAATGGGATCTCTATTGAGGGAGATGGTGCTCCCTCAGCTGTTAACTCTTAAACAAGGGTAAAGCGGGGTACACCCAGGCTCCAGGATCAGACACTAGATCATTTCCTTTGTTTTTAATCCTCCTAGATACCACGGCCAACTTATGCAGAGGTAAAACTCAGCCCCTTTGGTTTACATGCTTTACCACAATCATGAAAAATACAGAAAATGAATTAAAAACAGAATACACATATATGGCAAAAGACGGTGATGGCAGTGCCATTAAATAGAATACAAACTCCATAGAATAATAACAGGTTTTAAAAAAATAAATAAATTAGCTCACCCCTTCCACCAGTGATCAAACTTCTACCATTGATAGTTGAGAAGAGTGTAATCTTAATCCAAAGAGAAGCTACTCCTTCAGCTGCTAACACTTAAATGAGGGTGAGGAGGGGTGGATCCTGAATCCAGCCCTTCTGGTCACTCAGGTACATTGCTTGCACCTGAGCTCCCTGGATTAGCCTTGCCTTCTCATCTGGTGCTTGACTATTGATTCAGGATGTGACCTAGCAGTTCCACTGCAGTAAGCCATTAAAAATTACAGCATTGTTTCCTCTTTGAGTAGAGATATTTTGTGAAGACAGTAGAATTTTTGGTAATCATGTCTTATCTGATTAAAGATAACACCAAAAAGGAACCCATTACAAAGATCAGTTTTCTGAACATAAATAAATTTCTATCGCTGCTTAATTTTTCCATTAGATTTCTCATACATAACATCCAGTTGACAACAGAACTAAGAAGAAAATTAGCCTATAATTATTTGATCCAAGTTTCCTTCTTCTAAATTTTAATTAGAATATGTACATATACCTATAAATTTCATCAATAAGCTATCTTTATTTTTATCAGAAATAAAAGGTATACTCATCAGTATAGTCAGTATTTGGTTTCCTTTTCTCATTGGAGGAACACTTCCAGGGGAAAAAAAAAATAGAGGAAAGTTAATTTCCTGGTCTTTTCACTTTTTCAGAAGAAGGGACAGTTTCATGTTAACTTGGTGCCCTAAGTAGTTTCATGCAAGAACACAGTTTTAAAAAATTTCCATAAGGATTTAAAAAAAAATCTGGAAAACCAGCTGGCACTATTTGTAAGCTAGAGAAGACAAGTATAGCTTTAAGCTTAGTGTTAAATATCAGCGCTTAATATATTTTTTATATCAAATCCTTTACAGTCTCATTCTTGTAAAATGATTTTAGAGATCTTGCTGACATCTTCTATAGTATATTTTGCTTTTAACTAAAACTCAAGAGAGTTGAGAGACCAAAAAGTTTGGCAGGATGATGAGGCCAGACTAACCATCATCTGTTTTAAGGAAATATTCTTAGTCCCCAAATTAAAGAAATTTTGACACTTCAAAGAAAAAAAAAAAATCATGCTAAATTGAAAACTTCCACTACTGGCTAAAAAAAATAATAAAATTATAAAAGCTTTTAATATTCTATTTATTATAAAAAAGAAAATGCAGAAGAAGCATGTCAGAAGAGAATGAATTCAAGGGTCTCTTCATACATATTTGTAGAACAAATGAATACTGCTTCAGTATTTACACAATTAATATACAAAAACTAGCTGACAGCTTTTTACTGATTAAGGGACTCTAAAATTTGCAAGTCAATCTCAGTCACCACTAACGTGGCTCCTACTGAACATTAATATAATTTATACAGGTAAGGCCTGAAGCAAGATTTTTGAAGGTACTGAATTATCAATCCTAAATACTGAATTATATTATGAATACTTTAATATCTGAAGTGATTATGAATCCTATGGACTCCATCACTGCTAAACAGTTTTGCATTTCTTTACTTCATAAGCGGCCTTGAAAGGTGACTTCAGGCTTCACCCAGACTCACTTCAACTATCACAGAATGGTTGAGGTTGGCAGGGACATCTGGAGGCCACCTGGTCCAAATCCTGCTCCAGCAAGGAAATCTAGAGCAGGTTGTCCATGCCCATGTTCTTTTGAAGATCTCACAACCTGTCTGGGCAACTGAAGTTCCTCTTTTTTTATATATATATTTAAAAAAAATAGATATATATATTGAAATTGGCAAGGAAGTCTAGTGAACACTGGTCTGTCAGATGGTCCTGTCTTAGAGATAATCAACTAAGTACATTGTACAAGCTTTTCCATAAACAAATAAAACTGACACACAACTAACAACTTGTGGTGTGTTTCACTGCCTGGAAAATGAGTAATCTCATGCAAGGTATTTCAGTCACTACTGGTCATAAATTAGAATTGATCTTGACAAGTTGCCATAAAATAAAGGTGTGAAAATATTCTTCTAAGACAAAGACAAAGTCCTCTTGCATTACCTACGTATCAATAAACACAAATCCTTCAGAAGTCACTGACAATAAGCATCAATATCTGAAAATGTTTAGCATGAGCCACAGTATGACAAAATTCTTGTAAAAGCTACATATTTTATTCTAGGGTATTCAGACCATGCTGAAATTGCTCCCATTTTCCTCTTTTCAACATATAGCAATGGTTCCTTTATAAGTGTTATTTTCAATTATATAATGTTTATAATATAATTAATTTTAAGAAATTGAAATGGCATTCACACAGCTTGATTCATTTATTTCTAATAGCCAAATCTTGATAAAAATTTGAACCATGTGCTGAAAAAACCTGGGAGACACTGAGGCATCTTACTGACTGCACTCTCACTCATCAATGCTTCTTGAGAATAACTTACTTTCAGAGAAATGTTTCAAATATATGACTTTCACCTTTCTTACTGCTGGAAAAATTCAGTTCACTGTCATGAATCTAAAGAAATTTGTTTATTGCTCAGCACTAATGGTTTTTGCCAGGCTCCAAATGTCTCAAGGTTTCCAAGGGGAGTTTATTTCCCCTCCCTGGACTTTGCCAGATGTCTGCACTGTGTTTAACTTCAGATGTCATTTGTATATGCATCATTTCCATAAACGATTTTGTGGCTAGCCACTGCCTATAGCCGTTAAGTAGCATTGTTAGCAACTCTAATAACTCAAAACTTTTTCCATCTTATATTTGTTGAGGTATATATACTTGAAGGCCTAAAGGCCTTTGCTTATTCAAGGCAAGCTCCTGCAAGTGTATAGAAATGCATAATAATTAGGAAACATTTTTCTGCAGGAATAAGCCAAAATGTGCTACCTTTAAGAAAGGGCACTGTGAATGCTGACTATATTGAATTGAAACTCTCTTCAAAGCATACTGTTTGATATCACCTTTCACCAATTTTAAATACAATAATTAAATACTACATAACAGTGAAGTTACAAGTGACAGGGTAAGTCTAAATGTATTTCTGAAGTTTTTATCCTTT
>JAOWBP010002392.1:20909526-20924097 GCA_028571105.1 Tragopan temminckii | reverse complement strand
ATAATTAAATACTACATAACAGTGAAGTTACAAGTGACAGGGTAAGTCTAAATGTATTTCTGAAGTTTTTATCCTTTCTCTGCATCAGAAAGAAAACTACAGAAAAATCTTTGCCTGGTGTTTTAGCAATGAAAGAAAAATAATCATCATAGTTGAAGTCTGTATTGTTGATAGATTTATTCAGATATTCAGAACATGGGAAATGCTTACATCTGATTTTTAAGCAATATCTGAGATATACACATTTTAGTAACATTGGAGTTACATTGCCCTAATCACTGATGATTCTTGTAAGATACAGAATTAGATTGTAAAACAAGTAAATAATTTACTGTGCCTGAGGAAATATAAGATTGAGCAGTTTTTAAGAAGTTAGCAGAAGTAGTTTGGGGTATATATAATAGACATATTGGCACTTCTTCATGAACAGAGCACTTAATTCTGATTTTCTCTAGTTGTTCAAGCAATGCTCCTGAAAATTCGCCTGTTACTATTGCTACTGAATTCTGCTCAGTTTAAGCTGAGGTAGCAGTCATCTTTTCCTTAAATGAATTTTATTAATTTATCTTCCAACAAAGAGTTCTTATTAGCTTTTGTAAAAATGTATAATGCTACTAAAAGATTTTAATACAACAAAATTATTTTAGAACTTTCTTTAGCAGAAGGATCTTGACATTCAAGAAAAACTAGTAGTATTTCCAGCTTGTCAAGTTTAGTTTAAAAACCTGTACATTACAAATATCTCACAAAGGTGATTTCTTCTTTACATCCATTACTGGGGTTGTCAGCAAACTGGACTGATCTGGCTTATATCCAGCCATTCAACTATGTCAAGAAGCAGACAAGAGAAAGGAATCATTCTACTCCCACATTAGAGCTTGAAAAGAATTTTAAAAAGTAGTACTACTATAGGATAGATTCTGAAAATCTCTATATCTTATATACATTAGAGAGTATTGCTATATCCAAAAGATTTGCAAACGTTCTCTTTCAAGGAATAAAATCCAGCTCCTTTGCTGATTTTAGTATTTCAGCCATTTCCTTAAAAGGAGCAGAAATCAGTGCCATAGAGATTGAGACAAGAAAAGAAGTGCTGACAGAAAAGGTTTCAATTTGTATTCATGAAGACTGTATTCCAACTCTACTGAGGCCCAGGAAATGCACAGCAGCTTAATTTACTTTTTGCCATTACTACCTCCCTGTTCCCTTGGTAATAGGCCTCATATTCTTAGTTATTCTAATTGGTGAACTGACATGCTACATTTGTAGTGCAGGGTTACTGATATTGCTATTACAATTTTTCATCCGACTTCGCTTATTCCAAAGAACATTTCCCAGGCAGCTTGTGCTCTGCGTAGTCACATCTCCAGACTGACAGTATGAATCACTCTTAACATCAGTTTTGCATATAGACCAATTAATGAGAGATCTGAACCTGACCCATCTGTTCCAAAATCCTATGCCCAGGAGAACTACATGCCTATTTCACAGAATCACAGAACTGTAGGGGTTGGAAGGGACCACTGGAGACCATCTAGTCCAACCTCTTGCTGAAGCAAGTTCCCTGGAGTAGGTTACACAGAAAAGCATGCAGGTGGATTTTGTATATCTCCAGAGGAGAATATACAATGTATATGGGCAGCCTGTTCCAGTGTTTTGTCACTCTCACAGTAAAAATAATTTTCCCTCTCATGTTCATATGGAACTTCCTATGTTCCAGTTTGTGCCCAGTGCCCTGCCACTGGACACCGTGGAAAAGATCTTGACCCCCACCCACTTGATACCTGCCTATTTATAAGCACTGGTAACATCCCCCCAGCATTCTCTTCTCCAGGTTGAGCAGTCCCAGGTCTCACAAGGGATATGCTCCAGGCCCCTCATCATCTTTGTGGCCTTCCTCTGAACTCTCACTAGAAGTTCCCAGTCTTTTTAAACTGAGGAGCCCATAATTGGTCACAGTATTCCAGATGTGGCCTCACCAGGACAGTGTAGAGGGAGATCACTTCCTTCAACCTGCTGGTGATACTCTTTATAATGAACCCCATTGGCTTTCTTGGCCACAATGACATAGCTGACCCACAGCCAACTTCTTGTCCATCAGGACATCCAGGTCTTTCTCCACAGAGCTCCTCTCCAGCAGATCAGCAAATTTGCTGAGGGTGCATTCTGGATTGGCAGAAAATTGTCTGAAAATATGCTATGGATATGATCAATCATTAACTCAGAATTAAGCTTTTGTTTTGTTTTTAAACCACATTTCAGACAGCACTTAATACCACACAGTATTTAAGCATGCATACAAGCGTATCTAAGAAGGTGCATCCAAAATGCAAGTATACATTTCTGATTCAGGAGTAATATTTAATAAAACAGAAAAGAAACTTAGTCTAATGACATACCACAAGATGTCTGTCACATCTCTACTTTGCTTATATTTTGACTACCATCCAAAGCAGCACAATCACAATGGCAGAATGTCTGGGGGTCACACTGACCTCTTCTGAAGTTTCTGGGAAAGCAGAGTTCTGATTTTCTATAAATGGATCATCCAGGAGCTAAACAACTGCTGTACTGGATGAGAGGAGAGGAAATACTGACTAGTGAGAAGAGACGTTTTTAAATTTCTCCTCTAACTGTACATTATTCTTTTATCTATTTACTTTAATACTAAGGAATAGTTTGGAAATGAGATGTATACATTTGAGGCAAAAGCCCTTGGTTACAGTGCATTTGCAGGGAAACAAGCATCTCTTCTCCAACACTTTCTTTACCAGCATATATAAGCTATAAACATCAGTTAACATTTAAATACATGCCTTTTTAAAAAATGAGAAAGAAAACTTGCTATTTAATTACCTCATTGGTTAATGACTTAAATTATAACCCATGACTCATACCTGAATGAATACATATGAAATCACATCTTGAAGGATGGGAACAAGATGCATTGAATAAGAGTTATTTTGTAGTTCTGATAGAAGGCCATTACTGAAAAAAAATGTCTCCAATTTGGCACTTAATAAATTGTCTTTAAAAAATAAAAACCTAAATTCAGCTTCAGAAACATATAGGTCTTTATTGCAAGACACAATAGCAATGTGCTAAATAGCAGGTACAAAAGTTTTATCTCTGTCATCAAGCGTTCATCTGACTGAGCCCAAGATTGCTTATTGAACATGGATACTTGGACACAGCATTGCAAAGCTGTTAGTATCACTGATCAGATCAGGAGGATAATCATGAAAATCAGAAGCTGTCTTCATAGAGTTTTAAATAATAAGCAGATTGTTTCTTGTCAGTAGATAAAGAGTTCTGTAAATGCATATAAATGATCACTTAGGCACTGAACTTCAAAACTACATTTTTGCAGAAGATTGTTTTAAAGTGCACGCTTAACAAATTTAAAGCATTAAATATTTGCAATCTAATACGTAATATTCTAAAAAATATGCACTATGTGCATTTCTGTTTTAAATACAAATGCTGAAGAACAACACCACAACCTCCATGGTGGTGTTAGAGAAATGAGCCTCAGAAGATCACAACTGTTCTGTAACAGATGCAAAACACTTTTTCTCATTTTGTAAAATCAAGTACTCCTTGAGCAAAATGTCCCTTCCACTGTTGTAACATTACCTGAAAGTTTAAGGTCTTAAGAGTTCATTAAGTTATGAAATTATATCCCATTCAGATGTAAGTGCACTTTTTCCCTCATCTCTCCAAAGAATGATGAGGCTAAGAAAAGCCTAATTGGAAAGACTACTAAATAGTTGCATTAAATGTATCAATTAAGCAAAAAAAAAAGACTGTGCAGAACTGCCTCTCTTGAGGCTTTCCTTAGTCCTCTCCCCTCATAACATGATTTACTATAAATGAGCAGAAGCTAAACAGAAAGTCAGAAGTACAGCTTATAAAAGATATCCTGGGGTCAACTACTGAAATAAACTTCTCCCACTGTCAAGCTGTTGTAAGGCAGAGGTACACACACAGCCACTATTTCAGTCAACACACTTCAGACCATTTTACATTTGGTAATCGATAGAGTGCCTGTATTCTAACACCAGGAAAGCAGAGCCTTCCTCCAAACCCTTCTTACACAAGTAGAACACCAGTACATCTACAAAGCAGCTGAACAAGCTCCCTAGAATCCAAATCTTGAATGAGATTTTGTAAATTTCAAGACACTTCTGGATTTTTCCAGAGAAGTATGCTACAAAGAAACATCTTAATGTGAAAGCATTGTTGCTAAACTTGGTGGGTCAGTAAGAAAGGCATCAACAATCTGAGCTGGTTTACAAATTTAATAGTAAAAGACAGAAATACAAGAAAAGATGATAGCAATCTTATATCCCTTCTGATGCTGAGTGTGGATGGAGCCCTGAGATGAGGCTACATCAGGGGCATTAAAAGCCACTGGTGGAGTTACAATCCTGAAAAATGTCTACAGAGACACGCCATTTGCGGCAGTTGTTGAGAGGCCTGACATTTTACTCCTTGCCTACTCAGAGTTCTAAATAATTTGAAATACAACAAATAAATTAAGATTAATTAATGGATCTTAAAGTAATTGGAACACTAAGGGTAGAGAAAGTTGTTATGTAGCTGAACTGCCTTCACTTTAATTTGGAAAAGGCCCTGAAAGAAACTGTAGCCTCCTTTTTTTGCATGCCTATTCCATTTTTCTCTGCTGACAATCTCATTAAACTGTAGCAGCATCGATATACGTTCTCACATTTGTGCAGTTTTTAGTAGACCAGAACATCAACTAACATTTAAAGCACTGTAAGAGTGTCTCCCAGTTCTATGTTAAGCATGTTCTTTCTGATACGAGTGCAGACAGATCAGGAACAGGCAAAGGAGTTTTGGCTGTCTTGCTTTAGAAAAGCTTGCATACTGCTTGCGTTCAGAAACTTAGTAGAGGAGTTATACTGACACTAAAACTGACATTAAACAGAATAGCTAGAAATCTATATAAGTAGACCAAGACCTTCATTATTTGCTGACCACTGCAGTACATTTAAAAGCTATTGAACCTCGTAGATTTCATGAGCTCTGAAGAACTAAGATGAAGGACCAAGACAAGCATAGCACCTACAATAAGATCTAACAATATGATCCAAAGCCTAAGAACAGAGATATTTTTGTTTATGTTCTTTTATTTCATTCCAAATGTATCTGTATTTGTCCAGAACATATTCTCTTGTGTTGGTTTTCTTTTTTCCCATATGTTGGGAAATACTCCTTTTTTTCTTTCTTAAGGAAAAATTTTAGTACCATGCTATAAAGTCCTGAACTGACCTTATTCAGAAAACTATTATATTCTCATCATTTAGTTTTGAGAAAGATAAATTCAAACTGGAACAAAAAAAAAGGTGAGAAAAGCTACTCAAGAGACTGAGAGAGCTCAGTTCACTTTGTAAATGCATTTCCTGAGGTAAGCACAAAGTAAAAAAATAAATATATTTGTTAGGAAAGAACAAAAAACAATCAACCAGAAAACTTTATGTGAATTTAAACTTAGCAAGAGTAAATCAGGGTTGGGAACTAGAAAAAAAGTTTCTTATTTTCAAAGCTACAAGATAGTGTATCTCTAAGAGGAGATACTAGCCTTCTCAGAACAGTGACAGAAGAAAGGTCAGATAATTTCACTGCAGAACTTACAATCATCAAACTGTGGATCACTTTCCACAGTGTGATTGCCTGAAATAGCTGTGGACTAAGCCTAATGTCTCAGAAGTTAATTTTCAGACCTGTGTTCAGCTTCACAGTACTCATAGGACCTCATTAAGTAGAGGAATTAGCATTGTGCAAACAGATGTATATCCCACTCCCTTCCCACTACCTTCCCACCTGACTAATTAGGCCAAGGCAAAGCACTGCAATAGCACGTTATGGTTGCCAATTTATTCAACATTGGCTCAAGTATCTACAATGAAACATGTAGAATCATAAGTAGTGTCAAGAATTCCTTTCATTTTATTGCTCCTTGGACCATTTTGTCTGTGAACTTCACAGGGCATTCCTCCTCTCTGTCCCAGACAATGTTTTTCCATTCACAGTCAAGATTACTGAAAGCACTCTGAAAATAATTGAGTGGAAGCTAGGATAAAAATAAGATAAAATAACTATGGACATGGCTCATCATTCACATTTCAATGCTGAGTTATTTTTCCAGCTTTTAATGCATTGATCAGGAATTAATTGATTTAGGCATTAATTGTAAAATTAATAAAAAAAAAAAATATGTGGTAATTAATTCTACCTGTGAATTATGCCACTGTATGGCTATACTAAAACCACTGCTACAAGAAAAGTTGTTAATTGTAAAATATGCAGGTTGCAATGGAAAATTTTGAATCTTTTGCTAATTCTGTTTCAATACTTTATCTTAAAGACCTGATGCCAGAGATTAGAATGATTTATGAGAAGTTGCTTGCTATTACATATGTAATTTTGAAATAGCATGCACAATTGACTTTGATGCTTCAAATCCTTTTCCCTAACAACCACAGATTCACATTAAGAACAACTGTTGTCTTTCCATAAAAGGTAGATTTTGCTGACCTATATTGATTTTGTTCCTTCTGAGCTGCACCTTTTCCTCCGAACCTTATTGAGATGCGCGTTCATCTCTGAGTCATTCCATCAGCCAGCTGGAACTTGTCCCACCACAAGGAAATATTAAACATTTTTTTCTAAAATAAATTAAATCTCTTACTGGTTTTATGACAATGAATAACACTGGAAATACAAATATTTGTACAATAATGGAGGTTACAAATTCTAAAGTCCATTTGAGAGTTTAGAATCATAGAATCATAGAATGGTTTGGATGA
Organism: Tragopan temminckii; assembly: GCA_028571105.1. Taxonomy (NCBI): domain Eukaryota; kingdom Metazoa; phylum Chordata; class Aves; order Galliformes; family Phasianidae; genus Tragopan; species Tragopan temminckii. The sequence continues at coordinate 20,917,261 of JAOWBP010002392.1, read as the reverse complement.
AAAGGGACCTCAAAGATCATCAAGTTCCAGCCCTCCTGCCATGGGCAGGGTTGCCAGCCATTATATCAAACAGCAGATCAGGCTGCCCAGGGCCCCATTCAACCTGGTCTTGAACATCTCCAGGGTGTGGAGGGCATCCACAGACTCTCTGGGAAGTCTGTGCCAACACCTCACCACCCTCTCAGTGAAAAACTTTCCCCTGACATGTACTTTACTTTTTACTTTAGAGAAAAAAGAAACGGAAGAAATTATCTGGGATCGTTAAACTGGAAGTAATTATCTCTGACTTAGAACATGAACAGATTCAAAATCTTGTGAGCTATAAGGGATCTTATGGTTTATGGCAATCTAATGTATTGTGTGATTAAAACCTGGGTTTACAAGGATTGAAGAGCATTAAAAATGAAGCTGGTTTTTAAGTCCAGTTTTCTTTCAGATTCTTTTTTTCCAGACTCACTCTGTAGCAAATCTGAGGGATGTGCATCTTTCTTTGAGAAATTTTCACTGGTACTCCAAAGTTCCTTTGTGGAAACACTTCAGCAAGTTTAATGAAGATTCAGTTCCTGTTTTACCCAATCAGGATTGCTCACATTAATACATTTTCCAAAATTCTAAGGTATTAAGACAGTGTCTTAATGGTAGAAGGAATGTAGGTAAGGATGTGTTATAGCAATACACTGTCTGTATCATTTTTCATATTAAGTCCCTGTTCCTAAATTATTGTAAATCATATTTTGTCCAAAATGAAAATGGCTAATAGATCAGTTATTATACAGTAGAATAAAGTATGATTCCACCTTGTTCTGTTTTTCAAATTTGGAAATAATGTTTATTGCAATTCTTGAAAAAGCTTCCAAGTGCAGGATTCTTGGGTACTTTGGTGAAGAGGTGAGGTCAGAGAAATGGACAATTACACTTCAGTGCAAATGATCCAGGGGGCCAAGACGTTATAGACAAGTCAAAACATGTTGTCAACCACTAATTCCATACAAAAAAAAAAAAAAAAAAAAAAGAAATACTATTCATAAGAATAATATTATGTAATCACTTATCACAATAAAAATATGTTTCCCAGCAAATTAATCAGCTGAAATAGCTGTTAGATGTTAAAATTAGTTTGGGAAGAACTATTCAGGAAAAAGTAGATGTAAGTAGTTTTGTTTTCAATAGCAGCTCTGAAAATCAGTTTTGAATAGCAGAGTTTATAAAGTAAGTGTGTTACCAAACTAAGCTACCCCTGGTCTTATATATCAGAATCACTTCACTGATCATCATAATTAATTAATCTGAAAATTATGTAAATCATACAGGAATTCAAGGAGTCATTGAGAGTGTGGATAGCTCATAATTATCTTAATAGATTTACATCCTTTCTCTATCTTTATGCTAGACATTGCAGTGCAATCAGTAGAGATACAGGAACAAGACAGAACAAGTAGTGGGAGATTTTCCTCTTTGGTCTATGTCTTTAGAAATCACTGCCTTCCTAAGTTCCTACCCGTGTCTGTTAGTTTCCAGAACATGCTGCAAAATCTGTATTTTCTCTAAAGAAGAATTAGAAAACTTGGGTAAAATGTGTCAGGTTAAGAAAATCTGGAGTCTAAGGTTTGGTTCTTGTTATTTCCTGCATGTTTACTACCACCATGACTTTGCTGTTTTTGTTTCTGGGCAGAGACATGCTTATTTGGAGAAATTTTTTTAAACTTCAATTTAAAATATTCCAGTAGGAACAAAGGTAGTCCAATACTAGCGGATTTTGAAAATGTCATACCTAATCTATACTTTCAAGCACAAATATTGATGCAGCCTAAACTACAAAACTCTGAGGTGTCATTATTATAATAGAAAGGCCCACAGATGTTTTCAACTGTATTATTAAAATGCTTTTAAACAAACAATTATACATTTAGCATAAAAATCTATGTGATTTAATTTACATGTGACTTTCTTCACAAAGGGAATTATTTGTACACAACACTATCCCACAAGTGAAAAAAATATAGCACTCAAAAGATAGAAGAAACTTAAATTTTCATGTTGGGAAAATGGCAGGCCACTCTGGATATTTAAGCATTGTCCTGCTATGATCACAATGAGTAATTACCTAGAAAAAAAAAGGAGCACTCACTACCTAGTGGGCACTGTCTCCCCTGAGGCTTGTACCATCAAAATACTAATAAGGCTGCTGACTCCAGCAGAACAGCTTACTTGCTTTGAGCTAAACACCGTATTTGAGGGATTGAAGCCTTGATTGATAAATGGAGCTAATAACAAAGCATGAAATTAATTTGAAAATCTTTTCGATTTTGACAGGACTCTGTGTATAATGATTCACAGGCATTTCTGCATCTTTCAGATCACTGTTTGTTCTATTCTTTTTGTAATACAGAAAGAAAATGCTCATTTTCCATTGACTGTTAACTAACACAAATTCTATGTTTACAAGCAAACAAAGAAAAGATCAGATTCTGCTCTAACACACTATGCTGAATATAAACATCTCACCTATTCCTCAATATTTTTTTTCCAGTGGTGCCTATGGAGTACAAATTTGCATTCTATATATAACCTTGCTCCTTGCTTAGTTGTATGCATATACAATGCATACATATGCACATTTGTTATGACAATGTTCTAATTACGGTGATTAATATTTAATAATAATGCTGTATTTAGATATCAGACAAGTTCAGAGTAGTATTTTTACATATATACATGTTAATTATAAGAATGTGGGCTTTTTGCTTGCAGTTTCCTATCTGTTCTCCATATGCTGATTTTCCTCACTGCTGTACATACAGTTGATATTAACATATTATACATTATTACACTAAAATATACCACTCATTAACAGTGAATGAGCTCTAGTAGTGAAAGTAAAATATAGATCATTTATTAGCATTTTAATTTCTGTTACTACTGTTATCCCATCAGAGATTTGATTCTTGTATCATTTAGCACAAATCTAAAGAACATCATGGACAGAGGAACATCAGTTGTCAGTGGATCTGGGCAACTCCATTTGCACAAGAGAATTAATGCTTAAGATGTGCATAAGTGTTTGAGAGGAAAAATTATCTGAACTTATCTTTGATTATTTATATTAATTAATATAATTATTTAATTAACTATTAAGTAACAATTTCTTTGCATGTATGAAGAAGATAAATGCATCAGCCAATAGTTAAGCAAAACAGACAAAAACTTTGCTCATTTTTGTTAACCCAAAACTGGCTCTTGAGCAAAGACATCTTGAAGAATGCTATGTTTCATCCTTGTGGTGAGCACCTAAATTTCTAACAGAGAAGACTGTCAATTGCTCCTATATAGACTCTTCGCTTAATTTTCAGAGAGTAGAATGTGTTGCTAAGTATTTAGATACTTACTGAGGTAGAGCAAAAAACTATTTTTCTTTTTGGTGACAATTACTACTGAAGTTTAAGGCTGTCCTTTCTATTTTAAGGTTGTGGTTCTCAGAAACACAACAACAACAAAAAACACTGTTCTATTTGTAGTTTTATGTTTAATAATAGGTCAAAGCCTCTGGGGTTTCACAGTTGAATGAGTTACATCCTGGGGAATCCTGTGTACTGAGAAAGCCAGATTAATTAACATAATCAAACATGTCTCTGTAAAACCAGGATCTAAAACAACAGTGATGTCATATCCCATCATAACACCATCTTAAAATGTTGGAATGTACAAACTGGCAATACAAGTGTGGTAAAGACTGCACACAAGAACTGTATACCTTACCATTATGATGTATTTTTCTTTCAGTGTTGCCACTTCAGAAGCAATTCAATGTTTATAAGGTCGATTTATCACTTTTCTAAGAACGTGAGTACCTTTAACTTTTTAGCTGAATATGTCATGACAAAACATTGTGGTTTTATTGAGTCATGTTTTAACACTGCAACCATCATGTGGTTTGAGCTACTGAATCACAAGACTCATCAAATTTTACCCAGTGGCTTCTGGATCAAATCCAGAACTTACAGTTGACCTGGATTTAAAGACCTTAAATAGTGATCAGCTCTGCTCCCTCTTTAGCTGTTTCAAGCTTTTATTTTCTCCAAAGTGATATTTCTTAAATTATTATTCTGAATTCATATTGTCAGTTTCAAGTCTTGCTAATTTGCTATCTCTACTTGCTCAAAGAATTACCTTCACCTCACAATCTTTCATACAGGTGTATAAAGTGCATCTCAACCTTTCTGATTTAAACAGACTGAACTGCTTTAGTTTTATGTAAGAAATCTATTCCAAATTGTAGTATTCTTTTAGCTCTTTTCGGAAAGCTTTCGAGTTTGTTAGCATCTTTCTTACAGAATGATTATTTAAACATTATGAACTATAACATGTTCCAGGAATGGACATAATCCAATGGTAATAACAATTTGTGATGAATACTGCTACAACTAATTTGTCTTAACGTATTTTCTACAATGACTTTGTCACACCAAAAAAAGTCCATTCAGTAATCCCTCAATCTATATCTGCACATTAACTTCTCCGTATGATTACTGTTGAATAGCTGCATGATCTTGCATTCAGTTGTATAAATTGTGTGTTATTAAAACAAGTTATTCTACAAAATTGACCAATGCTTATGTCTTGTTAGATCCAAATACAGAAAGTTTTTCAAGTATCCCCATTTTCTAGGCAAAAAAAACAAAAACAAAAACAAAACAAAACAAAAACAAAAAAAAAACACCACCACAAAATGATCTGCTGTAATGATAAACATCAGGGTTGTTTACATCCAGCAACATTAAATCATCATTGACTTCTAGGCTACCATTTCTGAAGAAATCTCAAGCTCATAAATACAAATGTTTTTCTTTTAAACATACCTAAATACTTTGCACTAGAGAAAGAGTAGCCACTATACATGTTGCTGATTGTGAGGAGAATCACAAGTTGATGTGAACTAACATATTTTGGTGATAACTTTTCATTTTGACATACTACTGTCTTCCATTCATAAAGAACGTACTTAATTAACTTCCAGTGCTACTAAAAGTGAATTACAGAGCTCAGTTTTATAAATATATGGCACATCTGTACCAGATAAATTGTTGTGAATGAAGAACAATATTTTACAATGTTGTTATCCAGATATATGAGGCAGCTAGAAATAAATAATATTAGCATCAGAGATAGGGTAATATCACGGCCACACTATTTTTAAAATGAGTGTTCAAATCTTTCAGTATTCCATATCTAACAAGTATCTAGAAATACCATTACAACCTTCTAGATTGGACGTAGCCATGTATTCCACTTTGTATAGTAGTAGTCAAATTTTCCTGTAGTAATATGGAAGGAATTAAAAGATGGTCTTTAAAACAATAGTGAGTTAAATCAGGTAATATTTTATCAAAGCTTATGATTAAATACAGAATATGCTACTAGACTCACTAATCTCACTGAAGTCAATGGTTTGCACTTGAGTGTTTTGTTGAACTGGAACTTTTAATAAGTTATTGGAGAACTGTTTGAATACACACAGAAGTGAGAATTTTATTATTCAGCACTACTTACAAGGTAATTTTCTAAAGCTTGAAGACCATATTTGTATTTTGTAGAACAAAATGATGCAACAGAAAAGTTGCTACTTATAGCACAAGCATGTGTTTTTCCCACAGAGATTTCAAGAAGTTTGAACGTGACATATCTGAAGGATGGCCTGTATTTATAATTCATAGAACTGCTCTTGTTGAAGAACTGGAGAATTCATGTGGGTAGCATGAACTACTTGCATCACCAGTAAAGGCCTCTTGCCTCAGTGCAAATGACTGAAATGTAAAATCAATTCACTGTTGAAGTACACAATGCACAAACAGCCTTAAGGAACAACCTCGCTAAATACCTATCAAAAGAGAAAGAAAAGTGTCAACTGTTCTGAACACACAAAGTACTCTACACTGATTCTGTAGAGCGCATACTTTGACAAGCTGTCTTTGAGCAAGTAGAGGCATTCTTTATTTTTATCGCCACTGTTAAGGGTTTGAACAGCTTCTTTTCACGACTGCTGTTGTCATCAATGCCAGAGTAAGACCAGGAACAAAAAGAAAAACTTTTTGCAAAGTGGATCTAGAAACTTAGAGTACTGAATACAAAGAGTATATAAGCACTACTTTAAAAAAAAAAAAGCTCTGGGAACAAAGAAAATTGATTAGAGAAATTCTATTATCTTCCTTAGCCATGCACTTGATTGGTATCAACAAAGAATGCCAAACTGAATCCAAAAAGGAAGGAAGAGCTATAATTTAGTGATGTCTGCTTAAATAGCTTTGAAGAAGGAAAACTAAGGATATAGGGAAATAGAAAACCTGAATTAAGATCGAGTTGAAAACTACTTTTAGGATTTTTTTTCTGAAGCAGAAGAGACAATATTCGTCTCTAAAGATTTCTGATGAAAAATGTCTGTATCTAGCACACAGTCTAACCTTAGATAAGAAGAATGCAAATCCCCCACCCGAAGCAAACAAACAAACAAAATACCCACTCTGTTTCTTATTTTACTTCATGACCTTTAGTCCATCTTTTTATCTGTTTTTTTCCTATTCTATGTAAAAATATTGCTCTATATTTCACTTTGTATTTTCCATCTTCTGTAATGAGTTTATTACATTTCCATCAAATTTCAGTTTCTTTTACCCTACTTCTTGTGTCCAATCTTGCTGAACCTTTGCTTTTTTTCTACATCACCTCCCTTCTTCATCACTTGAGCTTCCTGTAGCTTTCTCGTGGTTTAAATAAATCTCTGGCCTGAGACAATCATGTGGTTGCCAATTAATCCGTGTAGGTAGTAGAGCTGCACAAGTAGTTGGGCTGCTGTCTAGTTACTAATCAGTGACTACAGGAAAAAGCAAGCCAGTGGATTAAATTTAGGCAGACAGAGAGATTATGTCCAGCCATATACATTTCACATGTGCAGAGAGCTTTCCCTAAACTGCTCCCAGATTTCTCCTTCCACTGGTTCTTCAATATTATGTGTAGATTTTCAAAGGCTCCTTATTAAAAAACCTCTCAGAGTATTCCCAATCTACACTCTCAACCATACTTTCCTTATCCGTTCCCCTACAGGTATAGCCTTCCTGATACATCTTTTATCTTCCCTCATGGTCAAACCATACAGATTTTCTCAATATCAGTATCAGCTTATAGATCTTTATCCTTTTCTAACACAAGCAGCTCCTGACTTTAAAAACTGAATTTGTTTGGATTTGACTATTAGACTGCTATATATTACTAGATCATCTCTTTTTACTAATGAATGGAATAGGATAATACTTTTCCAAAGTCCGTCGGCACTGCAGTTGCAGAATAGAAGAGTCTGAAATACGAAAGGCTTTCCCCCATTAATTTCATAAGAAAAAGCATACCAGCAGCTCAGCAGGCAAAGCAGAGTACCCACCACACACACGCTATTCCCCAGCCCTTTCACGGACCCAAGGCTCTGTGAATACCCCCACCTCCCTCGTGCAGACATCACCCCACAACCGTCAGGAGGGATCGTAGTGGGGCAGGGGCTGTTCCGAGCACAGTCCGTAGCCCCAGCCTACGGCGAGGCCATTTCGCCTTCCAGGCAGACCCCGCGGGGTTCCCTCCCCGCCGCCGTGCCCGCTCCTTCCCAGTTGGCTTCCGCGGAGGCGGCGCGCTCGGAGGGGGGGAAGAGGAGGGCCGGCCCCCACCCCGCTCCTGCCCGCCCCACGGCCGCCGGGTC
>JAOWBP010002392.1:20847018-20899442 GCA_028571105.1 Tragopan temminckii | reverse complement strand
TGCTTGGTTGTCTTTCATTAAATCAGGCTGCCCAGGATCCCATCTAACCTGGCCTTGAGCACCTCCAGGATGGGGGATTCACAGCTTCCCTGGGCTATCTGTTCCTGTGCCTCATTGTCCTCTGAGTAAAAAATTTCTTCCTAACATCTAACCCAAATTTTCACGCTTTTAGTTTAAAGCCATTCCACTTTATTCTATCACTATTAGTTCATGTAAAAAGTCATTCCCCTTCCTGCTTAGAAGTTTCCTTTCACTACTGGAAAGCTGCAGTGAGGTCTCCCTAGAGCCTTTTCTTCCCCAAGCAAACCAAGACCAGTTCCCTAATCCTTTCTTCACAGAAGAGGTGCTCCAGCCCTTTGATATGTTTGTGGTCAACCTTCTCCAACAGCAGAAGAGAAAGCTCCAATGAGACCTTATAGTGGCCTTCAGGTATCTAACAGGAGCCACAGGAAAGCTGAAGACGGATGCTTTATTAGGGAGTGTAGTGATGGTAGTACAAGGAATAATGGCTTTAAATTCAGAGGGTAAGTTAAGATTAGATATTAGGAAGTTTTTCACTGTGAGAGTGGTGAGGCACTGGAACAAGTTGCCCAGAGAAGCTGTTGATACCACATCCCTGGAGGCATTAAGGGCCAGGTTGGCTGAAGCCCTGGGCAGCCTGATCTGGTGGGTAGTAACCCTGTCCAAGGCACAAGGGTTGGAATTAAGATGATCTTTAAGGTCTTTTCCAACTCAAACCATTCTGCGGTTCTATTCTATTATTCTATGATTCTATGAACTCATATACCATTGCACTGCTTCTCTAGTCCATTCCAAGATGACTCCTTTTGTGGCTATGGCTAAGATTCACTTATAATAATTTCATTTTTAAAAGATGAATCAAGTAGATAACATATTCCACCATAAAAGCCAATGAATAAATCAGATGATGTCAGATCTCCTGTTATAACACTTGCTCTTGCCTCTACCATCCTCACCCCAAGAGAACTCCAAGCTAACTGCAAAAGATTTGTAACAAAAGCTGTAACCTTTAGTCAGTTTTCATGTTGGTTTAACGTTACTCAACCTTCCAGAAATAACTAAAATTCATATGAAATGTTCTGTATGAAAGCACTTACCTGACTAAGGGCTCCTCTGTACTACAGCATGTAACTATCAGAGCTGGAACTTGTAACACAGTGTGCATCTGTTCCCTGCAGCCTTCCAGCTGTGTGCAAAGCAACAGACCCCTGCCTAGCTGCTGAATTGCAGCCTGTTTTAGTTCTTCCCTTGCCTTTTGTGAGACATAGATATTTACAGTAATACCTAGGCAATATTTCAATCCCATAGGTTCATGTAGTAAAAAAAAAAAAAAAGGGGGCAGGAGGGGGGACAAAGGAGACGGTATTGCACTCATTTCATCTTATTTTTCCTGTGTTGTCTGTTAGTGGATAAAGAAATGATTTTTTTTTTTTTTTTAGTAGATCTGTTTTAGTCCTACTTTAACACAGATATCTAATCACAGTAGTTATGTAGGAGCTTAGCTGAGGTCTCTTCTGAAGCAAATGCACTGACATTCAGGTGTTGCATGTGTATTCATGTGCATCTCAGTGTGGATCTCTCTGAAGTTAGACTTAAATGTTGAGTCTGCATCTGGGACTTTTACTAGGATACTGGAACAAGCGTGTCAGATCAGAAGTCCCATTCATCCAATCAGAAAAAGTCATGCATGCTGGCATTTAGACTCCCTTCATTCCTGGAAAGAAATGGTGAGAAGCAATGAGAAACATCAAATTTAAAGCACGTACCTGAAACAGGTGAGATAAATTGATCTCTGAAACTGCCTGTTTTTCTTCACTAGTAGAAAGAGTTGATTAACAAAATATAGATATCTGCAGTGTAGACAAAAAGAAATAAATGCTGACTTACACAGGATAAACTCTTCAGGGCTTCCAAACAGCAACAGCAGTAGAGCAAGGGCAAATTCTTGCTATTCTTATTGAAATATCAGAGAGGTTTTTTGTGAGGTTTTCAGAGTTTTATCTTCCTCTCTTGGTTAAAAAGCACCTACCTAATGTTAGTGGCAAATTGTAGCTTAAGGGTACAGTGAGCATAAACAGCAAAAATCAAAGAAAATTCTCTATTGCTGCTCCTGTATCAGCTTTTAGTGTTGCATGAGGTAAGAATGACACTGAGAAGATCTGAAACTTAATTGTTTTCCTAGCCAAATACTGAATACTGTAACCAAATGTATTAGGCTTCAAAGTACTTGTATGGCTATTTTCATCAGGAAACAATAATATAAAAGAGCATTTTCAGGGAAAATTCAGAAGAGTAAAAGCAATCACACAGAGAATTGGAGGTCAGCTTCTCCCTACTGTTAACTTCACTTTTCATATTATCAGAAAATAATTATAAAAATATAGTGCAAATGTGATCATTGATACTTACCTATTTGGAGCAGCTGAAGCTAGATGAAGTCCACAATAACAACAAATCAGCCTAATAATGCTAATAATAATCAGCATGTTGTAAATGTCTGTGCAGTGAAGATAAGAATATTTTGCAAAAGATGCTTGAATAACTTTAATACCTGGATTTCTGGAAATGTATGAACTGCAGCTTTGGAAAGTATCACTTCCTTAAGAAACTTGTTGTAAAGAGTGCAGAAGATGAAAGTTCACTTTATAGTAGTCAAACACTGATTGTAGTCAATGTTGTGTGGCTATGAAACAGGACATATCGCAGGACATATTAGGCAAGTTACCTCTATCCTGTTGACAGACAGAGACACAGAGCTTTTTACTGAATTTTCTCTGTTCCTCAGGTGTATCAAAGTCATAATCAATCATGCTCATTTCTTTTGCCCCCCAGCAGCATCAGTGGTGAGAAATGCTTCTGCAGTCTGCAGAATGGAAGGGAACCCTCTGTTCTTAAACATACATGTTCTGCGGGCTTTAGGGGAGTATCTGTTATCACACCAATATGATGGGAAGTTGCAGTGTAAGCATCCTGCCTCTCTTATACCAAAGGCAGGGTTGACAAACTGTCAAATGTGACTTTGGAAAAAGTCATCTTTAGCTGTCTTCTTTCCTCTTTGGGATAGCTCAGGAAGCTGTGGGCTTTGCTGCAGACATTTTGCTGCTGACTTTTAAAACTCAGAAGAAACTTCTCTCTTAATGAGACACTGATTTTTGGCAGCCTTCTGTGTTTTGACATCTCTCTAGTGATTTAATTACTATTTGTGGAATTTAAACTGTTGTAAACTATCACACACCCAGTATAGAAAATGCAGTAGAATACCTTATTATCTGGAATTGCTAATTATGTAGATTAGCAGTTTGTTTTGCTATCTTAACTTGCTTATACGAGTATAATGGGACTGGATCTCCAGTATTATGGGAAGGTGCTCCCCATTCTTCAGCATCTTAGCTCTCAGATCACAACTTCTACTATAATGGGATAAAAAGAATTTTGCATTTGTTTGTTAAGAACAAATTTTTTCTCTAAAAAGTGCAAGGTGACCTGGCTAGAATAAATGATCCCTGGATAGATGAGATGAGCTGGTAAAGGGGCAGCCTAGCTAAGCCCCATTGTCAGTGTCAAATTAATCAGCCAATGAGTCCTTTGGGGAATAAAATAATTATTTTAACAAAATAAAAATCTGGCTCTGGTAGGGAAAGGGAAAGTTACTTTTCTCACAGAATCAAAGATGTCATCAAATAAAAGCAAACACTTTCCCATTTTTAATTCTTCCATCTTCTTTATTCTGTTAAAGCTTCAGTAATTTCTGAACTTCTTGTTTCATTTGTGGAAGGTGATATGAAATTGATTAATCAAGCATGTTTACTCACCTTCAGGCCAAAATCATTTAAGAAATTTTCTTCCCTTGTTGGAATGTTTTGTGGCTTTTATTTTTATTATTATTATTAATTGCAAGCACATTTGCTAGGAAGATCTCAATTCTAACATCTGAAGTTCAAAGCCGAACAGCGATTCTTATTACTTGTTGACTGCAGAGGCTTTTTTGTCTTTTTCTCTTAGAGTGAGCATTTGTTTTAAGAGCACAAGAAGTTGCACATCCAGATTTAATGAACTGCACATAATCAATCATGAGTGTGTCTGGCATGTAGTGCTACGTTGGGATACTAGGCTTTGACTCCCTCCAACCCTTTAAGCTTCCCACTCATCCCATGCAGAAGCTGATGGCATCCATTTGCTGTTCCCTCTTGAAGTTGCAGCTCCAGCGCTATGTCTCCTTGCAGCCGGATGTGCACTGCAGAGCTCTGTGCTTCCCGGTGTGAGCCATAGTGTGGCAGGCTGGAGCTGCGCTGGCCTCAGCCTTCGTCTTGCTCTCACCATCGAGGAATGGCTTCAGTTAATTCCTGCATACATGTCTACATGAGACCGTCATGTGCTAGAACCGTGATCATCATTAATGATAGAAGAGAACTTGCTGTTATGTAATACATCGTTAAAGCTAGAAATTTCTGGGATATCCATCTGGGATACTCATTCAGACTACGGGCACTGAAAAAGATGCACATTAGAAATGCTGAGCGCATCAGTTCAGTGGAACCCAAAATACCCACTAAGCTCTGTGAATACTCCACCAGCTACAGGACAGACTTCCTGGCTCTCTGACCACAGACTGCAAAACTCTGAGCAGCAAATAGTGCTTACATGCTCAGTTAGAATGGACAACACCAGCAATTGAATGAAACAGTTTGATACAGGAAAACTGAATTACAGAGGAAGATGGAAAGATTTCTTTTTAGGAGTACTCACAGGAAGATACTGCAAGAAGTCTGCAATAACAAGGGAGACATCACAACACTAGTTTCTATATAGCAAGGTGATCTTCAAGAAAAATTGGGTTTATAAACCAAATAAAAATATACCTTGAAAAGCAGACATAGAAGTTCAACATCGAGAAAGAAGAAAAAGAACCCACAATGAACTCAGGAATAAGATTTTCTTAAGTGATCTTAAAAACAGTAATGGAGAAGGAAATTCAGTATAATCAGTATTTCTGTTTTGGATTTTGAAAACATATTGCCTTATAAGCTAAGAAACCTTGAAGTACATTAAAATACATTACTTTTACTCCTCTAGAAGTATATGGCATTGAAAGATCTCAAATGTGAAGTAATTTTTACTCTGTAAAAAAAAAAAAAAAAAAAAGTAATACAATAATAAATACATATAATAAAACAAAAATTTCACCTTCTTTATCTGTATGCATGTTATAAAATAACCTACTATTATCAATGTTATTTATCCTTCAGAATTCATTTTTGCTCTATGTTTTTGTTTCTTTCCTTTTTTGAGGGAGATGGGTGGGAAGGTTATTTTTTTATTTCTTTTATTAGTTAGTATAGTTATTTATTAGTTAGATTTTCCTGGAGAATTTTTTTTTTTTAAACACTCCCATTGACATAACACATTATGAAGCATTGTGCTGCGAAGTGTAACATCAGCTTGTATCAGTCACACTGCATTACTTTACATGCCCAGCCTGATGTGTCACTGCACAATAAGAGCAGAAACATCCTCCATGATTGAAAGCACCAATAGCTTGCAGATGAAAATATTGTAAAATAATTTTTGTAGGCAGATATACTGCTTGTATATACATGCTCCCAATTCTGACAGGTAACACTACTTAACATGTGATTTCCCTGGGACAGCAGGAGGTTATCTGCAATACCAGTGTCTGTAGAAAGCAGACCATCTATCAAATGTTAGCAAAAGAAAGCACATTATGTGTCTGTTTTAGAAATCAGAAATACCTACACGTTGAAAAAGCAGCTTCTACTGTTCATATTTTCATATTAAGTCAAATATTTTGGAGAAAAATGTATGCTGTTACTGATAAGGTCATCAATATTTTGTTTCAGAAACCTTGGTTTCATGTAAAATGAAGTATGTCTTTTCTGTAAATTTGTAGATACAAGGATACTATTTTTGGACTGACCAACTCTCCCTTCTGCTCCTGTCCCCACAAGCTGAAACAGGGGTTATTTTTAATTACAGTTGTACATCCTCACTGTACAGAAAAGGATTTAATGTAACCCTTTTGTCATTAAGCATCAGATGAAGAATTTTCAGATGAAGAATAATGGAGCATATCCAGAGAAGAGCAATGAAGCTGGTGAAGGGTCTGAAGTACAGACTCTCATAAGACTTATGGGAAGTGACTGAAGGAATTGGAATTTTTAGTCTGGAGAAGAGGAGGCTCAGGGGAGATGTTATTGCTCTCTAAAACTACCTGAAAGGAGGTTGCGTGAGGTGAGTGGTCGGCTTCTTCTCCCATGTAACTAGTGATTGGACAAGACGGAATGGCTTCAAGTTGCACCAGGGGAGGTTCAGGTTGGATATTAGGAAGAATTTCTTCTCAGAAAGTGTGGTTAGGCATTAGAACAGGTTAATTAAGGGGGTTGGTCGAGTCACCATCCCTGGAGGTGTTTAAGGAAAAAGTAGATATTATGCTTAAGGACATGGTTTAGTAGGGAAGTATTAGTGATAAGTAGATGGCTGGGCTGAATGATCTTTTAGATCTCTTCCAACCTTAATGATTCTACGATTTTCTAGGCAAAAAAAAAAGCTTCAGTATTTTATCTCAGTACCATTATATAGCTAAATAAGTTCCTGGGCAACTCTGGAATAAACAAACAAATATTACCAGAAAATATATCTAAAACAAGGTTAAGTTCCTGTCCCTTCTTTTAGGTGTGAAATGCTCTGTTTTGAAGTTAGGTTACTGATTAAAACATTTGGTGGCAAACATGAAATGAGCAATGAAAAGCTGTCTTGAAACTGAAACTAAAGATACCAGACACTGAGGTAAAGGATTATTTTTCGAAGTGTCAGTTAAATTCTTCAGTGAGGAAACTATTGATTTTTAAAACTTATATTTTATCAAGAGGACTAAACATTTTTTTATAGCACGTGGTTTTCAGTAGTTCAATTTAAGTATGGAGTAATATGAAGCTCTGCTTTATTTCCTTTTTCTGTTAAAGTTATTGCTTTATGTTTCTATATTATACTTTTGTATATTATTTGTAATTATACTTACATATGTAATATTAGTCTTATTATATACAACTTCTAAGATTTAAAAATATCTGTAAGCCCACTGATTGTTATTGCCCCTTGCTGGAAATGTCTGGTCCTATCTGCTCAGCTGAACATGCCTGCTAGCTGCCATATACACTCAAGTGAACTGTCCTTGCTCTCTGATTGCCCTCAGTATTTATTCACCCTATACTATGCCCCAGGAAGGCTTTCAGGTTGGATAACTAGCTGCATTCTTTACCCATTTTCTTAGAATTCCTTTTCAAATGTGTGGAAACAAAGCATTTCCATACTCAGACTGAACCAGGAGGAACTGATCCTTTCCTCTGTTTTATTTCTCAAGTGAAGACATACACAGATCACACCATAAAGATAGCTGATCCCCACCCCAGGAGAGAGAGTGACAGCACTTCCAAAACAAAGTGAACACACATTATCTCCAAATTCCATCCCCTCCCCAGGAGATATTAGTCAGAGTGATTCTGTGTGATATTCCTAAAACTTCCAGTACGTCCAACACGTCTAATTTAGCTTACCCACGCAATCTCTCTTGGACATTTCACCTCAATAAATATACATTATTTCCTCCAAGGATCAGAGGACTGAGTAATTTGTATCAGGCATGAAAATGAAATGCTTTCTAATGCTCGGCTTGTAGTGGAACAAGTGTTGAACTACGTAAAATGTGTCAAGAACACTGCTTTTTCTGTGGCCTTCGCTTACAGTTGCATTAGAGATAATTTTCACTACCACATGAAAACACCACCATCCATTCTATCAGGATTGATCAGTATTTTTCCCTTTCCCATCTCAAATGAATTTTCCCAAAACTATATTTACAATATCATATATTACAGCCTCCAAATAACTTCAGTGGCAACTATTAAAAATTAACATAAGCTTTTCCAATAAATTCAAATTATTGCCTACTACAACTTCCAGTATGAAACAGTTGCTTATCTTGTTTAAGCTTCCTTGTAAGATGTTGGAGAGCTGATTAAAAAATTAAATGGATATGAAAGATTCTAGGTTTTTAAGGTTTTAATTAGAAGAACTTAGTATTATGATATTTAAATCTTAAAAAAGAAAGAAATCTGTATCTTACCAATGATTGACTAAAACCTGAGGAGCTTATACCTGCAGTTTATTTACATTAATCATAAATGTCCAATATCATTTACAATATATTTCAGTTAACTCTGGGAAAGACAATTTAAGGCGATGACCCTTGTATTATCAACTTTTTCCTCCTAAATTAGATTCACCATCCTCCAATCAGTGCAAATATTTTATATTATGAATGGAAAGCATCAGTAAGCAAAACATTTTTTTCATACTTCTGATTTCAACAAATATATCAAGTACAGCACACTTACAAGAATCAAAATGGTGGCAAAAGCAATATCCAAGAATAGGATTGTCAGCTGAAGTATTTTTGTGCTGGACTTTTCAACAGTTATAGTGATCTCTTGTTTATCTTTCCAGTTTGAGACATCATTTCAGCTTGCAATATGTACAAATGAAAATATACTTCAGAGGTCTGGCAAACTTATACTTCAGCAGATGAGCTTGCCTCCAAGGCAATAACTAATTAACAGGCAAACAGAATACTCCTGTATCCAACTTTCATTTTTTTTCAAAGCCAGAATAAAACCCTCAAATTCCAGAAGTTACTTAGTCTTCTATACTTTAGAAGCTAACGCTTACCAGCCAAGTGTCCCTCCCTCATGATGCTAGCAGCAAAACAACAGTGTATGTCATCTGGTAGCAGCACAAGAAGCTTGTGCTTTTTCAGCTGCTGATGGCTTCACTACTGGCAGATACAACATCAGAGAAGTTCAGGGGATGCTGAAACAAGTTATGATGGCTGCTAACACTGCAGTTAGCCAAATTCTACTTTTGTTTAAAGCCAGGTCTTGCTTTTAATGTGTCCAGGAGATATAGCAGGTGTACAAAAGAAACTAATCTACAGTCAACTATTTCATGCTTCATATATGAACAGTAGCATTTGGCTATACACTAGGAGTTTCTGAGTTGCATTTTCTATTTTTGTTTATTGGCTTGCTAAAAAATACTAAAAAAATGCTGTAATTACAAATATGAATATCATTATCACAGAATTTTTGCTTATAATTGTTAGCACAGTGAGTAAAAAATAAATTTGGGAAATGGTCAGTTTACTTTCTGTAAGATAATTCTACATTTTGAAAGCTGACTGTAGCTCTGGGAACATAATATTGGGAAACAGCAAATGCCAACTCAGTTATCATATAGATTTGGAATTACTAATATGCTTTTTAAAAAAATCTTGAAGGTAGAATAAAAAACATTTCTATTAAGATGACTGAATGGACCAGATTGTACCTGGAAAACATATTGTAAAACATTTGTAAAATATTTAGATCAGTTGTCATTAAGATTTCCTCAGAAAATCTTGGCTTGAGTCATCATTTTTCTGTAGGCTTCAGGAAAACAGCCTCTGTGTAACATGTAAAATAAATACCATCTCTTTTTAGATACAAAAAATAAATTACTTAAATCTCAACTTTTTAGGTTTTCTGAAAATGACAAGCTAAAACAAGGACAAGAATAATGTGAATGCCTTGAGTATGGTTGACAAAGCATTAATAATCTTAACATAAAGCAACAGGATCTAAAAGTAAGAACAAAAGACAAATAAAAACAAGTCCATTTTCCTGGTGCACGTGGCATAGCATAGCATTAAAGGATTCATGCCTGATATTTTATTTTGGCTACTGAAAAATTACATTCACATATGTGTGGATATACGTATGAATGCCTTGAAACAAAAAGGAAAAATAAGCACATTTGCTATAAGCACTACACCAAAAATCCAGATCTTAACTACGTTTATCATGTTTCTGCTCTATAATCCATACTTGCAAATATTTATTAAGAAAATGCACCTAACTTCACAAGGGAATGAAATGAACTTGGTGAACTTATCTTGCATATTTGAATTTTTATCATGCTAAGAACTACCTTTATTTCTGGGAAAAATGCCACTAGGATTGGCTTAGGGTATTTCAAAAGTATTAAATGGCAGTTTTATATTCTTTCTGGTCTTGCCTAAGATTAATTCTCCATAGAGACTGAAATGAAAAATATCATATGTATATAAAAATGGTGGAAGCATTTCTAAAATATATTTTCTTCACTTGTTTACAGAAAATGACACATCGTATAATGACATAAAATCTTTTATTAGCTCCTACTGAGAAAAACCTGACTTTCTGACTTTATTGGAGTTAAAATTGCCTTTTTTTGTAGTTTTTATATGGAAAACCATCCTGCCAAGTTCATCCTCATGAAATCTTTATATCTTGAAACAGCGCACTGTAATAATGCACTATATATGTAAAAGTACATCATTATGCACCAGCAAGCAAGCAGCAAGTCCATCAATACGAAACTAATGGAGATACTTAAGTAGTAAAAATTATTGAACAAAAAGCACTTAATCTATGAATGACAAGGTTATACGCATACTAAATTGAAAAGAAATGTTGCATGCAATTATGCGTATATAATTTTATTTTCACTATAAAGTATAACAAATCTCATCTTCATTTAAGTGAACATTTGACAACGAGACATACCTTTTAAGTGTATTTTGAGAGGAGGATATTTCTCAAATTATGCAGAAATTTGTAGCTTACTGATTAGCAGCTTTTTCAATCTTAGCAGCCCTGGGATTTAGCTGATGTGATTCATACAGTTTATGTGAATGCATTTCTATGATCGTAAGTTTGTGGTTGAAATTCAGAAATAGTTTATATTTTAATTGTTGTATTAGGAATATGCTGTGGGTTTGTGGCTTTTTTTTCCCCCTCCCCTTTTTCCTTCTTTTTCCTCTTGTTAGAATAGAATCACGGAATTGCTCAGGTTGGAAAAGACCTTCATCATCGAGTCCAACTGCAGCCAAACCATTCTACCTTAACTCTAACAACCCGCCTTACTGACAGATTGAATGACACACATTCTGACACAGCCAGACTTACACATCTCTACATCAGCTGAATGAGACTGCTTATACATGTGCTTGCAATACAATGTCACAGTTATCTGTGACTTCACTACTGTGACAGGGAAGCTGAAAGAGACACTTAACATTCTTCTTGTCACAGTCCTGGACAGGACAAATTAGGTCCGAGAGAGGTGCAAAAAGCAAAAATCTTTCTGTGGTTACTTTTGCACTATTCCTTCACTGTAGGAGAGAACAGCAACTCATCAAAGAGCAACGTATGCTGAAGAAACAAGGGAACTGAGGCATATCATGTCTTCGGTTTTGAACTTATACTCTCTGTCAGCTTTTACTATAGTACTACAAGAACTTGCAGACAACAGTTCTGAGAATGGACAATACTATTGTTAAATATTCTACCATTTATTCTTTCATTTTTCACACAGATAAAAGTTACAGTTCCAGAAGTTGGAAGTTTTAGCTGGGAAATCAAGAATCAAGGTTGTTGCTTGTTTGGAAATACAGATTCTATCTTCCAGTAGTTTGTTTGTTTTTATTCAAGTCACTACTGCTCCTATGTAATTGGATATTTCTATATGCACTGATTAGCAGAGAGCTCATTGCTGTTGCCAACATGAGTGCACAGCATTGCCGGCATGCCTAGCAAGTGGAAGAGACATTAGGCTGAGTTCATCAGGGCAGCCTTGGCACTGCTGTCCCATGTATCAGCCTTTCATTAGATCTCAAAGCATGTGTCTGTATGGCAACAATGTCTTATACTTCAGCATACTTTTTTTTTTTTTTTTTAAATGCAGGCTGAAATCTACATTTTTTTATTTTTTATTTTTTTCCCCCCCAACTCATTCACAGTTCGCTAGATAGAGATAATAAACCAGTCCTGCTATGGAGAAACAGAACACCTACTGTTTTATTTTATCAGTTATTCCGGAGGTTATTTTTAATTATTTCCCCCATAGAGACTAAAAAAAAAAAAAAAAAGCACAAATGAAATTTTTTAAACTGAATTTTTATTTGACCTCTTTGCTAATTAGTGCATATGAAAATGTCATTTTACCCAGGGGCAGCAGTTACCCAACTAGCAGTAGCTGACTTGCAAGGAAATGTTACTATATTTTTATTCTGGTCTTTTATTTGCTGTAGTTTATGTTTTGGTATATATATTTATGTATATTTCACTGCATTTTTATTCCTGCCTCATTAATTCATAACAAATTGCTTGCCATAGTCTTTCCATCAATAGTTCAGTAAGGAAGTTATTTCAAGCAACATGGCAATTACTGAGGGATCCTAGGTGGTCACTGAGAAGAAATGGTTTCCTTTATACACACATACCCTGCTGTCCCCTGAAAATACATTCTGGAGAAGTTTGACAGTTATTTTAAAATAGTAAAACATTTTTTTCCTATAATAAATCAGATAATAGAGAAATTAGGCAGGCAGAAACTTAAAAGCCTATGCAATTTTAACTCTGTGAACAATACGTTGCACTGCAAGATTTTTCCCGTTCTTATCACAGTAACATTACTCAAAAAAAGCAAGACTACTACAGCATAATAAGGAATAAATACAAGAGAGCCCTTGCTCAACATCCATAGAGGAATATTCCACGTGTTTCTCCTAGCGCCTATGTAACATGTAAATATTAAAAACATTAAAATTATTTTCCTATAGGCTATTATATCTGTATTCATAGCAGTTATAATAACATAAAATTGTATACAGAAAGTTTCCTGCAACAAGGAATAGGAAATGCTACAATAACAAAGACCAGAGCACATTTTCAAATGTGTGATGATGAAACTCTGAAATGGCAGACAAGAAACTACAGCGCTACTATGGCATTTTGGCTAAAGCTTATAAGCAATGCCAATAATAGCCAATCCTCACCTCAGGACAGAAAAATATTGCAAGTGTGACCTGGAAAAGTCATTTCCAGTTATTTGCAAAGATGGAAAGAAATGCTTCTGAAAAAAAAAAAAAAAAAAAAAAAAAAAGAGAGAGAGAGAGAGAAAAAGAACTGAAAAAAACAAAATATTAGTATCATTAGCATTTCATGTCAGAACGTGCACAACAAAGACAGTTGTTTCAGAAGCTCTCACAATTAATTCTCACTTTTTTCCCTTTCATACTATTAAAAATCAAGATGTTCAATTACATGAGTCATATTTAAGTTCAGCTTTATGCAGGAACAATAAACATTTTCCCATGAGCAAGTGTGATCTTTGTTTTGCTCTTTTAACAAAAACAAAAAATAAAAAATAAAAAAATCACAATTCCAAAGATAATTTCACTGCCTATACTTCTGTATTCCCAAATCAGGTTCAGTACTGCTTCATCACCTGTTTATTTCTTACCCAATGACAAATGCTTTGCCACAATGGCACCATTGAATTCTGCAATTTTGAAAAACAGAAGTACTATAACTTACTATTTTCTAATTACTTCAGAAGTCAGAGAACATGGCAGACAGCATACATCAGAAAACAGTTTGATTCAATTCTCTCAATTATTATTTTACTTACTCTCCAGCAAGATACCTTCACTTCCCTTGCTAACCCTTAAATGAGGTCTGGGACCCCATTTCAGTCACTCAAGTGCATTACATGCACGCTCCCTCAGGTTGGCCCTGCCTTCCTACCAGGTGCTCAATCACTGCTTCAAGCCTTTACTTAGCATTTCCACTACACATACTCTAATTAATGCCTCACTAATCGCGTGCCTACTATTTTGTAGAAGGCTTGTCAGAAATCATGTGAGCTTTTACTTTGAGGCTCTCAACTGAATGTATTCTCTATCTATTAAATGTGAAATTTGGGAAAAAAAATACATAGGTTCAGTCTGTTGTTAAAAAAAATTAAAAAGAGCAGTAATAGATTAAATTATATCATTTCATTGTAATAAATATAAAAATTCTGACAAGGTAGAGACTGGGAGAGAAAAAAAAAACATTCAATCATGATGTGAAATTGATATGGAAAATAAATCTCTAACAATGTGTATCAAAGTGCATTGTTTTGAGTGATGTATATAAAGTTTGTATAACATCTTACACTGGTTCATTTTCCTCCTTTTCAATGAATACTTCTAGATAAAGGTATGACTCCTACTACCAAAAATTCTATTTATGGCATATTTTTAATACAAACAGTATATCTGTTGCAGAATATGAGGTAAGTGGAAGAATGTATGATCAACATAATAGCAGACTATGATATTAGCACAGCACATGCTTGAATCAGTGTTTGAAAAGTATAGTGACCTGGGCCAGGTATAACATACCAATGTTAGTTCTACCAGCGGTAAAAAACGTGGCAATAAAGAATAGAAAGAATAATATTAAGATCACTAAATTATTAACCACTGGGTTTTTCATATGAGCGAGGGCTAAGTATTTCTTACAGAATCTGCAAATTGAATGTTAGAGAGAAAGTAAACGGCTAGCAAGCTTGCCACAGCAGATTTTAGCATACCTCACAAGTATGAACTTTTTAGGTAAGACTGTGTGTAAGTCACTGCTGAAAACAACTAATATTAACTCTCCCGAGCCACCTCGTGATGTACTTTCACATTGTCCTGACATACACTTGTATTCATTGTAACAATAGTGCTTCACCTTCTGTTATACAACTAGCTGCACAGGACCAAGTGAGAAATTGTCATTAAGTCATGCCTGGAGATATAGGAAATAATCCTCATCACCAAAGAGGTGCCCATGTATTTTGCTTTGCATTTCAAATAATATGGGAATGTCTTATAACTTTGCTATCTAAAAACTCATAGCAGGTACAGTAAGCATATTTAATAGCATCACTTTCTATCTGTCTACTTCAATTACTTTTTTAACTCTTTTGCTCATAAAGAGTTTAGGAACAAAATTACAAGTGTAAGACTGTTGAAGTTGAGTTAATTGTAGTATCTTGCAAAGCTGATAAAAACTAGTGATAATTTGATTTAGAGTTTAAGTTAATTTTCTTGATAGATAACCAGCATAGGTTCAGAAGTGGCAGCTTGAATATAGGTTTTGCTCCTGGCACTCCAACCACTCAGAAATTCTTTTCTCAAGACCATTTTTGTTCTACTTGAAGTACATTTTGCTCAGGAAAAATGCATATATAGACCATGTCAGGAGAGTTCGTAATTCATCCTTTTGTACCCAAAATACATGGAAGATATAAGAGTTTGTCTTATGTACTCCTAGCATATATTTTTAAGACATCGTGACTGTTTCAGATTCTGAAACAGTTATCCACCACCAAAAAATTCACCACCACCAGCAAGCAATCATTTTTGCAGCCATTTATCCAAAAAGATAACAAATGACTGTAGAGAAGAGATATGAAGGGAGTCACATGATTTCTCTATAACAATAAGCAACCTGAATAGAAAATACAATAAATGAAATATTTTTTAGTTCAGGAGTCAAATTGTGTGCGTTTTTTAATATCACTAATTAAACATTATTTTTCATGTCAGATTACCTCCTTTTTTTCCCATTATACTTTACATATAACTTCCACATTAGTGTATCTAATTGTTCAAATAATTACTTCGTTGTTTTTCTGTTATTTCTTTTTCAAAGATCATCACTAACCTCATGAGTGTGATCAAGTATAGTAGTATCTCAACGAGAACTCAGTAATAAGAAAAGCTAAGTATACAGAAGATTGAAAGTATTGTAAAGATAGGAGAGGCAGTCCAAGAATTACAGTTTCTACATTTCAAAGCAGAGGCCTGAGGGCTGAAATGGCTAAACATGCTAAAGATGGGGAACATATGGAGGAGAAAAGAACAAGTCAGCCTTACTGCAAATAGGGATACTTAAAGAGAAATGTGGAAAGAACAGTTATGCATTTAATGAAATCTGGTGCAAAATTTCAGAAATAGAATTGTCCACTGAGTTTTCTTTCCTGCTGTAACTCTAGGAAATTAGATGCATATCTAGCTAGTAAAATGTGTGAGTGGTTGTTCTGTGAATCAAAGAAAGAATATGAAGGGATGAAGTGTTACCAAACTTTCATTCAGAAAGAAACTTCCTGATGATTTACTTTATTTTAATCTGATGAATGAATTCCAATTAGTCAAAGGCCAGCATATTCCTTTTTGTATCTACTATGTTCATATAATGTAAAAGAGAATGTTAACGCAAAAAAAAGGTGAAAACCTGAAACAAAGAAAACCTCCTGAATGTGATTCCTAGCTTTCACATACTAGCTGTTGTGTGTCAACAACACCAAACAATTGTTGCTTGTGTATAAATGTAGACTTTTCCCTGCATTATTTCTGTATTAACAAGAAAGCTGAGCTATATGCATTGTGTTCAGGTTCATATCAGATAAGGCAAAAGATCTTCATCAGAAATCCAGAAAAGATATAAAAAAGTACCAGTCAGCAGTATCTATAGGAGTGGATTCTTTAAAATGTAGTATCAAAATTAAACCAAGAGCATTTTGGAGACTGCTTTTCAGCATTATAACACAATTCTGTAGCTGAACTGCAGCTGATAATTATACATTCATAACTGACATCTCACGTGTCTCCTGAAGGACTCATGTATCAAATTTCATGTTGAAATTGAATTTTCTATCATGCTCTTGTTTAGTATAACTTCTGTCTAAGCATATAAAATATCAAAATAGAACAGAGAAGTGTAAGAATATCAACAGAATAGAAGCAATTTTTTCATTTGAAATGAAAACCTGATTACATACAGTAATTTTTTAATATAGCACCCAAAATGATCACACTGACTTTCACTTGTACATGCAATACTTGCCAACACTTTATTCTCTTTACTAACCAACTACTAATATTATTAGTTTAAATTATATATAATTATATAAAAATGTTAAGTATTCAAAATTAAACAAAATATTAGAAAATTATAACTGCTTTGTAAAATATATATATATACACTATGAAATAGAACTAATTTCATAGCCTAGTAGAAGAAAAAGAAAATAAAATCTACTACTTTCCTGGTAGTATCATGACCAGGAAAGTATCATAGCAGGTATATACTGTAAAAAAGAGGTTAGGAGTGTTGAATTTTAACTGATTATATAAATTTTCTAAGAATTATTTTCTTTCATAATTTTGAGATCTAAGAAAAAACTAAAATAACAGTGCAAATTTCAGTTAGGATTGCGTCTGTCAGATTTAACTGCTACATTGAAAAAGAAAAGAGAAGTATTAGGTGAGGGAGCTCTGAAAAGCTCTTCAAAATTGCAATCAGACAAATGCCCTAGCACTACAGAATTAGGGATTGTTATTCTTTCTAGCCCAATGAATTACACAGTGAGAGAGAGAACAACTTCACTGGGAGAAACTGAAGTACTAGCCTACAGTATTTTACAGCCTGGAACTAAGGTATCAGTTGGCAGATATCATACTCTTAGTGGAGTCTCAGAAAGCAAAAGGCAAGATTTGCCTTGTACGTCCATAGTTCAAGTGATGACTCTTTGGAACATTACCAAAGGAAATTTCTCAGCATATTCTGCAAGAAAGGAATAGATTTTCTGATTCAAAGAGAATTAAAAGACAAAAACTTGAAGGAGAAACAGAAATCAGCCTATAGGATATATTCTGCATCTTTTTCATCAGCAAAGCTTTTGGATAAATAAGTTTTGATTTTTCACTCCATTCATTCTGTTTCTGCTCTTTGGCTGCCTGATTGTCACTTTTTCAGTGTACTATTGAGAAAATGTCTTCCAGTTGTAGTCACTTGGGTCTTCTTTAGGTATTGGACAAGAAACTTAGGCAATTCACAAAGGAGACTACATCAAGAGAGGGAAAGGCAGAAACAAAGAAGTCCATGTCCAGCACTGCAGCCCACATGTGCAGTCTTTGCCCCTGGAAGTGGTCACTAATCATTCAAATAGGTCATTATTTTAGAGTCTCAGCACTCCTTTTTTGTGAATTTAGCTTTGGAAATCTGACCTGATATCAAGAAAATATAAGTTGTTGTTTAGATATTATAAAATAAAAGTAGAACTTTTTCCAATCCAATATCCTA
This sequence comes from Tragopan temminckii, assembly GCA_028571105.1. Lineage (NCBI taxonomy): Eukaryota > Metazoa > Chordata > Aves > Galliformes > Phasianidae > Tragopan > Tragopan temminckii. Next base: position 20,881,368 of record JAOWBP010002392.1, on the reverse strand, counting down.
ATTCTATTTCCTTTGGCATATATGTCCCTCACAATATAAAACCAACAGCATAAAATTGATGAGGATGAAGGTATCAGAACACAGTGGCTCTTTCCTGACTAATTGTATATAATAGTCATTCAAAAAATTTACAATATTTAAGACAAATGAAGACGTATTTTTAATTACCATATGGGAAAAATCTAGGGAACAGAAAAAACAAAACTGGTAAGTTACATGATTCCTAACTTTTGTTTTAAGTCAGTCCAAAGCTGAACTTGAAAGCTGAGCACTGTTTTGTATTAACTTTAATGGAAATTTCACTTGGTAATTTATGACCGGATTTTAACTGATGCCAGGGTTGTTTCTAAAAACAAATACAATATGTAATTCTCTTAGTGTGCAAGATATACACATGGAGGAATCAGCAATGCAGTACTGTAAATTCTTCTGAAGACATTGTTGCTTTTTTGTTTTATTCTATTTACAGATTTTGTTCTTTAAGGGAATACAAGAAAGGCTTCTATCAAATACAGCCAGTCTTTTCTGAAAACTATTTTTCTATATTAGTGGTCAAATTATCCCATCTTAGCAAAGTTCGAGATGAAGATAAATGCTTAAAGCAAACAAGTCTTCACATTTTTTTTTTCTAGACATGAATTTTCACAATCAAACAGTGAGACTCCTTAATTTTAATCAAATAATGAGCACTCTCCAAAACCTTGCAAAATTTAGGGATTGTAAAAACACACACCATTAAACTGAATTCCTGAGAACCTGGTCAAACCAGAACATGCTTTCACAGGAAGGTGCTCAATTGCATTCTTAGTAATTTGCAGTACCATCAAAAAAACTCGTCTGTTGTACCAAAACAAGCATTAGAAAGACTAAGTGTATTACATATAATGGATTTAAATTTGTAAGATACTTTAAAAATATCTACCAGTATGTAGATATTCAGTGGCTCTTCAGATGTGGGCGGGGAGCTGTATCTGATCATTTATATCAATGTTGCAGCTTCTCTCTATCTTTTTCCTTCAAAAAACAAGATTCTGTCACACTGCATATTGAAAGTGGTTTGCCCACCTTTAGAACAAAACACAGATGCTTGGTAATTTAATGTACTTTCATCATAAGAGTACTCCTGGAAAATTGTGATCTGACGGTTTGTTACACTTTTGTTTATAACTTAGATTTGTATTAGAAAATGTTCATAAATGTATCATTATGCTGACTTCTGAAGAGGAACTGGCGTATTTTGGAACATTTATTTTTTTCATCCTTGACTTTTTAATCTGATCTCTGGTATCTACATTTAAGGATGAGGGTTGTGCTCAGAAAGGGTTGTGAATTCTCAGGAGTGAGATTGAAATCATCAAGGCATTCAGCACAGGCTGCTAAACACACTAATATTTATTATTTCACTGTTCCTGTGAACCAATGAAGTGAAATGAAAAATATATATATATATTACTCCATCACTTTCCCACTTTTTTCTTTCAATCTGTGAAGTTAGGGAGCAAAATATTTTTCCGTTCACTAAATTCCTACAGCTTCTCAAGACAAAACAATCATTTACAAAGTGGTCTACTGAAAACTCTGGTGGAATGGTTATTGTATTTTTCACTCCTAAAGACATGATTCCTGATATAAATCATCAATGGAAGAAAGGCCAGTTCTCCTTCACTTTTAACTTCATTGGCTACTTCACAAGAAAATAAGCATGAATCAGGTAAGGCTCAGGAATTGTGGAGTAGCTTGTCTGCACAAAGGCTTTAGAAATTTGTGTCTCCAAATTTTATATCTGCATCTCTAATAGAATTCTGCTTTATTTTCAGCTATTTTTCACAAAACACTATTCCCCTAAACTTTTTTAAAAGTGTTGATTCTCAAGACTCCATCCTTTCATTTTACCCTTATTCTTTATTAAACTACATTTACCTCATCTCTGGGTATTTTTTGGGGGGATTGTTTCCCGTTTGTTACTAAACTAATTTGAAATGACATCAGAATCAACTTGATAAAAGCAGAATTCTGCATGACAATTTTGTGAAAAAAAATATATTTAAATAGATAATCTGTCAGATCATGTTTTTACTGAGAGGAAGCAGGAATTCTCAAAATGAGACATATACAGTGGGCTTATTACAGAATATTAGAAGAAAAAAATTGTCAACTTTCACTTTTTTTCACTGAACCACCTGCCTTTGAATTCAAAGAAAAAAATACAATGTTACCCCCAACTTAGATTTCAAACCATAAAAATTTAAACACACAGGTTTTATCTTTGTCAAGGTGGCTTCTGCTAAATTTCTAGTACTTTTTCATGTCTTTGTATAATTATGTTGAATATAGCCATTATTTTTATACATACAGTAGATATAAGTAGACAGTTTGTGCAGAATGCAAGTGTTTAGAAATATAACAGAGTTGTATAGAAGCAAAGAACAATAGGGATGGCCTTAAAAAAAGGCTACAATGCAGTGAAAAGAAGATCATATATGATGACAAAAGAAAGTGCAAAGTAGGATTGGAAACCCCAGACCAATGATTAACTCATTAGTGCTCAGGTAAAGTAATGCAGTCCTGAGAGCTGATCAAAACTTGTTTTTGTGATAATAAAGAAAGTATCCAAATGGTAAAGACTGACATCTATACTAGATATGTATGCAATGTGGAAATATGAACAATGAAGAAAGAAGATGTAAAGCAATAATGAAAATAGTGCAATTGGACCCTAGAATGAGGAAGAAGAAAGCACCCATGTGGTAGTCATCCAGGGAAAGATGAAAGAAAAAAGCAACAAAAAAACCCACACCCTTTTATGAACATCACAGTCATTTCAGCAAAGAGCTCTGGACGTTAACAACTTACTGTAAGTATCTGTGTCCTTTTCTTGTAAGAGACCAGTAATGGTGATCTGACCACCTGGAGAGTCTGAATAAAGGTGAGCAGCTTCTCAATAACAAGTATAGCTATAATCTTAATGAGATTTGTTTAATAATAATTAGATCATTTGAAATGAGAATGTCAGCATCATTGCAACTGGACTAACCACAATAAATTCTTCCTAAATTACCATCATTAACTTAAATTAACTATCAAGATATTAATTATAACAACAATATTTTTTTAACTTCCTATATAAGATGTGATTTACATAATAATCTGTGAGTTCAGTGGTAAGAGTTTTCAAGTTTTTAAAAGAATTTCAGTAAATATTTTGCTTCTAAGAAAATAATCACATAAGTTGCCAAGGCAGATAACTTGTATCAGTTGGTTTGCATGTTTTCCTTATGAAATAGTTATAAGTTGTGATTTTATGTACCTTGGAATCAGTAGGAAAGACATTTTTTTCTGTATCATATACAGAGGACAAGTCAAAACCAGAAATTAAAACTTGGAATTGCCTATTTTCTGGTCCATTGCCTTACTCACAAGACCATTCTTCTACGTTCAATTTTGTATAATAAAGAAATTATATAATATGGATTTTTAAAGCTTCATTTACAATGATATGTCTGTAACCAGGATACAATTTCACTGAGTTTGTCTCTAAAGCAACATGCTTCATCTCAGTTTCTTTTGAAGATAATAGATTTTTTGTATGCAGTGAGTACCCTTTCTCTAACAAGTATAAATTACTTAAGTCTCATCAGCAATTAATAAATATATATTCAGAATTAACTTTAAAGACCAAGCAATAGCATTAGGACCAAAAACAAATTTGAAGAAAATTTTTTGACAATTAGATGGAATACAATGACAGGAGATCTGATGAAAACACATCATTTTTCCTGTATATTATATTCAAAAGCTAGTAGTGTAAACATTCTCAAAACTATTGCTTTTCTTTTCCCCAGTCAAATATTATCTAGAGGTAATAGAATAGTAACATATCTTGGTTCATTTTTGGACTTATACTAAGGAAATAAATACTTAGGTCTCAGATTATCATTGACAAGGGGTGGTTTAAAGAACTCTGAAATCACTCAATAATCAATTTAATCAGCTTTGGAAACTTTTTTTTGGAGTTACAGCAACATAATGCCTTCTCTGTACCAGATTGAATTTATGCTTATGAAGTAATCCATCTTGTTCCAACACTGTTTGTCTGTTTCCTCTAACATAAAGACAAGTATCCATTTTTATCTTCAAGCAAGCAAGTAGTTGTACATGTAGACAACCAAGTAGTTTACATTAAGGTAAGGGGGTTTAAATTATGTCAGTCTGTGGGCTTGAAACTTTTGATTTTTATTTAAGGTATGATGTTAAAAAACACCTGAAAAAATAACTATCAGTTATTTACATAAAGTTCCAATTATACTTCTTTTGTGATTAATTACAATTTAGAGTTAGCTTAGAAACAAACTAATTTGGTAATGAAGTGCTCAGTATCAATTGCACAAAAATATCTAAAACTGCTTAGCAATGAGAAAAAGCACAGATCTTTTTCAGTTATTGAATATAATCCTGCTGCACAACTAATAATAATAGACAAGCCTTGGTTTTCTAAGTTATTGCGTGTTATGAATACTCTCATATTTTTATTTTATCAAATTAAGGGAAAAGAAAATCCTGTATGAAGTTTTTGCAGTAAACTTATCTTTCCTGAATCAGTTCTTATGCCTTATTTTCCTGAATTACCTTTACAGACAGGAGAAAGACATGTTGGTCAACTTTGCAGTAAGAACTATTTGTAATTCTTTGCAAGATTTGCATCGAATTAAATTAATTTTCTGACAGCTTGTTACAAAGTTGTCTGTGAATATTCAGCAGATATTTTGAAAACATATCAAAAATTAAATTTCTTAATTTCTGTCATGAAGTGCATTACAAAATGAGAAATTTTCATCACCATTCCTGATAAAAAAGAATGCAAACATTATACTAATAACTCAGAAATGCTTTCTATTCTTTAAAATTTTAAGTCATTTGAATCACTTGGGAAAAGGCAACTTCGTTTTGGTTTAACTTTCCCAAATTGGTGAGAAAAAAAGGTCCTTTTGTATGTGATGATGTACTTTTGTATGTTAATGATTTCATTTCTAACCTTTATTCATAAAATACTTCAATATTTTAAATAATTCAACATATTATTTGTCAAAAGAATTGACAAAGCACATTTGCTCAGGTCCTGCTGCATAACAACCATGTAACCCAGTGTTACAATTCAGTCCTCAGTTCACTTTTTTCCATAAAAAGAACATCCCTCCTTCCCACCATCTCACATAGGCTGAATTTGTCTATTGTATCTTCTACAAAAGGTAGCACTTGAAATAAAACTTATTTCACTGAAAGAAGCTCTATTTTTTTTTCCCTGGCAGTAGGGGATGAAAATAGCCTTATCACGCAGCTGGAGGTTAAAAGTGATGTTTGAAATACGAGATTATTTCAGAGAACCAAAAGATCTTAGAATGTAGAAATGGAAAAATGCTGTTCTCTCTTTGTGAGAACAAACTCTTCATAATGATCACTTTTATATTGTCTGTTGCATTTCTGTTAATCATAAACGTGTTTTTCCCTTTCTACCTCCTTTTATTGAAAAAGTTTTGATGTGTTCAATCTGTATATGATAATTTCATATTCACTGAAGTTTGTCACAATTCCTAATGGACATACACAGCTAAAAATCTGACAATTTGAGGAGGAGCTTTTCAGCTTTCTATCATTCAGTTTCCAGAAAAACTGCAAATGGAATCTTGACAAAGAAATAGTTTCACATATGCCACTGAGCATATTATCACCAAGTGAGGAGTGGAGTTCGAGTCTTGCTAAATGTTTCTGATATCAATAAAAACAGTAAAAGCTGCTTGACTATGTCAGGTTTCTGTTTATTCCTTAATGTCAGGTTTTAGTTTCTTTACCTATGTTCTTGTTTCATTATGATTTATTTAGATTATGATTTGTCAGCAATATACTCAATGTTTTAATATTTCATAAATTATTGCCAAAAGAAGAATATGTAAAAAAAATATGTAACTATTCCCATAGTAGGAGTTCATTTTTTCAGGAGTTATTACTGTAATTTTTGTTACTTTCTTGATGTAATCCATATATTTTTTAATCAGACACAAAATAGCCCATAGTACTATAAGCAGAAATAATCACCCATTTGCTTAGAAAAGTGTAGCTTCTCCTATTGAAGATGAGCAGGCATAGGCATTAAAATATCAAAGATTCATAGCTACTGCTATCATCAACATTCATGAAATAGAAGTGCTATTGCAGTTTTCAGGTTTACAACTCTCACTCTTTGTTCCAGAACACCAGCTGGGATATTTTACAAGTAACATAATTCACAAATAAATCCCCCAGCTAAATATTGTTCCGTAAAAACATATTTAAAACGTCATGTAATTTTACTAAGTGACAAATCTATTTGCTACAAACACAAATATGAAAAAATATTGCCTGAAATGTTATGTTACACGTGTGTTTGACTTCATTTATATTCTTCTTCCATGTAGCACAGATAAGGCACATCTAGTATTTGATATTTTGGGCATGAAATCTTGCTGGGACTCATCACAACCAAGTGTGTCCAATTTTCTCTCCTAGCATGTTGTTGATTTTATTGTTGTTATCAATTTTTTTTTTCAGATCTGTGCTTGAAATACAAATATGTTAAACAGAACAGGTAGAAACTTATTCAAAAGCACTGGAATTAAGCATCTTTTCCTTTCAGAACTACAAATTGAAATGTTCATTTTTTCCCCCTGTGTAACTACAGAAAACATCTGAAACAGGCAAATCTTTGCTACTAACTTCCAAAACTATATTTCCATGCAGTCTGTCACAGACAGTCTGTCCAATTGGAACTTGATCATAAAGTACAAATTCCCCTACTAGTCAACCTGAAATTACTTTCCAAATTGGCTGCAAGGAAAACACATTTTTGTGTTTTATTTTGTTTTCCATCTGAGACAGAAAAATGATTTCAAGTCAAGAAAATCTTTCAGCACTCACCACAGCAGAATCAAGAACTCCAAGAGCAAACAAAATCCACAAGGATCTACACAATGCTTCTAGAGTTCCCTTGATGAAAGCTATGTTATCATACTGGTATTTTATTTATGATGTTAAGAGTGTTGTTATTGTTCACTAGCAGTTTTTTTTTAACCTCCCCCTCTTCAACACTCTTTTCCCCTTTCTTCCTGTCTGCTTTCCCGGGTTATTACTGCAACTGGTATATATATATATATAAACACGCATGTATATTGAAGAAAAAGACAAAACAGCACAGGAAGCTAAAACTTTAAAACTTATTGGCCTTTCTAGAGTACAGTTTCAAAATTTGTACAGAGTGCTTTTATGAGATTTTATGTCTTCATATTACATACATTTTATTCAAAGTTCATGTATAAATGAGATAGCTAGAAAGTCAAGAAACATTAGCGCTTAGCTTAATTCCTATTTCTTTGGAAGCTGGTTGTTATTATAAATGTTTTCATACATTGGACCTTTTCCATAAACTTAAAGAACAGTAGAATTCTTCTTTTGAAAGTGAAAGTATTATTATATAAAGTGACTGAACACAAAGCTGTTCCTCAAAAGGAGAGGAAAAAAAAGATATAGAAAAGTATCTGCTTCTTTTATGACATATAGGGAAAAAATAGAATAACTTAATGTTTTACTGCATACAACCTTACTTCAAAGTTCAAGACATAAGTCATTTTGTTTGCAATATGCGGCAGAGGGGAATGTTTTTGATGTCAAAGTCACTTAGATAAATAGCCCTACTTAAATCAACATGAATTAAGCATCTAAAGACACTGTTTGTAGGTCTGGGCCTATGGTAGTTGTACATCAGAATAATCAGGAGAAATTTTCATATGCATGGTTTGTTTCCCTGAAGGTTGAGCAAGAGTTGTGGTCAGCCAGCATTAGAAATTACTTGAGATGAATAGATAAATAAGTTTCACAGATTTGAGCTTCTGTGGAGTACACAGACATTTGCACATAAGGACAACCCTTCTGTACTGATCAGTGACTCACACCTAGTCCAGTGGCAATGAGCTTCCTATGGGATTTATTGTGTTATTGCATTGCCATCTGTGCTGGTGTCATATTGTGGAAAGGTCTGAAAGTGTACATAAGAACTGCTTCACTTTTTTACAGGAAATATTGCCCAGCTAACAGCATTTGGCCATGCTCTCATTCTTCTCCAGTTTCAACTGCTCTAAAAAATAAAGGAATACCCATCTCATTCTCTTTAAGCTACCTCATATTAGTGCCATGAACCTTGAGTTCACTTCAAAATCAAGAAAGGCTAAATCTGGCAATTAAAAAAAGGCCTTTCTTAATTGTGTCTTGTTTACTTTCTATTGACATTTGTCAATATGAATTGACATATTCATTCAGGAAATCTATAGAATAACTGTATTTTGCAATCCATTATAAATAGAAATTAGAGCAGTTTCAGAATCATTTTTTTCAAATTGCAACATATTTTTATTCCTTTATTTAATTTTTGTCGTTTATTTTAAATCATTGAGAAAAAGTTATCAACAGTTTAACATTAACCAATCAAAATTCTGAGAACATCACAGTAAATGGAGCTAAATAGCACATGGCACATGTTGCCCTCACATTTCTGCAAAAAATTAATTTTTATTAAGGAAGTATTTTCAAAGAGATAAAGAGTTTCATTTTGACTTCCACAAGGAGTCAGCATGCTTTGTAATATCTCAATTTCATATGCAAGTTTGGAAAGTAGGAAAAAGAACAGATAGGAATATAGGACTTTTCAAAAAGGAATTTGAAGATGGAAACAAACAAACAAAAAGTAATGAAAGAAAGAACACAGTGAAGAAAACTATTGCCTCTGCCCTTCAGCTCTTTTTAATCCACTCCATCCAGCAAATGTATTGTGCTATCTAATAATCTGAAGAAGGTAAAGAGAAGACCTGAGTAAACACAGGTGTTACAGATTCCTTACCAACTCAAACCCAACTGACTCTGAAATCATAAAGTTAGGGCTATGCTGAAGGCAGAGATGAAGTTTTCTTTGCTTCTGCAAAGCCATCTGCCATATCTCTATCTGCAGAACCATCCTAGGTTATGCACAACTTGGTTAATCCAGACTCTATCCAGTTGGATAAACAGATGAGATATTTATGCTAGAAGGGATTTCCAAGCTTCTTTGCAGACAACCACACAGCTGGCATCCTCAGTCTCTCTACTGTTGGAGGGGAGAGCAGGGCTGAAACAGCAGAAATTTTGTCTTTCCAACCATTACTACTGTACTCAACTCAAACATGCTTCAGCAATGATTCAATGTAGCAAAACTAACTGGATTGTACCAAAATAAATAAATAAATAAATAAATAAAAATAAAAAAATCAAATAAGAAAGCCCCCACAACTATCTATGCTAGACATACAAGCAATCTAGTTGCTGCTGAAACCTGGGGCATGGCTTTTATGCACTGTGAACCTCATGCTCAGCTACTATGAATATATATATATTCATATATAATATACTATGTATGTATATTTATACCATATATATATACATGTGTTATATATATTATATATTCAAGTATATATATATTCATAGTATATAAATATATGAGGTACTCTTAGAATAATAAATGCAGAATCTTAAGCAATATGGGCAAACAAGAACAAACATAAAAGCAAGGAAAGAGAAATAAAAAGAGAAGCCTGAAGAAATCAGAAGGCACGGGGGAAAAGGAAAACACTTGTGTAACTCAAACAATGAATTTCAGCTTAGCTTTTTCTTAATAATCATATTTTGTTAAATGAGTACTTTTTCCTGTATTGCATAACACGATAGTACATGAAAATAGCATTCATTTGAAATCTGAGTACTTAGAGTGAAGAAAATATTGGATAATAGTAGGCATTTAAAAATGACTACATTAATAGTGCTAATAATTCAGTAATGAATTCTGCAAAACAATTTAAAAAATTAAAAAGAATTCTATTAACTTTGAAAGACAGAACTGTTTGAGGCAAATGTCAACTCAGTTTTCAGAAAACAAACAAACAAACAGATTCTAGTTCCTTTGTCCCCTTGTCTTTAAAGCAAAATACATTTTTCATGCACAAGAAACTATGGCTCATCTCTTGAATCGCGGAGTACCAATCATGTTACGCACAGTAGGGGAATCAACTATTTATTAACCTATTTTAGATTTCCAGGATTTGTTTGAAGTTAATAGATTAAGTTCAAAATTTACAGCTACTGTCATTGTTCTCTTTCAAGTGATTTATAAGACTTCTTGGAGCAGAATCAGGTGCCAGTGCTAGACTAATTTCCTTTCCGATGATTAACAGCTATATTGATTGGGAGGTCTAACGGTAAATCCATCCAAATAAACACAATCCTCAAAAAACGTATCACATACAACAAATTTTGAGACCTTTGAAGGCCACAACTTCAAACAGAAGTTTGCTTGCAAAGATATCCAGTTTTGCTGCTGCTTTTGTTCTCTGACACTGTTAAATATTTCTGGTTTCTTTCCTTCTTCCCTTTTTTAATTTTGGAGAGCTCACATATTAAGAAGATGTTCATTAGCATCAGCATATAATAACAACAACAGCCTTTTTAAAGTTTCATTGTACTGCTTTTTGCAAATGAGATTAGCTACATCTAAACACATGATTCCAAATAAATAACAGCAAATGTAGTCTAAAACTCTTATATTTGTTAGCATTTATGGAAGTAAAATATATTATTTAGCAAATTGTTTTACTTCTAGCATCACTGTGGCATTGCTAAATGCCAAAAAGTCTAAAGAAAACTGTTATGCAAGAAAAGGTAGCCAAGCAGTTTTTTCAATCTGATACCAGAATAAACTTCAATTTTAATAATTCCAAAAAATTCTGTTCTCTAACTAAAATAGTGTACAGAATCACAAGACTTCTTGTTTTTCATTCATTCTAAAAATGTGCAGGATACAACTCCCAAACACTGCCAGCTGTATCAAACAGACTGTAATTTAACATGCTTAGGTGGGCAGAAATTAAAAGCCTCCAAATTAGCCAGTACCCTTATAAAATTTTTCAACTTAAAAGACCACAAATAGCAACAGAATGTATTTTGATTCTCTGAAATATATTCCCATAAATATTTACAGAGAAGGAGTTCAAGAATCTATCACATAACTCATAAAAATGCTAGCACAAGAATTTTTTTTTTAATAATATACCTGAAATAAGTTTAAACAGCTGACAACTTTGCCAACAAAAAACAAAAACAAATGCAGTTTTGCACACATCTTCAGTACTCTCTCCTTGGTGCACCACCGACTTTTGTTTTCTTTTCTTCCTACCCTTTTCACACACAGGCAATTCATAAAGCTGAATCCCTGTCACTGCCACATTTTTCTTTCTTTCTACCACTCAGGGAGTCATACAGGCATTATTTTTTAACAACATCCTATTACGGGATGCAACACAGCAGCTGTACTCCATCACCTAATTTTAACTGTGGTAAAGTTGCTTCTGTTTCAGACAGGTCACCCTGTGCATCACTGGCTGTCGTAAAGGAGAGGTGTCTGCAACTATCTAAACTTCATCTGTACTTGAAGAGAAGGGAAATTTTCATAGCAAGATGTAATTCTATCCTAAAATTGGGGTTCAGAATAGATAAAATTAAACACTTTTCAAAGGAGGTTCTTTTTTGATAGCCTAAGAAAAGAATATGGAACTTAGTTTGAGACTGACTACTTGGTCAGTGTGGGTCAGATAAGGGGAATCTGTGTCTTTACTGATGCAGAACTGTAGGGCTTGGAAGGAACCTCTGGTGATTATCTAGTCCAATGTGATATGTGTCCAGTGCAATGTATTTCTATGAAAATCTAATTCAGAAGACATCAGGAAAAATACAAACAAACAAACCAACCAACCTCAATTAAGTATTACAAACATTACAAATTAAATAATGCTAATTATTTTGTATTTTAAATCTTTCAGGTGAAGGCATATGGAAATTTTGTCAGAAATATGAAAAGGTATATTTCAAAGCTGTCAAGATCTACATTCGTTAAACTATGTCTGAAAATGTGGAGCACATGGACATAGTTTAATTACCTGCACTGCAATGCAAGAAAGTCTTGTTTATTTATTATTCACATAACCATTTCTTATCTTCAGAAGATACTCTCACAATTAGAATGAAAAAAAAATCAACACAAAAAAACCAAACCAAAACAACAAAAATAAAAACTCCACAATTATTAATTCTTATCTGTTCCATATGCTTCTTCTATTTTTAGAGTGAATAAAAATTATTTTCTTGGCACAGTGAATAAATGAAAAAATGAAAAAAGTCCTTTTCAGGCATATTCGTTCATTCTAGCTTCTGTATAGGTGGAACATTCGCATTGACTACCTACTTCCATGATGTAGATCAGATACAGTATCCTGAAAATAAGACATTGATCAGTATCAAGATGGAATTTCCCATTTGACTTAGCTCTCTTTGAAGCCACTAAGCTCCTGAAAAATGCTATTAATTCTGGGCTGTTTACAATGAAGTGTAAGGAAAAACAAACATGAGGGAGCTTAATTAAGTTTTCAAAAATCCTGACATTAAAACAGAAAAATGAAAATGGGGCACTGAATATTAACAAGGAGTATTCACTTGCATCATTTTTTAATGTCTTTTATAAACGCTATTAGATGCCTACATCTAAACTTTTTGCATAAAGTGATTTCTCTGAAGTAGGTAAATATTTCCTTATGAAATCTATTCAATGAAATGTAATATTTATAGACAACGATAGGATTCAAACAAGTATGATTTATAGTTAACTGCTGTGTCAAAACAAGGATTTTAATACACCGTAGGTAAATTATTTCTTTTTGTGGCATAGTAGATGGATATTTTTTATCGAAGTTATTAGAATTTGTGGAAGGGATTCATGAAAAACAAACTACACCGCCTAGAGAATAAACAAAGCTGAATTTATTGGCTAGATAAAAAGTGTACTAAGAATCATATATGGCAACTAAATAGATTTTTGAGATGTCACCATAAAAATTGGATTAGAAAACATATCAAATTAGAAGGAAACTCTTTGATTTTTTTTTGGCAATGCTTTCAGAAATTCATTAAGTCCATTAAAAAAAAAATCAGGTTTTTTTTTTTTGTTTTTTTTTTTTGCACTGCTCAATGTCAGGGTAAAGCCAGCCTAAATACCCACTCTGGATCACTGTAAGAAGCTATGACATTCCCCTTCAAACAGGCAAGTCATACAGAATCAATGCAGTAAGCCTAAGCCGTGACAACTGAACACAGAAAAGTAATGCTTACGAAAAATTTAATATCATCATACTCCAAGCTACCGCATGGCTGTATAGCCTCCAAAGTATGCAACATTCAGGCAAGACATTTCACAACGGAAAAATAAAACCAGCTTAAAAAGTATATATTGAAGACCATTTTTTCTTGCTAATCAGGTGCTTAAAAAAGGTACAAAATTTATGAAAGTAATTTAATCCCACCACATAAGTATCTTGGATAATGTTAGAATATGCTCCATGTTAAAGGGAAGTTCTTTCACAGTTTCTAATATCACCTGAATTTCAGATAATAGCCACTTTTCAGGAGCCTTTTTCATTATTCATTATTCCTAATAGTGCAAACTTCATGATAAAATATGAACAAATATCACAGCATATCACCTTCAGAAAATGTTGTCCCTTCAGGAGTTTACATTCACACTATAAGGGATATGGAAGGAACCATTCTGAGCTCAAATCAAAATTCCTTAGAATCAGATCTGGTAAAATAAAATTAAACAACAGAGATTCCTTCAATTTAGGCTGAGACATCCAGACAAACCACCTGTGTCTGATTCCTACTGTACGACTCAAAAATCCAGAGTAAAGATATATCTGAAATTTCCTGCATGACATTGTTCTAAAACAATCCCAATGAATTAATGATATTCATTAATTGCTAAATTAACATATTTCAGACACTTTCCAAATGGTCTATACACATGTATATATAGCCTACATTCTTAGTAATAAATAAATAAATGATATCGTCTGCTTAAGGAATTGGCTATGTAAAAAAAAGTGCCACTTAAAACACAGTGTCCTGCCATTGAAGGTAAATGACCCAGTGCTAAATGTTTATTCACCTGCAGTTCCTTTATATAAAGCTCTAACAGATGTGTGTTGGACTATCTGCAACGTGTTACACTTTGCTCTTTGCTCTGCACACACGTGCACACAGTGTGAGTTCATTTCCAGTATGCTGCATGAGATACATAATTATCACTCAAATGATGTCATCTATGTTCCAAGAAGTTGCAATATCTTTATCCTATGCCCCAGCCTAAGCAGAGCTCTTTCTAGTGTTCCAAGGACCTGGCTTGTCATCAGACAACATCTTCAAATTGTGATGGAGCAGAGAATTAAATACACAACCCTTTGGAAAATACATAATACACTAGGTTGTTGTTTTGTTTTTGATTTATTTTAAAGAAAATAAGTGGAAAATTTTGTTAGTTAACATCATATGTTTTCATGTCACTCACAGAAACCAATAGGCAAAGCTCAGTTATAAGAAATCCATTTACAGTCACTTGAAACAATTTTACTCAGGCAGACAGCTGAAAGGAATAGTGAATTAGCATCCCAAAAGGACATAGTAAATTAATTAGTTAAAATATCACTAACAAGCACCATTATATGAATTACAGTTGCAAGAAAACTACCCACTGCAAAGTGATTCCTCTCAGCAAGCACCATTTAACAGTTAATCTGGGTGATTTAGAACTTGATCACTGGATGTTGCAATGGGTCAATTGATTTACTTAAATTCGTGTCTATATCACTATATGAACTTACGACTGCAATAATTGTTACAGATTTATACTATGAGGAATATATAATAGGTGCATAAATACCAAATTTGGCATCATATCTTCATTTCAAACAGATTTTTTTTATATAAATACTTCATGGAGATATTTTGACTCCTTTTTCAAAAATTGTGATGAATGTGAATCTGGTGAAATATGTATTTTAACAGCTGCATTTATCAAAAAAATTTTTATAACGAAAGAAAAAGAATAAACAAATGAGAAGAGACTACTTTCTCAATTTCAGGAGTCAGTCTCTGTAAAATAATTCATCTCCTATGTTACACTAACTCTTCCAGCTAATCTTCACATGAGAATAGTTATTCATTTCATAGTTTATAAACCCCAAGAAATCTGTTGTGCTAAGCTCCTAGCAGCTAGGCTGTACTGAATGATTTAATAATGCAAAACCATCAGGAAACTGCATGATCAAATGCCAAACAGTCCTCTCAAGAAGGTGTTCCATGCACAAAACCAAGTTTTCTATGCCTATAAGGATGCTAATGTTCCCTATGTTCCCTAATGTTCCGTAACAGAACATTTAATGATTTCTTTAATTATCTATTAATATTTAATGTTTTCCATGTTTGATAATAATTAACATTATAACCTAAAGTGCACAGATAGACATTCATCTACTTAATAATTTTCAGGCAAGGAATACACTCAAAGTAACTCCCATCATTATGCTTTATGTCTGAAGCAGAATTTTCACATAACCACCTTCAGTTCTAAACTGATTGTGCTGAGGCCAAACAGAATTTTCTTAGGTTTGCAACAAACAAAATTACTTATCCCTTTTCTCCAGTCTCTATAGGCAAGGCTTAGCCTAATTTGGTATGTACAGAACCTACTACACAACAGGGGAAATATCCTGCACTTCATCATCCTTCTCTACATTTTCCATGTAAAAAGTTCTCCATAAAGAGATTAGACTGATCTGGCTTGATAGGACATTATCTCATTCTCCTGGCCCATTCTTTTCTTTATTTTTGGTGCTTTAACTCTTAACATACTTTAAGCCTATTTTCCTCTTTTATCAAGAAAATTGAATTCCTCTTTGTCCATGTTTATGAATAAAAGGTTGTAAAAAACAAAAACTGCCAAAAGTTGGACTAAAAGTGCACAGAAAATCAGCCAAATACCATCTGGGATATAAACTATCAGGAATTATTTACTGTTTCTACCAAAATATTATGGATATATCAGTTCAAGGTTTCACATTTTGTTATTCTCTGTAAGTATCTCCTGATCCTCAAAAAAGTTAGAAAAAATACTGATATTCTGGGGGGAGGAACTGACTGGTATGTGGAAGTGGCTTATTAAGAAATTGGATATACATTACTTATATATGAAAACGTGAAGAGCTCATGACAGCAGCCAGAAGCAGCAGAAAGAACACAGAATCCCATAACAAAGAACAGTTTATTTTCTCATGCACAAAAATAAGTTACTGACTTGGCAACTGATTATGCTCCTGTGGGCTTCAAACCACTGCAAGTATCTTCATGACTCTGCAGCAAGGATGTGAATATGCACTGGCAAATTTGCTGAACAAGGAACATAGGGATCACACATTCAGGTGACACTATGGATCATCCAACATGCTGAAGAGAACATCATGTGTGAGTAAGTCTGAACAAGTGGACAAATTACCCCATCCATCAACAGAACTGATCAAACAAGTTCAGCAGAATAGTTCAAATTCTTTGCAATACGTGGTCTAAGAAACTGAGGCATCTACTATCTTGGAAAATCATTCAAAAAAGGACTTCTGAAATTTCTTATGTAGACATTTCAATTCAAGCAAAATGTATTTCAGCTCTGTGAGAGCTCAGCCAGTGACTAGGCAACCACAAACATTTCAAACTTCTGGTATAAATGCACATCTTCATGTAAATACATACCGTAACTGCCATTAATATTGTCTCACATAAGACAAAGAGTGAAAGTACCCAGGACTGTTCTCTACTCCTGTCTAGGAGTCAGGAAAACAGAGAGAGGATAGCTGAAACCACTGAAGTGTCAAAAGAACATGAAAACCATTACACCACCTGCTGAAAAACGTGAATTCTGTTTGGAGGTCAAAAATTATTTTTTATTTCATCAGCATTATCCCTACATGAGTTATGTTACGAGTTAATTTTTAAGAATAAGCATGAAATTACACAATAAATATATTAGCATATGGATAACAAAATAGGGAATAAAAAATTGAAATCAAAGCAAGCAAAAGCTGGACATTCATAAGCTCAAATTAATATTGAACTAAAAGATTGTTTTTATATACAATTTAGGAAAGGGAGAAAACTTTCCAAAATGCTTGGATTTTTGTTGTTGTTGTTGTTTGTTTTTTTTAATTTGAATTTCCAGAGGACTGGAGTTTTGCTTTGATAAAATATAAAAATATTTTAAGGGGCTTTTTTTGCGTGTGTTTAAATTAGCAACTAACAAATTAAGCAGTTATGAAAAGGCATTTAATTTCTTCTACACAACAGGAGTCCTCATAGACTTGGAGAAACAACACATATTCAAAAGAATATCTCATCAGGAAGATAATCTTCAATATCTGTTGAGTTACAGCTATTATTGCCCAGCCAGACTCAAATGTTAAACATACATTTGAACTAGACTAACTCAGGACCTATTCACTTTCAGCAACTCTTTAGAATTCAGTTTTGTTTTCTGAAAAAATGTAGGAAAAATTCAATTTCTTTTTCTACAGTTAAAAATTTTAATTCCATATTATAAAAAGAATAAATTCTGGTTATGATATCAGACATAAGTAATAGATGGAAATTAATTGTAAATATTTTACATAAAGTACATGTTATTGAAATATGAAAGCATCAGTGTTTTAAATGTCACAAACCATTAAAAAAGATTTGACACAATTTCAAATTCCCCTAGTGACTCAAATCTTTCTGCATTTGAGAATCATTGTACTGTATGTATTATCAGGAATAAGCATCACAAAAACCTTCAGGTCTGAACATGACCCCTCACTGCTCTCCAGAGATGGCCTATGCCAGCAGTAACAAAAGAAGGCTGATAGGCTTAGCTTGGGAAAGATACAGGAAAGTCAGGTCTCCATTGTGTTTTCCCTTTAACAACTGGAGCAAAAATGAGATGGAAGAAGTGTGGATGGAGTAATGACAAAGATTAAATTCAGGTTTCCCTGTCCAAATTAATTAATCTTGCTTTTTAATCAACTTGTCTTCCTTGCATAAAGTACACACTGTTCCTTCCCATTGAGGTCAGTAGGACTTTTACATATAGCAGTTAGTCCCCAGAGATCATTACTTAATTAATTAAAAGAAAAATGCTGTGATGGTGTTCATTAATTTGAGGGCTAGGTCAGTGTTTAAAATAACACAACAATAACAATGGGTTTTGTACTCATGTCAGTACTGCATATTTAAACCTCAGGGAAGAACTGTCATGACCTACATGTCCAACTGTCAAAGGTGGCCTCCTCAAGCTATGTTTTGAATCACTGTCGTAGAAGAGCGGAGTCTTCTTCTGAGCCTCAAGGTCCCAGACTGCTTAGTCTACCATGAGGGTAAAAATTCAGAGGAGATATTTGAATGAAACATTTTAAAGTTATGCCTGTATTATTTTGCATAAATATAATTTCACTCTTTATGTCAGCAAAATCCACTGCTGAATGTATTTCAAACAAAACTTCACACACCTGAAGGGAAAAATATGACCAACAAAAATACAATTATACTTTCCATATAGTATTGATGATGTATGGTTTAAAGTATTGAATATAACTTAAATATAAAAAAGACTTCTTGTATCAAACCCTCCCTAAAATATTAGTCATCCCCAATGAAGGAAAACACGTAAAAAATACTCCATTAGCTAACAAATTTTAAATCAAATATTAATTTTAAGGCCAATATTTTATTAAAATATGTATTTTACGATAAAGAATGAAATTTACCTTTCTATATACAGAAGTCTCCCAAAATTGAATTCTTTCTATGATTTTAATCTATAAATCCAGGAGCCAGATCTGAAGCTGTTGCTTTATCTCTCAATGTTTTTTTCTTCTATTGCAATGAGCATCAGAATTGCCTTCTAATGCATCAAGCCAGTAGATTCTCTTCTGGCCTACCCGCATTTCTGCTCTCTGGACAACAACCAGGCTGACATGAAAGGTCTTGAAAAAATTCAGATAAAATATTTAGTGCACATTCCACAACAGAACTGTTATTTGGTGACTTTTAAAAGCTGAGAAATGAGTCGAACAAATGATAGGTGCTAAAGGCAAAGCATTGACCGTACCATGCATCAATTTCTTTCCTGCTTCTTGAAGAGCATTTGACTCCTTTTTCCCCTTTCCTTATGTTAGCACAAACTAATGATGTTCATCTTAAGAAACCCTCAACCATTCCCACATAGAATTTACCTTTTACTCTGTTTTCCCCATTTCTGTTTATAGGACAATATTCTTATAAGACACAAAAATCTTCTATGCTCATTCCTATATATCTCTGGTCAGAGTAATAATACAGCAACACTGAAATGTTCAAAGCACAAGTAAGCTCAAATATGAACTGTAGTAAACCAAGAGAGGACAGTTCCCAGTTTTAGCACTGTTGGTATGCCCATTAAAAAAAAAAAGAGTTTGTTTCTTCACATGCCTCATTTCCATAGAGACATCCAGGGTGTTTTCCATTCAAAAAACACTAATTGTTATCCCCTGGAAAATTTTTCCTACTGCTTCAAACAGTGTTCTGCAAAACAAATGTGCTTTTCCGTCTCAAAATATTCCATTACTGCCTTTACAACTGACTTTTACCCTTGAAGTGTCCTCTTGAGCTTGTAAATCTGACTGTTTTAAAAGGAAGAAGTTAATTATCTTCATCATTTGTATTCATATTTAGCACAGATATCCATATATAATTTTTGAAAAGGTTTTTCAAATTAACATTTCAGTTTTTTACAAAGCCAAAACACTCAAAAAACTACTCAAAAAAAATGTTTAAGGGCAGATTAAGCTGTAGACAGGTTAATTATTTTTCTCTTCTGTGGATGATGATGAACAACAATTTATCTCCTGAAGTAATTCTTTTCTTCATCAAAACTGAAGATTTTCTAATGATCTGATTTATTCCAGTCCTGACTTCAAGCCAGTCAAAATGGTAATGCTTAGATTAGGCAAACCAAGATGAATTCCTTTTATAGTGGTCCCATTGCATTCTGTTTTTCATTTCTCTTTTCTAGTTTCATTCTGCTTTGGTGATTCTGTTTCCAATGGCATCTGCCAACATATTGCCTGTAAATACATTCAGGCCTGGAATCATCCTGCAACATTCTGCTATATTTAAGTCTAGAGATTTATGTGACCAGTTTGCACTTCTTTTTGAAAAGCGACTTCTCTTCCAGAATTGAATTACTTTCAAAAAATGAGATGCACAATAAGAAAGCTCTGTACATCACATAAAAGTGGACAGATAGTGATTGACATCATATGTAATACATATGTATTCATGCTCATTTACAAATACAAATGCTGTCTAGTTTTGTACTTTTTCCAGAATATAAACATCCTTCATCAACACATTTAACAAACTGCTTGCAGACTTTCTCCTGTCATGGCTGCCTCAGCACATGAGCTCTTCTGATTCCAGAGTTCTGCTCTACCTCAATCTAGTAGCACCATGCAGGCATGTCTTAATCTGAGATACAGGACTGACCCTAGACAGGGTGAAATTTGGTAAAATACTTTTTCTTCTCATAAAATGCAGCTAGAATCTATGCTCTAATTTCAACAGTCATTTCATTTAGACAATGAAATACCCAGAGGCAGACTAACTGCAGTTCAAATCCTGATCTCATCTGTGTATATTTATACAAATGCAAGTTTATTTCACAGCAACAGTGCTAATATCATGTGATAGCCACTGCAATCATCTGCAGCACATAATTTCAACTAAACGTGGATTTGTCAGAGGCCATAAACAGTCATATCTGGAAGCAGCTGAACAACAATTCAGCCTTCTTTCTCATTCCTTATTCAAGGATAGTCATGTAAAATAAAACTAAGTGGGAGGAAAACAAATATTTGACTTCCAATACCATACTACTTGCCTTGATTGTGCCTCACAGTAGAAGAACAATAGCATTCTGAGTAAAGCCTTTGATGCTGAAACAAACAAACAAAATTACCAAACATGTAACTTACAAATCTTCAGTTTATTTAGACAGATACTGAGATTTTTTTGTAGATACAGTTATCACCCAAGGTGTGAATCACAACTATTCAAATGGTACTGGACATGACTGAGGCTTGTTAGGCCTGTTCCCGGAGTAACCAACCCAGGCGTGCCGCTATGGATGACCTTACTAAATTGCCAGGTAAAATTTGAAAACATAGCAAATGTAAACTACATGGGTCAGAGAATATGATACACAGACTAACTAGAAATACAAATGAAAGATCATTAAATCATAAACAATTGGGCAGCAAAGAAACTAACAAAGACTGGAGGACAAATAAAAATAATTATTTATCATTTGCACTGCCTAACAGCAATCTGATTTGAATCTGTTCTTAACAACTCATGAAGCAAGTGCGTAAAAAAAAAAAAAAAGAAAGCATCAGATTCTGTGATAGGAAAAAGCTCAGTAGCTAAGAGTGAGCAGAAATGAGATGAAAAGACTTCAGATGGAAAAAGCAGGTAACTAACTGCACTCATTGCTAGTAACTACACATTTTATACAGGAAGACCTCTAGAATTTACTACTTATGTCTGCAATGTGGCAAAAGACAGAAAAGAGAAAAATTTTAAAGTACTGTCACGGTTTTGGCTTGGAAATATTTATTTTTCTTTTGTGGAGGTTCATGTGATGTTGAGTTTTGGATTTTCAATGAAAATAGTGGTGATAATACCAATATTTTAGTTACTGCAGATCAGTGCAAATTGATTAGTTCAAACTGTCTGGTATCTAATTAACTTGTAGCATCTGCAAAGTTCATTAACACCTGTTTTCAACCTATTGAATGTGTATTTATATATATTTAAATATTCCTACTGTTTTTCATACTTGTTGAATATACCCCTAGAGTCCTCATGAGCCAGATTTTTGTCAAGAGGAAAATATACTTTCCTGCTTGTATGGGAACTGCTGAGTCACAACCTGAACCTCTGATTGATCACCTGGGGCGAGCAATGAGTCAGCCATGGGAGCACAGCTGAAGGCAATTCACCTGTGCTGCTGGAAGGGGTGGAGCCTGACTCCACCTCTCCTAGACCCATTTAAGAGCTGACTAGCAGTAGGGAAGGATCTCTTCTGGAGATTGTCTCTTCTGGAGATCCTTAGCGAGCCCAGGATATGGGTGAGCGCTTTATCTTTTCTTTGCTCTGGTATAATAACAGCATAGCTGAGCTTTTTGGTATTTATAACATCTATACATTCATTGATTGTACACTGCTTATCAAGTGGTGGCCCACAGTGATACAATTACGTGGTAAGAAAGAGACTAGATTGATCCTGAACTTTTTTTGACAAAGGTAATTTAAAAATCACAAAATTCCACCCTCCGAATCCTTCACCCCTACCACTTCCCAGAAAGTTGTCCTTTTTGAAAAACACCAATTTCTTTCTTCTGTGCTGTCATTAATCTCCATCTCAACACCTATCTACCCCTATCTTTTTGTTTCTAATCTACTGTATGTTCACATCTTGGAAAATGAACACTGATTTTTTAAAATTATTTGAAATCAACATGAATTTGAATGATAAAGCATATGTGGTCAGTTTGGTTTCAAGCCTCTTACAAAAACAAAATCAGCAGCACAGTGTATGGTTTACAGACAGTTAATATCCATTTACACATCTACTTACACTGTGCAATATCAGGAAAGAGGATCTCAGTGTTTATAATAAATTTGCAGTTTTGTTACTGAAGATGCATTATGCCATTACAAAGTTAGAAGCTATAAATGCAAAAGTAAAAACACTCTAGCAACTTATAAAATAGTTAAATTATCACAAAAGGAGAGCAGCAGGCTTAGATAGAACTTACTCGGAAGTCTATTAACACTTTTACAAGGTCACAATATTTACTTAGACTCAAGGAGAATAAATTATACAACTACAATAAATATTATCCAGTACAAAGATAGCAAATTGTGGAAAGAAGAATTCGGACTATATCTAATATTCATCAACAGCAAGCACAAAAAAAATCAATATGACAGATTTCAACTGAAGAAATGCAATCATATATTCATGCGCTATTCATAAATGATATCAAGCCACCAGTCAGGAAGACTGGACTTGCAAAACAGCACACAAAAATTTAAAAAGGAAAAAACTTAGAATCAGCCTGTTACTTTACAGTTCTCTCTTCTAGAAGTATCATCCACAGAACAGGCACACAAAAAAACTGTTAAAGTATGAAAGTATACATGAATACATCGAAGACTCAACTGTATATGAAAATTATAACTCTGCTTAAGAGAAGAGAAAATGTAGCACTGCAGTCAAGGTCAGGAAATTCTAAAGTATCATTTATTTATTTGTCTTCTCTCCATTATGTTGCATCCACAGAAGTTAGCATGCATTTTATCTAACCACCTGGTAAGTAGCCAGAAATTAAAAAAAAATAATAAAAATAGATAGCAAATAGAAAAGTTCATCACATTTATTAGAGTTTCTACATTATGATCATCAAAACCGAATAGGACAGAACAAAACCAACAAAACAAAACCACAAAGAAAATGTATACAACAAGAGAATATAAGGGTATGTTTCTCTGGAATTCTTATAAGCTCTTCAAAATTCAAATTAACTACACACTGTAAGGTTTTGGTTCAGCATTTACTATATTTTTATTAGTTTTTTTTTTTTAAATGTACTACACACATACATGACTGTTCTGTTGACTTCATACCACGGTGAAACTACAGATACTTGAAATAGTAGATCATAGATCGATAAATGAATTAGTAAAGTAGCAATGAGCACTGGGACTGTTTCCAGAACTCTGGAAATTAATCTCTTATTCTCTTTCTCCTTAAGCTCTTCTTAGTATCCAAAAAGACTCTTTATCTTTCTCATCACAGTAAATACACTTCAGAAAGAAACAAATTGTAAAATCACCAAAAAAATCCTAATTTATTACAAGAATCTGTTAGCTATATTTATCAAGAGGAAGGTAATAAAGCAATCCATGTTGAGCTATTTAAGTGGTAGGATATTAATTACCCAAGATTCAGTCTCTAGTAAAATATTCAACTCATGTTACTTTGAATAGGTGATAAAATATGTGCAATAGGCACAGTGGAAAGCCCTGCCTATGAGCATTATTCAAGCTTAGTGTAGTGCAGAGGCATTCTTTGAAAACTTCATTGATCCTGAAAATTAGTGATCAGTGGAGCGTGTGGAATATAAACAACTGAAAATAAATGTTTTTTCAATAGTGGAGAAGAAACAGATGGATCTCGGGATGAATATTTATGGCATATTTGTAAATTTTCTAAAGAGAAAAGTTCAGATGGTTTGCAGTTGAGTTAAACAGAATTTATTTTATTTTGCATAATCTCAGTCAACATTGTTTTGACAGTCTAGCATCTAACTCACAAGCTGTTTAATTTCAGGGCAATTCTGTCACTAATTTAAAATTAAGGTCTAGCGGTGATGATGCTTACAGGACAACATAAGGACATTATCTAGGAAACACATTCTCATAATACTGCTCTCCAACTGACTGATCAGAGATCAAATTCTGTTTTCAGTTTTACATTAACAAGTGACTATTTGATTTTATTCACTGCTTTCCAAATTTCCAACAAGAAAGCAAGATAAAACAAACAAACAACAACAACAACAACAAAAAAACAAAACAAAAAAAAACCACTCTGGCTACATCCAGAATAATTTATGAAAGTATGCACATTTAAACAAAATAGAGGCTGGAGATAACAACACCAAGTCAGGAATAGAGTTTGGAGTGAGACTTGAGTGGTGGGATGGCACAGATCTGGCTTATAACCTGAAGAAGGTGCCAAGCAAGTCTCACTCCCACACACGCAGGCCTGGGAACTTAGATGCTGCTGGGAGCTTCTGTGGGGTCACTTATTTTAGGAATTTCACATTGTCTGCACAACAAATTGTATCAAAACAGTATCAACAATCTAGTGGTACATTTGGCAAGTAAATAATAACTTTACCATTGCTCAGAATGCACAAGTACCAGGCCAAGCAGTACAAGTGTATCTAGCAAAGAATAGTTTGATTTAATCACATTCATATTATGTTCCCATGTAACATTGCTTGAGAGATTAAAGTGTACTTTTACAGAAAATAATTGCTGACATTAAATTGTTTAAATCAAAGGCAGAAGTATCAGCCAACGTTCTCCACAGTGACTAACTCTTTTTAATACACTGAATGTTATAGGGACCATCTGATCCATTTGGAAATACAGAGAGACAAAAACAGTTTAGTAATCAAATCATAAAACAAAAATAGAAACAACAGAAAGCGTAACTGGGAAGGTCATATTGAAGAAAAGCATATTTGTGCCTTACAGTATCAAAATCATAGCACAGAACCAGGAAAAGTCAAGTTAAATCATGTCACAAGATGTCCCCATTGTAAGATCCAGTGTCCAACTGTACTAACCTTTGGACGTTTCAAAAGATTTTCAAATAGTTTTCTACAAAGTCTTCTATGATATATAGGATCCTTTATTAATCCCTACCAAACCATCCTAGCACTACAAGCCATTTCATATGTTCTATCTTCAATATCAAGCACTCAAACTTAAGGTAAGTTCAATGGCTAGTAGTAGCATAACTTGAAGTTTTATATTATGGAGACCAGGGAGGATTTAGAAAGGACAAAGTTCTCCTCTTGAATTGCATTCAGCTATGCTATTCTGTGCTGCAAGACATTTCCAATGAATCCCTTAAATGAACAAAAAAACACATTAAGTGTTTCCTGCTGCTGAACTTATGGCTGCATCCATCTAATCCAGAACTTAATTATTTAAAAATAGCTTTTCTACTGTAAGTCAGTAAAATATAGGGAAAAGCCTGGAATCTCTCAGTCTTTGATAAAAAAAATCTTAAACACTACTCATAGCAACTCTTCACACCAATATTTTTGAGTGGAAAAAAATGACAAATTCATATTATGACATTTGGAGCAAAAATGGATGTGTGGAAATTATTCTAGGACAATACATAAATAATTCACTTTTCCTAATAAATCTCCCTAAACGGGGATATTTGTTCAGAGCATCAAATCTATGTAAACTTGCAATGAAAATCTCTCCAATGAAAAAATATACTAGTTTACATTTGCTTTTGGCCACAGAATTTGATTGTTTATAAAGGAATATCACTTTTCTAGTAAACTTACTTCTAGCGTTGAATATTGGATGCAGAGCACATACATCATTTCCAGCAATCTTGTTTCAAAAGGTATTATGGGTAACTAGTCATGAGGTGAGCTATATATACAGATGAGAGCACTGCATGCTGTTCTAGCAATCTATTGACAAAGTCATGCAGAATCCACTGCCTAAGGGCAACACCTTTCCACGTAGTTTTGTGGTGAGTTGCCACTATGGTATGGTATAAATGAGGGCATAAAACTGGAGAAATACAGAAATCCTATCAATTTTAAGAGTATCCATCCACTGCTTTTCTATTACAATAATCCAGCTCTTTTAGTCAAGGTTTTCCCTTCATCTTAGGTGTAAGGGATGCTTTCTACACAAGAAAAGGCTATTGCCTATACAGTGAAGGGAGACCATGCTTTTATAGTGCAGCACATATCAAGTTTTTGAAGAATGGATTGACAAATATCTGAAGTCCAAATTGCAGCATGTCTTGGTATTATTTCCAATGAAAAGGTATACCCTGTCCTTCAGCAGGAAATGTCTGGTTTTGTCATAATCAGTGGACTTTTCTTTTAATGCTAGTGCACAAAGTATTTCAGAGAAGTTGCTTACTGGGTGGAGGGACTTAACTCCTGCTCATCACTATTAATAAGCCCATGTGGGATGAGGTCATGGTCTTAGCATATCGGATACGACATGAAAGCATTTTTTTTCCAGTGCAATCAGCAGACAAAGCATCTGTTGTCACCCTGAGATAACCTAGCAACAGCAGCACGTGCCCACATGACAAAAACATGCAAGTAACTCCACTTCACAAGGTTTACAATTCAGCAGTTCCACTACCTGCAGCTTATTTCAAATGCCACAGCATTTGAAAGTGATTTGAGCAGCTGATCTGCAATGCACATTTTTCTTTTCTTTTTCTTTTTTTTTTTTAATATAAAGTACTTCATAATCAGCTACCACTGTTTTGTATGAGTTTATGTAAACTGGATATTTTTTTAAGGAGTAATAATCATTTTTAAGCCTTAATTATCTCAGTATTTTTATGTCCCCCTTTAAGAGTAAAATCACATCCATCCTTGAAGGTATAACTGTTGATTATCCACCCTGTTTGCAAGTTGGTGCATTCTCAGAACTTGACAAGGGCCAACAAGCCAGAGTGGCAAAACTTAAACTGGCCAAGCTTATCTCACAAAGAGTATAAATACAGACTTTTTACATTGTTACCTGCAGCCAGGTTTCTCATTCTGCTCTCCCAAATTGTACCTGTCAACAGTAATCCTAAGCATCCTTGAAGCAAAGTAGTCTTCATTTGTGTCCACAGGTATGTGCTACTCCCAGCCAGATTACTCATGTCCCCAGCAGAGGGCAAAGACTACAGCTGAACTCCTCATAACTCAGCAAAGTAAGAATCTTTTTAACATCATAAAAGCATCCTAGCAGAAGAAAACCATGCAAAGATGAAGTGTTTCCTCTTGCACAACCAATTGAGAAATCTAAAGAACCAGGATGACTTTGAGTTTCTGTATTTTAATGAAAGGAGGAAGACTATACTAACGAAATTATTGAAAATTATCAACAGCGGATGCGGGAATAAAGCATATGCTTACATATTCTAATGCAACAAGGTAACTCTGTAAACATCTTTCTGTTCTTGAATATGTAGATTTTCCAATAGAAATGGTGAAATAATAAAAAAATGCAGAGTAAAGGAGCACAATATCAGAGTGTGAAAAGGCAATCCTCAGCAAGAGTGAGAAAAACTTTTTACATTCAAATTATTATTTAAAAATAACCATATTAATGGCTTAACTATTACTATTGAACCGATAAAGCATATTACAATATGCAGATACTTTCTAGCTGTGCATAAAATACATGTATAAAAAACTTGTAATTCCCACTGCAAGTGAAATAGAATCCATTTGACCAGAGTCTGAAATAAATATATAATATCAGTCTGTGGAGTTTTACTATACAGGATGTTACAAATATATTATTTGATAGTGGCACAAGCTAGGCACATCTTGACTACTTAACAATTAGTGGAATTAGTGGATTTATGGAAAATATATGTACTGTTATTTATTTTAATGAATCATACTTGCAAAACAATATAGACTATAGTCTGCATTTTAAGAGCATATACACAATTGCTTTTGTCCCTGCTTCTTATCTGTGTGTGCGTGTGTTTGCTTTTTGTTAGTGGTGGATTAGTTTTATTTTGTTTATAGAAGTGTCCCTACCAAAATTCTGTATTTGATCTTGCACTTTTTCTGACAGAATAAAATAAACTGACCAAGTTTCTAAAACAGAGAAGGGAAATATTCCGAGGGTTATTTTTTCTTCAGTCTTCCATCACTGATAGAATGATTATAGATTCCAGAGGAAATAATGGCCAATGTTCATACTTTAGAAAATTACAGCAATACTAAGCCTGGCATTCCACAATCCTCTCCAGGGAGTTTTAGCACAGCTGTGATGTTTTAATTACATGCAAGTGCCTACAACATCAAGTCATCTGGGGACATTTGCCATTTTATGTTTTATTAATGATTTTAGAAAGGTATGCAACTCATTCTTTGTCATTTGTCGCTGCTGTCATCATTTTCATTGGACTATTCTCGCGCAGAAATAACTTCCACAGCACTACTCTTTTTTCCTTACCTCTTGATACAAATGGTCAGAAAAATGACTCTCACCTGTGGGAAGAATCAGTAACAAGTACCTATATCCTTTCGTCCACAAAACCCATAATCAACACATCTCCCTTAAATCATGGCCTATCCACTGTTGCCAAGTCCATCAAGACAGCTGCTTGCATACATGAGCAAGTGCTCAGATTCCTGACTGTCGCTTGTATGACTGAGCTTATAGCTGCCCATGGTTGCTGATAGTAGCCGACATCATTTTTCCTAAATAAGTGATAATAGCAGATATTCTTAAAGTTCTTCAAATGTGAGCTTTTAGACTTTACCTAGGAGTATCCAAGGCTTCATAATCCTCATTTTTGAGGAAAATCAATCAGTCAGTCAGATCCTTTAGAGGATCCCATCCTCAAAGAAGAAAAATAAAAATCAACGAGGCCTCCATTTAAAAAAAATTTTGCAGGTGAAAAAGAATTCTTGACAACTTTATATGATACATCAAAATGGCCTCTGATTGGTGGATGTAGTGTTTGCCTAGAAGAGGAAGACTGCTTACGGTAATTTGGTCTACAGTTACACAGGTTCTGTCATATTTCCTATATTTCAGGCTCCTCTAAGTCATAGCCCATTTTTTAAATTGTTATTATTTTCACATTTATTTTTTAAATAAATCTGCGTTGCACCTGTTTGGTAAAAAAAACAAAAACAAAAAAACTCAGATACAACTTGTTTTCATTTATTTGCCAAATTACATAAATTCTGGGGTATAGTTTCTTTTTCAGGAAGAAAAATTACTCCAAGTTTAAAACTTCCTGGAAAGCTATTACCCTAATTTTATGAAAATTAAATTATATTCTAATTACAATCCCTTTTATGTAACTTCCTAAACAATTTCCAGGTTATTGGCCTTACCCAAACTGCCAAATTTCAAAGCTAGGGAGTTACAATCCCATCTCAACTGTGTTTAAGCTTTCTTTCTTCAGTTCTATGATGACAGTAATTGAAAATTATAAGGATAACTCCAACTGTGTTCTCATCATGAGTCAACCTTAATAGAAAAGTGAATATTCAGCTGATATTTAGTTCTCTAAACAAAATAGATTGCATTCAACAGTACATTATATTCAACAGTAAAAACCAATGGATTTAAGTCCACTTGCAAGATGGTCACAAGTGGTACAACCCAGGGTTCTTTCTTGGGATCAGTGCTCTTCGACATTAATCTCTTGGCTTGTTCAGACTGCAGAAGAGGAAACTTACTAATCATGTCACCTGCCATCTTTTTCTGTATTGCATTTGGTCTAGTGCTTATTTTTATTTTTCCAGCTATGAAATTCTCCTTAATTATGGTAAAGACAGAACACTTGGTTACAGAGTAGTTCTGATGAATTGAGAAAGGTTGTTTAAATCATTCAAGTTTGACCAGTAACCATGGCACACCTGAAGTAGCCCAATTATTACTATCCACTGTGCACAGACGGTTTTTATAAATGAATAAGGTCAAAGTCATCTTTCATTAAAAACCTGGCTGCTGCTGAAACATGTAAGATGCATCACCAGAAATGATTAAAGCTATCTAAAAATGAGGGAAGAGCAGGAACTCATGTTTACTTTCCCTCACTCAGAAACCACATACACTTCTCTCTGAATTCTATCCATAAAAACTGGTGTAGTACGTTTAAGCCAAAAAGTCATTATAGTTTTTAATAAAATGATTATTATTGCCACATGCAATTGCAGAGTAGACATCTTAACAAAGTACACATAGTGCATATATAGACAGATATTTTTTTTCTCTCTTTAATGCCAACATACGTAGTACAGCATAGCTGCATTTAAAGAAAGGTCTCTTCCTAGTTTCCAGACTGCCAAAAGGGGTACATTTCAAATCTTATAAATAAATCAATATACAAAGGCTTGTACTGCCTTTATCTCACATACAGCTGTTAAACACATAGGTGGCTCCAAAAGTAGTCCCTCCTATTTATTCCCATGGAAACTACAACAGAAGAAAGGTAACGATATTACTATTTGAAAAAGCAAATTCTCAGCTACAAAACACTGTTTTTTAAGGTAGTCACTACTGTTAATAGACTCATATGGATCAGCTGAATGAGATGTTCATTTCATCGTATGAAAGCTGTGCATGGTCATCCAGAACATGGCTTGTCTTTCATGCCATTGTTGCCCCACTGAAACGCATCACTCGCCCACTGTCTCACTCTGCTCACAACCACTGACTGTTCTCCATAAATATTTAGCAAGTATGAATGAATGTCACTGGGTGCAATTTTTTTTCTGCTTTTTCCTGCATGGAGAATTTAATGACACCCCTTTGCTTTATACACACTCCTATGTTAGACACCATTCTATCAGACTGTCCCTTTGCTGCCATCTGTTACACAGCAACAAAATATAAAGGAATATTGTTGGGTTCAATCTCTACTGCCGTAGCACCAACATCATGAAACAGCAGACATTGCTTTCAGACTAACTCTCATTATTTGCAAATACTTTGGACATTATATTTGGAAAAAAAAAGTTCATTCTTGCACAAGAAATGGAATTTGAACCAGAAAATGAGAAGTAGATATAAAAAGTTAGATGTCTATTTCTACTTCATGATTCAATCACCCAAGAACTTCAACAAATTTCCTCTTGAAAAATCAGTCTCCCTCACTTAAAGAAATGTACCAATAGCATAAGTTTTGCTTTGTACAGTTCTTGATATCCACAGAAATTACCTAAAGTCTACTAAAGTTCTCAGAAAGCAAAATAGCTGTGATGCTAATTTGTTATCATCAGAGTGAAAGTGATGGTTGAAAGCATGCTATGAAGGAGTACTCTGAACAGCTCATGACTTACTATATATCAATCCTCTTATGTTATAAATCATCTTGCATAAATATCTTCTCCCTAACAGAGGCAGCATCATTTGGCCTTCTGTCTCATCACAACCACTTGCAGCCTATTATCATGTTCAAAAACAAATTAGAAAAGATAAGAACTGCTAAATAAAGCACAGAAAAGTTTTAAATCTGTGAACCTAAAGGGAAGTTCATTTATTGAAATGGAAATTATTTTTCCATAGAACACAGCATTGGAATCGGAAAAACTTATCTCGAGTGACAAAAGAAATAGAAGAAAAGCCTCTGATTGAAGAAATTTTTCTGATTACATTTCCATTCACCTATTCTTCATTCTACTATTTATATTCTGAACACAGATTTTGTGTTAATCCAGAGAACAGCAGCATTGATTTTTTTTTTTCCTCCAGATTCTCAGTATATCAGCTCTGGATGGTGATGGTTATGGATTACTTTGTGAAAAGGTTATAGCTTTCTACAATCATTTGAAATTATTTTTTCATTTTTTACTATTATTGCTAGAAATCATATGAATATCCATTTTACACAGGGTAGTTTAACTTCAGCAGAAGGTTTTTTTGTTTTGTTTTAAAATCATACATTTTACATTATAATTGAGTTTGTATTTATAACACACACCAGGTCATAATTCCACACAGATTTGAAGCAGTCTTTGTTAATCTAATTTACAATCCACAACATATACTGATGGAACATTTTCTAGATCACTGCAATTTGGAAATATATGTATATACAAATGCATATATACATGCAAATACTTATGTACATGCAAAAGGTGCACAAAATAACTAGCATCTGAGTCATCTGACAATGGCTGCAACTTCAACAACAAAAACAACCATTTTTTAAACCAAAAGTATAAAGGCTGCAACTAATCTATAGTGATACAGTACAAGTAATCTTTCACATTTGACTTGCATATTAAAAAATTATCAACTTAGAAAATTAATAGAGATTTGTCTCTAGAGAACTTGAAGTGCTAACTTATCTCTCAAATGAAAGATTTTTATTTCTTTTTTCAGCAATATCAATGAACTACTGTTAAAAATTCTCTTAAGACTTTAGGCAAATTTTCCTCAATTACAGAGGAAAAGCAACACTGAATACATTTCTCTAGTAGACATTCTTTCGAACTTCAGAAAGCCTTGAGCTAAGCAAGCACAATGAAAAAGAGCAAACGTATATTCCCTCTAGACTGGGCTTTGAAGGAAGGAGTCTGACAGTAGAAGAATGTTGCTGCACAACCTCCATTCCCATTTTCCAGTAATAAGAGGAAAAATAAGGAAAAAGTCTCATTTTCTCACAAAGTACATCTTATAAACTGCAACATTTTAAGTTTTCATGAGTTTAATTATAACACTTCCAATTTCTTGAAATGCTGTCACTTTTATGTAATAGATGACAGTGCAGATTAACCTTCACTTGTCAGATAAGTTACATGAGACATAAAGGGTTTATTTCAGAATCTGGACCTATGAACACCTCTTTCCATAAGAGACAGCCTGCATATAGATGTAGCATACGTAGATAAGAAATGACTTCTTTCCAGCAAGTGCTTTTGTACACACATGGTTTTAGTTCTTTCTTGCAACTCTTCTGTGATACCAGACAAGCAAAGTCAAATTCTGACTCCCCTCCTGCTGCCCCAGGACATTTTATCTACAACTGAACTATAGGGGATTAACCAAATAGGTTCAGTTGTCATTGCTGACTGTCAAATAAGAGGAAGATGATTTAGTGAAGGAAGCTGACTTTGCCAAAAGCAAGAGCAAAGAATGGACATCAGAAAGGAAATCATTTTTTATTTAAAAAAAAAAAAGTGAGAGAAAAAACACATTGCTAATTACAGACAGATTCTTAGTAGCATACTTCATTAAAAGCAAAATATTACACTCTCATATGACAGTTAAAATATTGTTTGGACTTCCAGGAAGAGATTAAGTGGAAAAAACACAGATTTGGATTCCAATCAATTTGTTTTATTTACCACATGCTAGAAAAAAAGATCACAAACAATATGCACCAGTATTCAACAAACTAAATTCAATCACACCAAGATCCAAGTACATATTCTACTTTATCCCCTTGAAGCCTAAACAGTAGTATGAAATCAAGGTGTTGTAAAGCTAAGTAACACCTTGATAACAATTTAAGATACATATCACAAACAGATTGTATTGTATACAAGGATAAAGCTCAGACACTTTGCTACAGGTTTACAAGTAAGAAAAAAAGTAAAAAAGCTTCTAAAAGATTTCAAGATACTGAGATCTTTTTTCCCTTCAGATGAAGGTCATTAGCATAAATCCAAAACTAAGAGTTATTCTACCACAAAAGTATTTTCAGGAATCTGGAGGTACTGTTACTTTGTTTTTGATTACATTTACACTGTTTTGTTTAAAAAAAAAAAAAAAGTGCGCTTTGAATAAGGAAGTTGTCATTTGAAGAAGAAATTCATCTCCAGAAGCTTTTTGAGATTCAGACTTTTTTTTTCCCCCTCCACACCACCAAGAATTTGAAACCCTAAGCAGTGAAGCTGGCACTTTGTTTTAAAGCCTGGAAAGAAAATCTTCTACTAATAGCAATCCCTAGAGCCTTGTTTATAAACGTTG
>JAOWBP010002392.1:20830397-20846918 GCA_028571105.1 Tragopan temminckii | reverse complement strand
GAACCTGAAAATGTAAAATCCTAAAGCAGTTCAGGATGAAGGAGTGCTTTGAGCCCCTCAAGCCCAACCTCCCTTCTAAATATCTGCTGGCAACTGGTTCTAGAAATTAAGGAAATTTTGAAAGAATTTTGCTGAATTAAGGTATGTTGGTTGCAGGAAGGGTCTAGCCCTTCTAGTAAAGACAAGTTTTTTAATGTTCAGTGTAAAAAACAAACAAACAAACAAAAACAAAAAAACACCTGAAAGAATGCAGAGGAGTAGGTATGTGGTGGTTGAGTGCATGGACTAGAAACTGATCCTTACTGAATCATTTTGAAAGGATGGAAAACAATTTACTCACTGGCTTGGTTAACACTTTAGTTTTCAAAGTATGAAATGGAGAGATGGACAGAGGCATGCACTAGTGGTAATGTGCCAAAAGGTCTGTGGGTATTGTAAGTATAGCCTGATGGTCAGAAGAGTGACATTACAAACAGTGATTGGGAAAGTATTAAGGATAATTGCGGAGTTTGCAAGATGGGTCACATTCACCTTCAGGTGATGTCTAGACTATGTGAGGACTTCTTGCAGGCAGAGAGTAAGATGTCACGTGAGTGACCTAAGTAGCGTGTAAAAGCTTACAAATCATGCTTCAAAATCTTGTCCTAATGGAATTTATTGCTTAGATTTTTTTTGAATGATAATTTTCCTGCTCTGTGGTAAAACTAATAATTAAAAGTTTGACATAGGTATGAAATATTTATGCAACTCTATCAACTAATGTGATGCAAGGATTGAGAAACAGCTCTGAAGTTTAGCGCATACTATTCCATTAAAGTACTAAATTATGAGATTATTCAAGAGCTTTAATTTTCTGCACGTTGTAAACTACCTTTTTTTCCTATAAGTCTATATACTTCCAGCTCATGATTTAAATGTGTGGCATGTGAAGGTCAGATGCACTGACTACATGTTCAGTGTGACATATAGTTAGTTGATGATAGTGATCATTGACTCAAAAATATTTCCAGTACATGATTATATCAGGAGAAATCTGTAGACTTCTTTATTGTTTTATTTTGTCAAGAACAGATGGAATTTGGATTTTTTGATATCCTCTTGGAAAATGTGAAAATGTTGTTCAAGTTGGTGTTATCTTTCTAAATTAAGGATTTCCTTTTAAAAAATTACACTTAAGAAATGTAAATTACACTGCATGTGTGTATATATAAATATAAATAACAATTTTCCTATCTATTTTTTCTCCACTATTATGCTAGCTAACAGCTTAAATCCATTTGCAGGTAAATGATGAATGAGTAGGCATTTTTTTGCAAAGGAGTTAGTATATCTTGCATAAGAAGTTTATATATTACTGCTACAAATGTTTAAAAGTTGAGAAAAAAATAAAGCAGGAAGACTTCTCTTAATATTTAGAGAAGGATTAGGACATAAAGTATACTAATATTTTACTTTTATTCGTTTTAAGGGACATAGCTTCAATTGTGTTTCTACTTTTATTTTAAGATTGGTGAACAAATGAATAAAATAAATACTACTATGTTTTGTGATACCTGTATTTTTAACCTATTTCAAGTGTCTTTTGTGTTATGTCTTCTGTGATGTCAAAGCTGCTGCTATTAGTTCTCTGTTTTCAGTTTTTTTTTTAAAAAATAAGTTTTTGAGTTCAGTATAGCATCTGGCAACTGTTGCACATTTGAAAACATGAACAGAACGTTTTAGACCTTCCTATGAAAGCAGCAAAATACCATCTGCAGAGAGCAAAAATAGTTATTCATTCATCCCTAGCAATACGCTTCATCAGGACATATGGATTACTAATAACCCTCAAAGCTGTGAAAGAAGTATTTGAAGGTTTAAGTTTGGGAATTTGATGAACAGACTGTTTGCTTGTTACTTTCAATAAATACTGTCTTGGCTTTCATATGGTAGGCATGGCAATCTTTGCTTTTTTTAATTTTTATATTGTTTTATTGCTATTATTTATTGGCAGAATTACTGATAATCAGCTTCAATAGATTGTCACTCTTAGTCTGTGATTCTGTTCATATAAACAACATTAACATAAAATATCCAGAGATAAATTATAAGTCCTACCATCTGTAATGGGGAGTAACCAACCCATGTGAAAGAAATCAATATATTGCCTTGCTTCCTTCATGTTTTTTAAAAGTGATTAAGTTAAAAAAAAAAAAAAAAATTATTCAAATGTTTTCAAGCATACATGCCTAGTAGTGGATGGCAAGGGGCATTGTTTCTATTCTGATATTTTCCTTTGTTTTCACAACACCCTACTAGAGCAGCTTAGTAGCTAACTTAATTCCTGCCTGAAGTCTCATCCTTATTCACGGTATTCACTTGACAGAATTTTACACTGTAGTATTTTTTGAGTGGTCCTATTAGAAATCTACCGTATTCTTTCTTCCTAGACTTCTTATGGAAGATTATGACAATACCCCGGGTCTCTGTCCTAGTTTCAGCTGGGAAAGAATTGATTTTACTTTCATAGTGTATGGTATGATGCTGTGTTTTAATGAGAAGAAAAACGTTGTTGATAATAGACCAAGGTTCTAGTTGTTTGTGAGCGGTGCTATACAGAGACAAGCATAGCTGACTTAAACTGACCAAAAGGATATTCCATACTATATGACATTGTGCAAAATAAATAAATAAGTTCAAATAACCATATTAATAGGTGCTTTTATTAGAATATACATATTTACTTTTCCCTGAAAAGGCCATGGCCTTCAGCCCACTGAAGCTGACAATGCCTAGAGTCTTTGGCACTGAAATGCAAGTGAAAACAGAAACATCTTTTTAATTTCTTTAAGTAAAATCTCTTTCTCCTAGTGCCACTCAAATTAAAGGCATCTCTACATTTGAGAGGTTTACTGTAGGGAAAATGCAGTCTTAAAATAAATTAGCTCCATGGTTTTGGTGTTTGTTATTTTTTAAGACTCCCTCTCCAGCAGTGCTTACAAGGGTTCTGATAATAACAACTGACTGGAGAGGTTGTTTACAAGAATATTAATAAGAAATAAAATGGGCATGAATATTCATATTTTTAAAATCTACTAGTTATAAGCATACAGAAACAAATGTTAGGCTTTCTTATTTGAATATTAAAATTAAATTGCTATGACACATCTAAGTTAAGCCTTGCATTTGGCAGCCAAAAGGCTCTGTCAATAAGATATTTGTTGATTTTTTCCTTCATCTTGGATTACTTTGTCCAGTACAGTCACTCCAGTGGTGTCCTCTTGTGTTTTACTGAAGTGTTTCAATGTCCTAAATGGTTTCTAAGCACCTAACTTCAGAAGGATTTCCATTTGATCTAACTTTCAACTGTAAAAACATGAGGGAAAAAATGCCTGGCCTGTAAATATATTTGAAAAAAATATGTCAACTCAATTTTAGCTGACAAAGGCTTATGTTTATTTCATTTACTCTGGTGTCAACAAGTTAATTTTTAAAGTTTTATAAGCACATTCATTTACTTATACAGAATTACATCTTTTTGCTGTGTTTGTCAGAAAACTATGTGAAGCTTACAGTGCACAAAATCATATATTCTGACAGCATTTCTAACTTTCTTAATGAGATATGTACAGCTTTATGTCCTAGTGAACAGGCTAGGATGCATTTCTTGCCTTAGACCCTTAGTTTAAAACTGTGTGTGCTGATTCTCCTGTTAAGAGATCTGGGTTAAGTCTTCTGTGAAGAAGCTATCATTGTTCCTCTAATTGCTGCTTCTGCAGTGGAGGTTGAGAATTTTTCTTTACACTGAGTTTGGATGCGGGTTGGCAAAATTCCCAGCAATTCCTCTTTATGC
This sequence comes from Tragopan temminckii, assembly GCA_028571105.1. Taxonomy (NCBI): domain Eukaryota; kingdom Metazoa; phylum Chordata; class Aves; order Galliformes; family Phasianidae; genus Tragopan; species Tragopan temminckii. Next base: position 20,843,086 of record JAOWBP010002392.1, on the reverse strand, counting down.
TGAACAGGAATGTTTGTACAAGCAAATTAAATGATACTCAAAAATGTGTACTCCACTATAGCAATCCTCTCACAGACTAACATTATTTGCAAAATTCTAATTGTTAGTCTTGTCATAGCTGAAAAAAATAACTAAAAAGCAAAGTCAATCAAGGATAAAGATTTACGAAATGCAGTGTAGTCTATACTTTCAATACTATATATTTTTCCATTTCTCTATTGCTCTCAGTATTTATCATTAAAGTTCATTTTTTGGAGACACACTGTTGTCCTTCACATGTATTCTTCTGTAATGTTTGAATCCTTCAATTTATTTTCAATAGATGGAGAAGTTCAGAATTTTTTTTTAGAAAATCCAACTAGCTACATATGTACAGGCCGCTTTCAGCAAGTTGGTAGTGTCATATGTACTTTGACAGAAGAACTGCAATACTGATGGTTTTTTCATCTACGTACAATAACCTATGTGAAGTTGCTTTTACAAGTTGTTAACAAATTGTATGCTTTGTTGTCTCTTTGTTTGTTCACGGCAACATGGTGCATCCACTTTGCTGTCCATGGTATATGTTACATAGAGTCGCAGAATCATAGAATATTGTTATCTTTGTTATCCCCAGCACAGTTTTGGCTCATCTACCAGGGCCGTATTCTTTTGACTAATGACTGACCTCTAGGAAGTAGCACAGTTCAATTTATAACTTTTAGGTCTTGGTTAGCAGCCTGTGATTGTACATAAACAGCTTATGCTATTATCCCACATCTGTATTCACCTACATTGTGCTTTGTGCCACAGTCAAATGTAGTTCATTCTGCACGTGATGAATAGTTGCAATCACTTGTCGTGTCTTACAAACCTTGTGTATAACAGGAGATGTTACAGCATATACTTGTACTAAGCTAAAGAAAGCTAAAACAAATTTGGCAGTAATCACTAGTGTGTTAGCTACTATTACAAGTTAAATCAGTTTCAGACTGTTGAAGACAAGCCTAGACAACTTCTGGTACAGCCGGAGGCCCACAGAGCTCAATAATAAGGTGGTACCAGGTATAAGCAGTGTTTATTGGAATACAGGGTCACAAACTACTTTCACATAATTATTTCTGAAGCATATATGTCTATAAAAGAGGAAAACAAAGTGTTTTGTTATTTTTCCTGCTTTCTGTGATCTTATCTTGCGTTATTAAGCCCACTTAATAACATGGTTTGTAATAAAGCAAAATAAAAATCTTTCATGTCAAGAACTGACACCTCTTATTTCTTCTTGCTTTAGTTGAAATCTAAGTGAACTGTTGGGCTGTTAGCAATCTCAGTGTTGATTTGTGTTCCTGTCTTCCTATCACACAAAACTAATCGCTGTTGAAGCTATTAGAAACTCAGATTTTGGCATTGTTCAGATAATTTAGCAAGTGGTTATAGCTGTTTCTAAGTATTTTTTTAGGCCATTGCTCTGTGCAGAGTAACTCAATGACTATCACAGCTGTTATTGACCTTAATTTTCTGTAAAGGATTCAGTATTATAAAATACACTGAATAAAGTTGTTATAAATACAAGTAGGGTATTATTACAGAAGCTCTGACTACAGTCACCGTGATTTATTTATTTAGTGATTGTTGGATTATCAAGTCAGCATAACCTTTAGACTTGTTTTGCTTTTTTGCCCCCTTTTTTTTTTTTTTTTTTTAACATAAACTCTAATCACAGGTTTCCTGTAGGAAGCAGCTAAAGGTTCAGAGGGCCCTGCCTCTGCTGTGCCTGCTGTGGAGCCCAGTTGTTAAGGTAAACTTGGAACTGTTGTTTCAAGTGTTTCATCATTGTTTTAAAAAGAGGCGTTAATCACTGAGAAAAACAATGAACAGAGGCAATGCTGTATGCAAAGGTAGCTCCTTTGTATATCTCTTCTGTACTTCAATTCTTTTTCCTTGTCTCTAGTAACTCAGATGACTTTGTAATCTGGTAGTTCCTTTGTAGATTTTATCCTTTTAGAATTTCATTTCTTCTTTGTGAAAAATCACTTTAACTTTTCAAGCAGGGAAAGATTTTCTTTTATTTACTCTCACCTGATGACAGAGCAGGGCATTTTCATTTAATTTCTTTTTTTATTACTGCTATCTGGTGATACATTTGCATTTAATCCCACAGATTTACGGGATTTTGGGAGCAACAGCTTGAGAATAACATTTTAGGCTTTTTATTTTTTTTTTTCTTAAATAGTGTACACTGATTTTACTTCCCCTATGTCAAGATCATCATCTGTACAACTTTCACATCTGACATCATAGCAATTTTCTGTTGATCATGTTTTCTCCTCTGGCTTTCAGACACAGTGTGGCCTTCTGTTTATGTAACTGCAGCTAATCTGCAGTGAAACAGTTGTAGAAGAATAAATGGGGAATAACAACTGTGTGGGAACTGGTTGCCTAGAAGTAGGAAAGAGAACACTGTTGCTAAGAGTTAGTGGCAAGACAGATCTTGCTTCTATCTAATATGGATAAACTTGATTGATAACTTTAAAGTGCTTATATTATAGTTGCTCTCATCTAGTGTTTACGGGTAATGAGTATTTTATATGTAGCAAGATATGTGTTTTTAGTCTGCCTTCATAAAGCAGAGAGATTACAGGGAATATAAAACAGAGTGGATTCTCTCTTGTCCTCATGTTTGCATCTAGATGCAGAAACAAAGCAAGGAGAATATAATAGCAAGTTTGGCATAGATTTCAAGCCTGAATTCATGCTATACTCAGTGTGCGCCATTTGTTGTGGTATATGGACATAATCATTTGAGAAAACAGTGTTGTTAGTCCTTTGTTAATGTATTTTCATTTGTGGCTAACAGTATGATTCATTACATCTATAAAGTAGCTTTAAAGGCTTGCTATGAACTGAAAGTAGCACAGTGTATAATCAGACACTTTGGGGATTATTCCCTTTACTTAAAAGTTTTAGAACAACTAAATGGATTCTATTTTAAGATGATGATAGACAGAGCAACAAACAAACAGGTTATCACTACCCCAAGAATGTGGCTGATTCTGTGCATCTAAACCAGCCTGAATGTGTTTTCTCAGTCACAGAATCATGTTAAGACAGAGTGGCTGGACAGACTTGATTGTGAAAGGAGTTCCAGCTATCAAGGGAATGATCACATGGGAACGTTTGGCTCTTTTTTTTCTATTTAGGTGGCTCAAATAGCTCTACAATGTAGATTCGCATTGCACTGATTCCTTTTGAGAAGGAGCATTTTAACTCCTGCTCAATATTACAGACTAGAGAAAGCATTCCTGTTTTATCTTCATTCAGCAACATTTAATAACTATTTTTAGACTGCTATTCTATTAACCCTATGTTGAAAGCTCATGCTGGCAACAGTTTCTTACAGAGTATCCACCTTTGTGCATGATGATTTATTTTAACATTACAAGGAGGCATTTTTCAAGTTGTCTCATCATGTAAGAATTTCACGTACTAACAAGCAGATAATGTTTTTATTTAGGACATCGTCAACCTAATGTGTTAAGGAAAAATAAGCAGGGACTTTAAAAAATGTGGCTTTTAAAGAAAAGGATAATACATTCAATCATGGGTTGGAATGGAACTTTAAGATCATCTAGTTCTAACCCCCCTGCTATAGGCAGGGTCACCTCCCACCAGACCAGATTGCTCAAAGCCCCATCCAACCTGCATTTAATGATTTGTACAAAGTGTGTTTGAGAAAATTTTATCGTAACTTATGCACCATTTAAAATCTAATACTCTTAAAGTATGGATGTAATGCAAAACAGGTATGTAAAGATGTATACATTCTTGGAAAAGAGAATCTCAGTTAAGTACTAAGGAGTAAGGGAAAGATGACCTATTTCACAAAGTCATACAACTGATTGCTGTGTGATGCTCTTCAGATGAGGGAGCTCCCCTCCAGAGCAGGAGCAATATTGTTCGACTTTGGAGTTTTGAAAAGTACTAGTAATAGGAAAAGTGGATCATCTTCAGGAAACTCTGAGACAAAAGGATATAAAACAGGAATTTCAAAAAGTGGGTTTTACATGAATATTGCAATTAAAAGAATGAGTGTTTTTTGTGTACAGGGAAGCAGGCAGAGGTGTTTTATTTTTTATTTGTTTTATTGTATGTTTGCATTAGAAAATAGTTACAAAGACATGCTCACCTAAAAAGGAGTTATCTGAAAAATTTATATATGTATATACATAAAGGCTGTCAAAGAGATTTCTATGAAATAATGTGTGACCTGAATGAATCAAAGTAGTATGTTGTCAATCTCACCTGCTATCAAAGTGATGTTAGCTTAAAAACTTGACAGGGTGGTTTCTGTGGCAAAGCACAACCCAACATGGTTGCTGTTTAGGGCAGATTAAATTGAAAAAATCAGTGTATAACTATTTTCTGGAAGAAAGTGCGTGGACCTCAAAATATGGATATAGAATGTGGCACAGGGTGGACAGAGCACAATGGGCACAGGATGGTGGAGAGAGGAAGATTTGAGGAGAAGAATAAATGATGGTGGGTACTTGTATAGCAGAACTGCCTCAGGTTGGGAAAGCTGAAGGGGGCTCTGGAAAGTGAATGCAATGATAGTTGGAGAAGAACGTGGAGTTAGCTCTGAGCAGGAGCATCCAGAGAAGTTTAAACAACAATCATCAATTTGAATTGATTTTATTTATTATCACAGCGAAAGAACTTTGCCTCAGCTTTTTTGTGTTCTATATATGCTCTGTGTATTTTCACACAGAATTACTTTGGCCCTGGGATCACTAAGAGACAGTGAATATGAAGAATGGAACAGCAAAAAGTCAGAATATAATCAAGGCTCAACCACTCAAAATCCAAGAGAAAATTTAGAAGTCAACACACTAAACATTATCAATCTAAAGGAAGCCTGTACCCAAACCAGAACAAGATGCCTCTGGGTCTCCCTAGTCATAACAAGTGTATTTGCATTCCTTATAGGCTCTGCTGTACCAATGCCTTTGCTGATGTTCATTTGAGGTGACAAGCATCAATGTTACTTCAGGTCATTGTAGTTTAGATTTTGTGGATCTTTGAAAATCTGAGTCTCAACTCGGGCAACGATGTTTGACGTATGTTCATCCCTAATGAAATCAAAACTGAGTTGACCTGATATGGACTGACTCTAAATGAATCAGAAGCATATGAGTTTGGAGCAAGACCTAATTATTTTTCATAAAAATAATTCCCACTTGTAATTCCACTTGTAATCCTTGTGTGAATTTTCATGGCGATGAAATGTAATGAAACCATAAGTATTTTGAGGTGGACTTTTCTGATAATGAGTTGATGTTGGTTCTAGTGATGTATAGTTCATCAAATTACTAAGAAAAGCATTTCATACTAGCTGTAAATTGCTTAAAATATTCCTTGGACTTCAGAGACCTTGGATACATTTTGGCATCAATTCGAAAGAATCTGTTTATGAACATTAAGTAGCATCCATTCTATTTTAAAAGCATGACTGTCACTAAATAGATGAATTACTGCTGTGCTTTTGTTCTCCAGCAATAAATTCGAATATCTAATCCCTAAACACAGGCAGTAAAAGCAAGAAATAAAACTTTATCGTATCATGGGAGAAGAAAGGGAATAAACCCATAAACAAAGCAACAACTAAAAGAAACCCAACAACCTTTTGAGGTGACAGGTATTCTAAAACTTTCAGCATTTTTGCAGTATCGTAATTTGCTGTTACGCTATCTCTTTGTAGTGAATTTACTCTCTTTTTAAATGCAGGGGATTGCAATAAACTAGAAGACACATTAAAACATCCCAGATGTCCTGTTTTGCCTTTTTTTTTTTTTTAATCAAGAGTGCAAAATTTTCAAAAGTTGCATTACCATTATTCAGATTGTACAAATAAAGTTGTCTGCTTTTCTTTCTCACAAGATAGTACCCCTGAAAAATCAAACAATTTTTCTCAAGTAGTGAATTAAAAAAAGAGTTTAGCTAGTTCAGAAAACTAACTCCAAATATTAATATTTCTTGGCAGAAGATTTGTCATAGGATGGGTTCGTGTTGGTGTGGGTTCATGTTGGTGTAAGTTCATTTGCAACGAACTCATTCAAACTAAAGATGAATTCACAATGTTAGCAGTAACTTTACAGTAAACTACCATGCTAATGCACAAAGGTAAGATAAGCCAGCCAATTAACTGCATTTCTAGTGAGGAGTGGTAGGAAAATTTTCTTCATAGCTCTTATATTTGTTGAACTGTCAATATGTTAATGCTTTCATGTGGTGGAGAGTTTAAATTTTAGACAAAGTTTGCTTGAATGTTTCTTTCTCACCCTTTCCTTGCTGTAAGTTATTATAATTTAATATTTTAAATATTATATATTCTCCAGAGATTTAAAATTAAAATATATATTATTGGATGACTTCATTTTAGAGGCCTATGTATGTAGCTAGGACCCTCAATTCCTGCAGGATTGGGCTGAAACTTGCTTTCTTCCTAATATTCTCTGTAATATTTGTAACAATCTTCAATATACATGCATTTCTTTATTGCTTGGGGTGTTTTTGTTAGTGAGAAGGGAATAACCAGTTATTAAATTAAGTACCATAATAGAAAATGTCATATCCAGATCTTGGTCATTTATGTTGCATGTCTGTCTCTACTAAAATTTGAATAGGAAGGGACTCGAGATGACTCATGAGAGGCATTTTCAGATGCCTTGCTTAGGTTGGAGAAAAGGTCAGAAAACTTTCACAAATAAATGTTCTACAAAGAAATAACCACTGGTTCCAACAAAGTTATGTTCAGCCTACTCAACCTAACTAAGTAAAGTGCTAAAGCAAAGTGGGATGGAAAGTGCTTGGAAGAAGATAAAAGTTGAGGAAGAAGTGTTAAGAAATAAGTAAAAAAAACCAACAGTGAGTCACTGTTCAGTGTGACAAGAGATGTATACTTATCCTGTATCATCTGTACTACGCAGGTCTATGTAGAAAGCCACAACTTTACCCAAAACAAGCTGGCTGCCATGGGGGCCAGTGAGGGTACTCATTCACTCCTCAGTAGCAGAATTACCATATCAGCGTAGAAACCTGCCCAGATGATTAATGCTTCCTTCGCATGTATGTTGATACTGCTCCACCTGCTTACCTAGCAGCCATTGGATACCTTCTGATATGAGGTGATGAAAATCTGCCATCTGAAAAAATGAAATTATAGCAAATACAAGATTTCATCAAGCTGAGTTGTAGCCTATATTAACTACAATTATAATATTCAACCCCTGCAATTCTGTGCTTTTTCTGATTCTATGAGTATTTTTGTATGGAGTAATGTTTGATCTCCTGAAGTTATCCATTGTCAGTGAGATAAGGAGAGGATCTACAGATGTCCCTTCCAGATTCAACTACTGTGTGTTACAAAAATATTGATATATGCCACAATGAACATAAAAATTTGAGGTTTTCAAAATTATGACTTGGAATATATCCAGCTGTATATATTTCTATTTACCTACTTAGTTCTTCATATTTATGAAAAAAAAAGGTCATGAAAAATGAAGGTGTTACAACGGTGTCCTTGATGCTTTCAAGGATTGTGGTAACTAGAACAAACTAGATCCAAACAGTTTCACGTTATCAAAATGACCTATCTGATTCAAAATCTAAATTCAAAAAAATGATGTTAAAAATTCTTTATATTCAGGAGTGTATTTCACTGGTTTATATCTTCATTACTTTTTTACAAAATTAAAAAAGATGTGTACCGTTAAATGTTCTGTCTGTGGAAGTACAAGTATTTAGTTGCTCTTTCATTTTGAGAGGCTTTTCATCATTCTGGTTTCTCAAAAAAAGTCAAAACTCAAATAAAAATCAGGAATATGTAAAGTTTGTTCTCTCTAGTGAAAAGGACAAAATGTTTGTACTGGTAGTTAAGACAGATTTGAGAGAACGGTAGTTTGTTGGGAAGTTTTGTTTGTAATAGAGTAGAGAAAAATTGAAGTAACACAAGTAAAAGCATTTTCAGTTACAAATCATGATAGCTTTCTGGAGAACAAGAACTAAAGAGGACAATATTGCAGGTTTTCACTTTTTCTGAAGTGCGGCCAATATTCCAGTAATTCTGTTGATCCCTGTCGTAATAGTGTTTAACCTCATTGCCCTATTTCCTGTGGTCATACTTGAATTCAAAAGATGTTGAAGAAAAAAAGGTGTCACTTCTGTAGGCAGAAATGACTTTTTTTACAGCTGCAGTGAATATTACTGTAAAAGGTCAAAAACTGGATAAAACTGCAATTCTGAAACTGATGTGTCAATCTACTTCACATGTACATGTACTGTATAGGTACATAAACAGTTTCCAGAATATTATTTTCACTTTCTTTGGCCATTCAGTACTCTGATCTTTACTGTGTTCAAGAAAATAAGCTGCTTTCTGTTTCACAAGTGAATCATTTGTTTCTTAAAGGTGCAATTTCCAGCTTCTGCCTCCCAGCAATGAGTCACATCTTTCTCTTCTTCAAAGACTCATTTTTAGCTTTCAGCTCTCTCAACAAAATTATCTACTGTATTTCAAAAGACCCTTAAACAGAGCTCATACTTTCTTAAAACATTGTATTACTTCCTCCTGGGACTGCAGGAGTAGTATAACTTTGTGTTAGAGATACTGAGAGGATTTTTTTTTTTTTTTTTTAACTAACTTATCAGATCTGTTGCTAAAAATACACCTTTTTTGGCTTAAAAGGCTGAGGTCTTCCAAAATTGTTGAAATCCACAGAAATATCAAATGTTGTGCCTTGGTACTGAGTATGAGGCTATAATGAGATTTTGTTTCAACTAGTCAGTGTTAGGAATGCAGTATCTGTTCTACAGAAAGTAGAGCAACCCTCTGTTTGCATTGCAGACAGCAGTTCAACCAAATTTCCTAGTCTGCTTATAATTGAAATGGTTAACATTAACTACAGTGCCTTCATAATAGACTGAGCAATAATTGCTTTCAGTTTATAATATCTGAAGCAATACATTTGTCCTTTAAGGATTAATTTTTTTAAAGTTTTTTTGTCTTCCACTTTTTTACCTAATAAGATGTTGTTGATTTTTTTTTTTTTTAAATTTATTTAACATATGAAAATTGGAGATATTTGTATTTTCTTGTGTACAGCCTGTGGGCTGTCTGGAGAAATAAGCATGCTGGCTAATTCAGCAGACTGTGGTTAATACAAGGTGAAGTTTACCCCTGAATCTGTTTTACCCCCAATAACTTACCAGGTCTTTTAGCTCAGTACTCTGCCTCATTCCTGGAGTCAAAGTGCTATTCCCAGACTCAGAAGTCCCTTGTATTGATGGCTATGTTTGCAGATTTAAAGAAAATGTACTGTTGATGCATTGTTAATGTATGAAAATACAGCACTTACTGTGCTGTAATAAACTTAATACAAGCTTATTGTAAATGTATTATTACTTAATATGAGATTAGAAAAATATTCTTTTAATAAGGATGATAGAATTAAGGCATGATGCTGTATTAATGTAAAATCAGTGAAGATTTGTGATACAAGATTTGCATAGTATTCTTATAGACTATTCTGAAGTCTCTTCTTCGTTCATTTATTTGCCTGGTTAGTATGAGAAAAAAATGTATTATAATGTACCCTAACCCTTAATACAATCTTCGGGAACATTTTTTAATATTGCAAACATAATAACCTTATCAAGGTAAAAAACAGTACAATTGGAAGCTAATACACTGAAAGTGACAATATTCTCTAACAATGTAAGCACCTTTTGTATCACATGGAGGGTTACTAATAAAGGGTAAAAACAAAAATGGGTACTTTCTGTTTGTAGTCACTAGGCAATTTAGGAGCAAAAGTAGGCAATGGAGTTGGAAGATTTGTTGCCAGGTCTTTCAGTATTCCAGCCAGCTCCATGTCAAGAACATCTGGAGAACAGTTACTCCTGTTACCTGCATGTAGATGGAAGTGAAAAGAAACGTGATATTTCACTTTTTTTAGAGTTCAAAGGAGATCTAATGCTTCAGGCTATGTCCCAAAGTGGTTGGAAGCAATGATTTTTAGTGAAGATATTACTGGATGGGAAAAATAGTAAACACTGCCTTAATGTATAGATCTACAAAACATGGTAACATATCTTTGATAAAAGCTTTATTTTCGGTCTTAGACCCAACGATAGATATACCTTTAAGCAAATCACCTTACTGTCTTTTTAAGTCTCCTAATTGCTCAGTGATAGTCTCACAATCTGTTAAAGTGAAAATGAAACCAATGAGCAGCAATTGCAGTAAGTTTGTGGATTTACTGTGTTCTATATTCATTTTTCAAAACCTTGTTGTAATATGGAAATTATCTGAAAACATAATAGTGGTGGTTGCACTAGCTCTCTTTAGGATGGTGCTGTTTGTGCCACACTGACAGCCCAAAGTCAATCCTTTAACAATAAACAATGGAAAACATTGTCAAATAAGAAATCTGTTTGCATAAGGTCTGGGGAGCCTGCTTCAATTGCAGGATGCTTTGTGGGTTTCTGGTAAGGTTATCTGATACTTTACTTGCTTTTCTTTTCTTTTTGCTCTTTTTTTTTTTTTTTTTAACCATAGATGATAATCGCAACACATGAACCAGAATAATTTACTTATCTGCAGTAGTTACTAAAGATTATAAAATGTATGGATTCAACAGCCATCACATTTGTTGACCTTTCATTTGACACAGTGTTAAAGGCATCATCTACTTAATTACTTTCATATGGTTGGGACGCTATTCACTAGTTATGCTAATTTTATCTACAGATGAATTTGATGTTGGTAATGTAAACAATTTATGTAGTGATAGAAGGAACACAACGAGCTAAGTCCTTCCCAGACCTCTACAATATATCCTGTTCATGAATGAGTTCAGGTGGGTGTTGAAAGGTATATTCTTGGTAGCACATTGTCTTTTAATCTTTCATGTCTGTTATATATCACAGAGCATGCAACCTAACAGAAACTCACTCATATGTCTTACTGATAAGCTCTCTTCTTAAAGAGTTACGCAGGGCATGCTGAGTAATGCAAAGTTTTGTGTTTATATTGGGTTTTTAGTCCACAGATGTTATAGATTTCTGAGCAGATACCACACACACACACACACACACAAAAAAAACTGACTTCTTCGTTCACTGAATTATTTCCTCCCAGATCATGTCCAAAGCCTTTCATATAAGTATTTTGAGTGTCTAGTGTCCTTTGGACCTGTCTCAAGGACTAGCTCTCAACAAGATAAAAAATGAAAGGAGTGAACTGACTAAGTATTCCGTTTGATGTCCCATGACACATCTCTTTTTTGAGCAGTTTTTATCATTTAAATGCACGTTCTTTGGGAACAAAATAAATATTCACCATCCCTGTTAACCTCAAGCTTCTCTAAACCATTTTAGATAGAAATTAAGTAATGAGTTTGGTTTATTTTGTGTATATGTCAATGTTGTGTTCCCCAGGTTCATAAACTACTCACTTTCAGAAAAGTCACAGTTAAATTCTATTGATTCAAAGGAGCAGATTCACTTATTTCATATGTACTCCTCCACTTGCTGGAATACTGAACTAAGTCTTGTAGTATAAATAGTATTATTATTAATACTCTATTATATATTATATTTATAATTATAGTTTATATAATATATATTATTATATATTAAGAGTATTATTAACTCTGCTGGGTGAAATGTTGGCTAGATGGCCGGGCCCAAAAAGTTGTGGTTAATGGAGTTGAATCCAGTTGGTGGCCAGTCACAGTGGTGTCCCCCAGGCCTTGGTACTGGGACTGCTCCTGTTCAACATCTTTATTAATGATCTTGGTGAGGGGATGGAGTGCGCCTTCAGTAAGTTTGCAGGTGACACGAAGTTGGGAAGGAGTGTTGATCTGCCAGAGTGTAGAAAAGCACTACAGAGGGACCTGGACAGACTCGATCGATGGGCTGAGATACACTGTGTGAGTTTCAATAGGGCCAAATGTCAGGTCCTGCATTTTGGTCACAACAATCCCAGGCAATCCCATAGGCTTGGGGAGGAGTGTCTAGAATGCTGCCTGACAGAGAGGGACCTTGGTGTATTGATGGACAGTTGGCTGGCTGAATATGAGCCAGCAGCATGCCCAGATGGCCAAGAAGGCCAATGGCATCCTGGCTTGTATAAGGAATAGTGTGGTAAGCAGGACTAGGGAAGTAATCCTGCCCCTGTACTCGGCATTGGTGAGGCCCTACCTTGAGTACTGTGCTCAGTTTTTGGCATCTCAGTACAGAAAGGACATGGAGGTGCTGGAGCAGGTCCAAAGAAGGGCAACAAGGCTTCTGAAGGGCTTGGAGAATATTCCCTACGAGGAGAGACTAAAGGAACTGAGGATGTTCAGTATGGGAAAAAGGTGGCTGAGGGGAGACCTTCTCTCTTCCTGAAAGGTGATTGCAGTGAGAGTGAGGCTGGTCTCTTCTCACTGATGACAGGTGACAGGAAGAGCGGAAATAGCCTCAAGTTGCATCAGGGGCGGTTTAGGTTGGATATAAGGAAAAACTGTTTCACAGAAAGGGTTGTTAGGCACTGGAATGGACTCCTTGGGGAGGTAGTTGTGTCATCATCCCTGAATGTGTTTAAAAAACTGTTTGGATGTGGTGGTGAGAGACGTGATCTAGATTCTGTGTGATAGGTTGTAAGA
>JAOWBP010002392.1:20782841-20817427 GCA_028571105.1 Tragopan temminckii | reverse complement strand
ATTTTCCCAGGAGGCTAACTTCTTGGAGAGTCACAGTGTTTTTTTACAACTTTTAATGACAATGAGTTGGTGGAAGGGGGAGACTGTTAAATATGATGCCAGCATTTGTATAATACTGACATCTGGTGGAAAAAAATACAGCAGAAAGTTGTGCTCAGCTGATGATGATCGCTTGTAGAGTGACTCAAAATAACCACTTTCAGACAATTATTCCAATCTGTTCCTTTTCCAGTTTTGCATATTGAGAAACTATTATGTGTCATAACTTAAGCATTTCAAAACAGTCCTTCATTATACAAGTATGTAGGTATCCCTTAAATCTTAGTAATAACTGGTGAATTTAGAAGTGAATAATGAAGGAATTTCAGCAGCAAACTTAATTACTTCTGAATGTATTTTCTGCCACCTACTTTAAAAATGGCATTTGTTAATAATTCTTGTTGCAAGAAAATACTCACTCTGAATTTTAGAAAAAACCCAAACTGCTACTAATATATATGGGATGATTTTCAAACAGGCCATGTCTCCCACATGTAGCCCCATACCGATTATATGAAAGAGTACAAAACCTACATAATTTCCAGTGTTTTGGCTGTGGCTTCTCAGCACAGGACAGAACACAGAGACAACCCTGCTGCTGCTTCTGACTCAGCCTCCAGCCTGGGTTCCTTGGCAAGAAGACGCTACAAACCCATCTGTGGTTTCACAGCATCCCAGCCCGAGGAACAGCATGTACAGACACTGTATGTGTAGCACTGCTCTCAAAATCAGCATTTCCTCTTTCCAAGTAGTGATAATGCAGATATGAATTAATGTGGAATTATCAATTAAGGGTGTTGAATTTTAAAATGTGGGAAACTAATTAATAAAATGAGAATATTATTAATAAAGGTTATTAATAAAGGGTTGTTTATTAAGAAAGATGAGAACTCTAAACCTTCATGGTCTGGTGCCTTCATAAAGCAGAATTACTGAGTGACTGAAATTGAAAATATTTACTAAATTTAGGATCAAGGAAAAAGACTTAAAAAAAATACGTGAATTCAGTGAAATGAATTTTTCATAAATTCAGTCATTATCAAAGCAAAATTTTATGAAGAGGAACAAAACCTTTGAAAATAAATATTTGAGCTAAGTGCATTCCCATGCATGCAGTTCTCTTAGTTTTTCCTTAGCGCCATTTAACAATGAATATTTCCTTCTAAGAAAGAAGCTCATAGGTTAGAGCATAAATCATGTTCCAAATAAAATTTTTCAAATGTGTTGTATTTTTTAGCATGGCAAATGCGCCTTGGCCATTGCTTAATTTTAAGAGATTCATAATTTTTTTTCAGACAGATCGTGTGTAGATGGTAGTAGCTGGCATATTAGTTTCTTGTTTGATAGAATCAGTTGTTCAGGAATTGAGACATTCCTCCAAAAAACATTTTACTCCCTCAGAATGACAAGCACAAAGAACTTTCTTGTTGTCAATAAGCATGTAGCTATCACTTTTGGAGCCATTTTTTAAAACTCTTAAGATTTCCAGACTCGTTTTATTTGAATTTAGAAGAAGGGAACTAGGTTAATGGTATTGTATGTCTGCTCTTAATAAGCTATCCTGTAAAACTCTTTAGTGAAGCCCTTACTTCTAAGAAATGTCAGCAACTTTTGCCACAGTATTCACTGAGATGTTCTAGGATATCTCACTTGGCCTCCTGTTGCTAGCACAGAAGGGTAGAAGTCTCTTTTGGGTCTTAATGCCTATTAAGACAATTGCCAGCCCTATGCATGTATTGAAGATATCCTAAGGCACCATCTCAGAAGGTACTATGTGTCTATGTTTATGTATTGAGTTGAACCTAAGTTATAAACTGGCTATAATGAGGTCTTAGATATTTTGCTTATACAGGAAGACCTGAATTCAGAAGAGTCGGTAGAAAACTAAACACTTGATCAAAAAATACAGAGGCCTGGGACAAATAAAGGAGTTTTTGTAATACTTCAGAGATTTATTTATTTTTTTTAATAAGCCTAGCCTATAGTCCAGGAAGCACAGCTGCATATATTCAAGCTAGCTTATTTAGAATACAAATCTAACAACCAAGGAGAATCGGGATACAGGTCTCCTCTCTTCATCTACGTTGGCTTTTGACATACAGCAAGACATTATCCCATTATCTGCTTTGATATCAGAACCAGATCTGCTAAATTGTTTGTCTTCTTCTGCACACAAATCCTAAATATCAGAGGTAATGTCTTGTTGACATACCTGGAGCTGTTTTCTGTCTCTGAAGTTCTATTTCACCTTCCTGCAGACTTAGGCAGATGTTCTTCTAGTGTATACAATGGGACAATATTTGTAAGGTTTTTTAAGGAGAACTAAAGGCCTGAAGTGCAATGAAAGGTTATGCTGGAAAACAGAACTCCATCCCACAATTTTTATGCAAAGGGCGTAGGGAAGAGGAGGTTTCCTGACAGCCACGTGTGAAAAAGCAGAAAAACATAGAGCAAAAAGTAAGAGGCCAAAATGTTGAAGTTTAGATACTCTGCACTAGAGGAAAGAAGTTCCATCTGAAACAGAGCGGGACTTGGGTTGCAAGAACCTGCAGAAAGAACTTGGGTTTATACAGTTCAAGCAGGAGAGGTAGCTGGAAATAGGACTTAGTGAATCTGGGATGAAACAGGAGCCCTACCTGAGTTCCTGAGCCCTGTATTTTTCTTCTGAAGTCTGTTGAGACATAGGCCTCTTGGCAAATCTCTCTTAAATGTAATTAAAAACTGGCTGCAGAAGGCAGGCTTTTAAGTGCAGGATAAGGCACCAAAATGAGGGACTGAGCAAATTAAAAGGCAAAATATCTCCAGTCAAATTTCTAGTTAAAGAGGAAATGTTGGCAGAATTGAAAAGTACGCTGGTTGCCAAAGCCTGACTTTACTCTCTTAAAAAATGTGTGAAATATCTTCTTGTTCTGCCTTTGATGTTAATTCTGGCAGCATCTGCATTCTGGGGAGAGGCCTGGAGCTTAAATGCAGGTAAAGAGACCTTCAGTGCTCAGTTTTAAAATATTCTTATCAAGCATTTTATTTGGCTCATTACACTTTTCCATACGTTAATACTTCTGATAGTGACAGTGTCTCCTTAGCTGTCACATAACCACATGTATGTCTGCATGTACTGCTGATATTTTGCTAATTTGCGTAGGCCTGTGTTGGAGCTGGTCTTGGGAGAGGAGCTGGTGGACAGTGCTGTTTTGCACTGGTGGAAGGAAAGAACTGGATGGATATGTAAGTCAAATGATGGAAAAATGGGTGAATGGGTATTGCTAGAGTGGCAAAGAGAATGTGGAGAAGCAAGGCAAAATGGAGTGACAGGGTAAACAAACTAAGGGCCTTAAGGGGATGCTGATGAATTAGAAGTTGATGCAATGCAGCAGGGAACCATGAGAGTGAACACAGAGCAGAGACAGGTCACGTCCAGAATAAGGGACAGAGTACAAACCCAGCCACAGGGGTGCTAATTGCCATCTGATAGGAGGCTGGAGGGCAGGTGTGAGTGAGTGGGAAAGAGGGGGAAAAATCTATGTGAACAGAGGTTTGGATGAGACATGTAGAACTGTTTAGCATTCTTTGCAGATCTCAGGTGTGAGTCCAGAAAGACAGGACCAGTAAACAATTTACAAATGCAGGCCTTGAAATAAGAAATAAAGAACTCATTTTTAGCCATAAGCATCACTTGACAGTAAGACATAATTATTTCCATAAAAACGTAGATTTTGTTTATACTCTTGTTTGACCAGTCTCCTGTAGCTTTGCATTTCTGCCCCATGGCTTTAGAAATAGAAATATCTTACTTGACAGAGGCTGAGTGTTAATATTTCTAACTCCTACTGATGCACCACTAAACACTAAAGGCTGTATAGCCTGTGTGATTGGCTTGGGACTCCTTGCTGATAACAAAAAATAGCAGTAGTAATGAAAAAGTTAAGTCCAACAGAAACAAGGAAACTAAGCACTGGGCAAATGGCTGCTTTCAGGTTCAGAAAGTGTGATACATTCATATTGCTGGCAAGATACATTGTTTATGGAAAATGAATTTGTCTACAGTGCTACTCAACCAGGAGAAAAGTAAGATAACTGTGCTCTCAGGAAACATACAGATTCTCCAGCTTTCAGCTGCAGCTAACGCTGCTGCTTTTGGCCAGTGCCAAAATCTTCCAGCTTCACCTGAGGAATCTTTTCGATATGAAGTAAAGGCCAAGGGAAGCAGTAGTTCTCTTTCAATATCTGCTTGTTTTGTTATCTAATCATTCTAGTTGTCCTAATCTTACTCTGTTTTGTCTTTTGTTAATTTTTTGGGGTGATAAGAATTGTCTTGTATGTTCCTTGTCTGTGGAAATTTTCATTCAAGGAGGAGGGTTCTCTGACTACATCTAGACCAGGCACGTAGCCCTGGACTGCTAAGTAAAGCAGCCCCACAAAGTTGTAAACTTTTAACACTATTCTGTGTTTTTTAGCAATACTTTTCATGAGTTGAATGAGTATAGCTCAGTCGCGGACTGCATAGGCAAGAATGGAATGCTGTGGAGGAGTGGGCACAATGCAGTGCTAACTGTACCTCTCCTGCCCACCATACGCACCCAGCAGAAATTATGTGGTGAGTGACTGATGATAATATTATTTCAAATTAAAGGTGGCTAATTCAGAGTAAAATGTTGAAAAGATTTTATGATTTGAGCAATGAGATCAATTTTATTGATTATGAAATCTAAAGGAAAATTTGTGACAGAACTTGAAGATTAAACATGGTTCACAGATTTAGCATTTTTGGTCAATTTTACTGCTCATTTTAATGAGATAAACATTTGTTTTGAAAGAAAAAATAAACTTACGTGTGATATGTTTTGTACCATAGCAGTGTTCAAAATGGAAGACCTGTCTTATAAGAGAAAAATATCCCTCATTTCACAGCCATGCCTTTGGTTTTTGGCAGTATGTACATTTGTGAAGAACTGCTTTTAAGGATGAAGTGCAGGAGGATTAAAATTTCATCAAAAGCCTTTGACAAACCAGACTGATGCATTGGTTTCACAAAAACCAATTTATCCCACTAGTTTAATGTTTTTTTTTTTTTTTTTTTGTTTTTTTTTTTTGCTCTCCTTTTTTAATGTTTTAATTAAAAATAAATTAAGTTATTAATAAATATTAAGCATATTATTTACCTAAATGTGGCCCAAGACAATTCCTCTTCACTCAGTGTAGCCCAGGCAAGCCAGAAGGTTAGACACTCATGCTCTAGACAGTAATGTGCCCACAGCCTCTCCCATTGGCTAGTCTCATTTCCTGTCTTCTGTCTGTTGCTTCTTTCTTTCTTTCTACAAAAGTTATGCCTTTTTAATACTATGTTTGCCTAGCAATAAGCACAGAAGGGTGCTGTATGATGACAAACAAAATTATGAAATCTCACTTAGCGTCTTACAGGCATTTCTGGTCTCTTCTTTAATGACTCTCAGTTTAGTTGTGGGAATACTGAGATAAGCAGAGAGAAATGGTAGCTAGAAAGACATGGTGTAACTCAGTCTTGGCTGACAGGACTGCTTGACCTGCGATGTGGAGATTCAAACAGCATTTGGAGCCTCCGGGAGCCTAGCTGAAGAGATTGTAAAGGAAAAGATGCCCATTGCCACTTCCCCAAAGATCTAATCTAAGGAAATGAATTTGGTGGTTTTGAATTTGTAAAAATAAAAAAATCAGTTTGAAATGAAAAATGTCAGGTAGCTTTGAGTCAGGTGGGACTAATTGAAGCCAAAACTTTTCAGTTTCAATCAAAAATTTAGGGGGAATATTTTCTCAGATAACTTGGTTTTCAAGAAAGGTGTTTTGTTTTCAGGAAAGATGCAACTCCGGTGGAAGCAGTTGGTCACCTACAGCATAGGTGCTTTGGAACCACTGTTTTTTATTGAATGCTAAAAACAGAGCTCGTGCTGCCATCTGCTGTTGTCACACAGAGAGGCTCATATATCTACAGGTCCATATCTGTGTTGTAATATTGTACTTTCCAAGCAGTCTTTAAACAAGGAGAAAGTATGTCGTTTTTAAACGAGTACGGGGCATTTTGTTTTCAGAAGTAGAAGACTATTTCAATCCCTGTCCTCTGACTGATTTAATAGTGATGTAAAAATGGCAATTATACGCTAACTGTACTGTCTTTCAACTTGTGCAGACAGTTGTGAGAAAGGATTTATTGGGTTTGATGCTAAACCAGAATATCAGCTGGAGATCCATTCAGTTTTCTGTCTGAAATATGCCTGCACACCTGACACTCTCCAGAGTTCTACCTCTCCTGGGTGGCAATACATACAAAATAAAATATCTGATTCATAGTGTATTTTTTAATTAAATGTCCCTACGTATATACATAAATACAGCTATTAAAAATATACTGACTATCAGGTTTTTTCATTTTTTTTTAATTTACATGCCTAGCAAAAGCAATTTTTTTTCTGTAGACTTGAAAATAAACAATAATATTTTTACTACAAATATTAGATAGAGCTAGGGGGAAGATAAGAATTTGAGAAAAAGAAATCTTTCCTGGACATATCACACTCAGGCAGGGTGGGCAGTTTCTGAAGAACTGTGGTGTAGTTATGATAACGAAGAATAAATATTTTAATTTTTTACCAGAGAATAGCAATATTAGAAGGGACTGGTAAGGTCTTAGCTAAAACACTGTATACAGTTTAAAGAAAAGGAGATGACTCCAGAAAAAAAATGCATGGAAATGCTTCATAGATGACCAGGTAAATGGAGAATAGGACATGAAGAGACTGACATATTCAGTCAAGCAAAGGAAAAGCTGAGGGGATATAAGAGAACTGTATGCTGAATGCCTGGGATGGAGTAATAGTTGCTTAACCTAAGAGCTAACACTAAAAAGAAAAATAGAAAAGAAAAGAAGAGGGAGAGAAAAAAAAAAAAAAAAGTAGAAATACCAAAAAGTTAACCATCATTCTTTTAAGATGGAAATTAAAAGAGACTCTGAACTATTAATATAAATTATTTCTGTAACAACCTTCTAATATGAAAGCATTAAAATAGAACTTAACAGTGTTTTTAAAATAGGCTTTCTTTGTTTTTTAATAACAGTAAAGATGCAGATGCAATGGTCCCAGTGATCA
This sequence comes from Tragopan temminckii, assembly GCA_028571105.1. NCBI lineage: Eukaryota > Metazoa > Chordata > Aves > Galliformes > Phasianidae > Tragopan > Tragopan temminckii. Next base: position 20,810,270 of record JAOWBP010002392.1, on the reverse strand, counting down.
CTCTAGGTCTGCTTTTCTGCCTTCATTTTCAAACCATTAAATGGCAGAGGAAAATATGTTCTGGGAGCCAGAAGTACAGCTGGAGAGGAGGGTTTCACAGGGAAACTGCCACTTCAGTTTTACAGCCGGACTCTCACCTCCAGAGCAAGGTAAGATTGTTTTTTTAATCATTTATCTGTGTTCCTGATTTCTTTCTCCTGAAATGAACTCTTCAGTGCTTCAGTGAATTTTTTTGAGGCTGAATAGGATTAGTGCTCAGAAATACAGTGGTATTTTAAATATCTCACAACATCAGTTCAACACAGTTGAGCACATTGTAGTTTTGTTTCATATTCAACTTTGCATTCAATGATCTTTGGGACAAAAGCCTGAGTTTTAATTCTGAGCTGTTCCAATACTGGCATTTCCCCTCCTCACCTCTTATCCCTTCTGGTGACTCTCATAGACAGTTTCAGGCCCATCTAACAGAGAACATACTTTTGGAGCTGTAAAATACATGGCAAGACAAATTTAAGAGGATCTGTGAATACACTGAGTTCTACAGCTACATTAGTGGAATGATTTGGAAGACATCAAGAAATTCATTTTTATACGAAAATATAGTGTTTGCAGAAGATTTCCACAAGGTGGAGATGAAATAATGTTTCATAACAAGGTTTGTACAGGACATAGTCTGTACTCCTTTACAAAGGTTATGGTATAGATATGTCATTCACGGATTCAAATAAAATATTCATGAAACACAGTATTTTTTCACAGTGATGTATGATATAATATAGACATACAGATATAATAGCTTGAATAGTCTAACCCTACAGATTATTAAGCTCAGGTTCTGAAAGTTTGGTTCAATATTTTTCCCTTTGTTTGATTTAAATCTGATCCTATGCTTTGTTTGTCTAAAATTTGTTACCCTTGAAATTAAGCTCTAACATTTTAGTTTTCTAATTATGGAAAAATCTGTTGCTTTACATACACAAATGTTCATCTTGTAATGCTGGATCCAAATAAGAATGGCTTTTGCAGAATAATACGAGAGAAAATTAAATTCAAAATAATAATACGTGTAAATCATAACTAAGGAAATTATGAACTAGATATATGATTTCTTTAAAATATTCATGGCATTAATGAGTTCTTTTATTGTGCTTAGGCCTAGTATTTGGGTAATTTATTTCAGAAGGGACGCAGAAAATTTCAGAGCGACTCCACTTGCTTGTTTGAAAGTGGTTTCTATTAGAGGAAGATAAGCATTGTCATGATCAAGAGCTACATATAATTATAAATGAAGTAGAAAACTTGTAGCATCAGGACCAGAGCTCTAATCAATCATGTTAATTTAACTGTGCACTCTATTACAAACCATCTGGAAATGGAAGAAATATAGTGACTTAAGCTGAAGAGACATGTGCATCAATCAAATAAAGAAGAGGCTTGCATAAATTTGCTTGCCTGCAAACTAAGCACAGAGATATCCAGTCTCAATTATTTCTACATAAATATGTCAAGTTATATCAGGACCCAATACTCTCTGTTGAGAATCTGTTAGATTTTTCACATGTGGAGCCCTTAATGTTTTAATACCAAAAGTACTAAAATAATAATATATTACTAATAGTATATAATTTTTAATAGCAAAATGGTGCATTCTTATGTGAAGTCAGCAATTTATCCTCTTAATGGAGATTGATTATAGGTGGCAGAGTACTTTTATTGTCAGTAAGACATAAAGATATTGATTAAAATTATTTAATTGCATACATTACTTAATACTTTTATTAGCTCTTAGCACTTCCATTAACACTATTGGTTCATTAACTTTGATACAACAGACAAGTGCAGTTTAGTTGTAAACAAGAAAGTAATAATAGGGATAGTTTGCATACCACAGGACAATTTACAAAAGCAGTCAAGTCTCATGACTTATTCAACCTTTACTCTTAAAGTTTCACTTTAGATTATGATATCAAACATGTCAAGATATTAGGATGTAAGATGTAGATGTGATTCTGTGGTGGCAACATACACTGTCCCATCAGTGAAATAGAAAGTAGTCAAATCCTTCTAAGAAACATGTTTTGTGATATTCTGTAAAAGTAGCTTAAAGTAGTTTCCAAAGTTTTTTTTTTTTTTTTTATTTTCAGTAGTGCAAATGAAGGCATGGTTGAAATGAAATATAAAATGTTCTAAGAAAAATTGACCATACATATAGTATTTCAGTTAGAGTTTAGAATTTAATATTCTGCATAAATTACTTATTTATAAAAGTTTTGTTTTGTTTTGTTTTGTTTTTTTTTTTTTTTTCCTTATGAAGAACAGGTATGATTTTCTTCTCTTATATAGGATCACCCATGATATAGCACAAGGCGGTGATGGTGGAGTGTTAACTCAGATTTTCAACTCCCAGGACAAACCACGGTTATGCATTTATGCTATGAATTTGTTCTTTCATTGAAGGACATTTTGGAGCACGACTGCAAGTCAGCAAGATTAAAGTAAGTTTCACTTTTTCTGTTCTTACAGCAGGAGATCCAACAGCTTGGATTTTAGGCTAAGATGAAGTTAAGCCCAAATAAGAATTTGTGAACTTACCTTGTTTTCCCTCTGTGTATGTTAGATTTGGCACATGTTCTCTCATCAGAAGAAAAGGCAGTGAGACTGTGAAGTCCCACTGCTCAGATCAAATTTGAAAATGAAGTTTTCATATTCAAAATGAAGGCATTGATCCACATCTTATCCAGTATTTTTGGAGCTTCTGTTGTTGATTAAGATTCTTGCAAAAGGTTAGAGTGACATGAAGTGGAAGAACTTGAATAGTACATGTATTACAATCAATACATATAAGGTTGCTTTCTAAGGACTTGTATGTTTTAAGATTGGAAGGAGGTGCTGAATTCTAGAATATAGAGAAGTGTCCTGAGGAGAATCTCTTACAATTTTGGGTGTTTTGAAAGAAACATTCTCAAGGGTTGAAGAATAAACAGAAATGGCTTAAAGCTGTGTTCTGTTTATGATCTTGACCTGTTTTCACCTAACTAAAATGAAAAACAAAATAGAAAAATCAACCTTGAATAAATATCAGAAATGCAGAAATGTTCTCTGTCTTCTCAAGTATGTGCTACAGAAGTATCATTATGGCTATGGCTCTCGTATTCTTGCCTAGATTCAACAGGAATCACAGGAGGAATGCTTTGCACAGTAGAAAGCTGAATAAGTGGCTTGGTGGCCTTGACAATCCCATGTTATCCTGCCTTTTTTTTCTTTTAAATATGGTGCTAGTCCTTCTCTTCAACAACAACAGTAATCCAGTTCCATGCTCTTTCCTGCTTCCTCACTACTACTATTCATAACTGCATTGGGATCCCAAATCATTCCTTCATCTAAATCTCACTTCCAACATTTACCGCCTCAACAACGCGGTACTGGCTCCCTTGGTCCTGTCCCAAGTCCAGGACTGCCTGCATTCTTTGCTTAGACCTTATGACCTTTCTTTGGGTGGGAATGCTAGTAGCTTCCAATGAGCTGATTGGTGTTGCCTGCTAGTCCACTGCCAGTAACAACCTATTGTGCAGCAAACCAAAACAACATATGTTCAATTACTGCCAAGACCTACCTGATCTTGTGTCCATTCGTGTATGTCTAGAGGCTAGCTGCATGTGGCTGATTTGAAAAACTTGCATTAGGCTGTTCTGCAAAATGTGGCTTTTCTTCTGCCTAACCAAACAATTTCAAATAAATTCTTTGCTGTATGTCAGTGTGCGAAGAATGCATATTGAATCAGTTTCCTTAGGGAGCCAGGGTGCAGCATTGTTCACTTCCTGAATTTCAAAACACCTCAGGCAATGGATTCCTACCTCTGCCAATAGAGTAGGACCTTCTGGCATATGCAATAGTAGAATTTCAAGTAGTTTAATGAATAGTGTCAGCAGATATCTAAAGCGTCTCCCATTGTAGAGTTAGACAAATGTTGCTCTACGTTCATTCTGTTTTGGATGCCAGTTTATATAAATAAATAAGAAATGCTGTAGTTGTGACCTACTGTAAAAAGACTTGTGTGTGATTTCTCATTGCCTGACCTGCGAGCTACAAAATTTTAGCAGAAATAGAGTAAACTGAGAAACCTAAGTCAACTGCAAGGGCATGGACACTGAAATATTAGCTAAATTTTAAGGAAGCAGAAATACAACTATCACTGAAATTGTTCACTTGAAGCTTGAAGTCACTGCAGAAAAAGACGTAGAGAAAAAAAAAAACAACACCTTTGAGGAGTCAGAGAAAAATTTCATCAGAGAAGTCATTAACATTCATGATATAGTTCTGGGTTAAAACATAACCCAACATATTTATTGTGCTTCATATAAAATAATATTGAAAATGTGTACCTAATAAAAATATCTGAGGGCTGATAGAAAACAAAATTGTACAACCAAACTTCATACCAGGTATCCATCCCAAACGTCAGTGAGAACAAAATGGAGCAAGAATTTCCAAAAATTCTGTAGAGGGTTATTCTGGGCCTGAATCTGCAAATCACTCTTATGTTCAGCTTTTCTTTATCTACAGTTCCGTATCAGCTTTTGAAAGTATTAAGTCTTTCTGTCATATCTCACTTGGTATAGTGCCACTTTCACAGGACATGACTTATGCAAAAAGTTAAGTAGTTCGTCTTCCACTACACAGAAAAATGGAAGAGATGCAATGGTTGCTCATGAGACAGGAAGACCTGCTGTTGTAGGTGGATGGCCTGTGCAGACTTGTTGCCAAGTTTAACTGTCTTTATGCAAGAAAGTCTTCTGGGAAATTCAGTGGAGAATTTTACTACTCAAAAATTTTTCACTGAAAAATTGGCCCAAAGTAGCCACAAGATGTCATTGTGGGTCTGATGAGATAAATACCATTAGGGCTGTAAAAAAACAAATATGAAAAGAAAAGAAAACATAGCTAATTTCCTATTTCATAAAACCATCTACAATAAAAACATAAGCAATTACTCTATTGTATATTCAAAAATACATTGTAATATTAAAAAAAAAGAATTCTCTAGTCATTTTGGAATATAAAAAAAATGTAGATACACAAGTTCTTTATACCAGTACTTCAACAGTACTGAAAGGCATTCATGGCCAGATTAAAAACTGGGGTTTGGGGTGAGGTGAAACATATGCTTACATGAGAAAAGTTGACAAATAAAGAAATCATTCTAAGAAAAAAAGTGGAATACAGTGAAATTCTAGAAATGATTAGGGGTTTAAAATCATTATTTTCACAAAGTCTCAAATCTTATTTAGCCCTTCTAGAAGGAATCCTGCACATGCAAAAATAACATTGTATGCAGTTCTTGAAAGCAGAGACTTGCATTCCTTGCAAGTATGAGGATGTAATAAAGGCTTTTTTTTTCTTTTTTTTTTTAGAGCTGTATTAATTTTCCCAATATATGAAGATTAAGAAATATAATAAAGGTTATTAAAATTATTTTTTGGTACAATAAGTTAAAACTCTAAGACCAGGCTGCTTTTATTTGAGTTCTCAAGATCAAGGTATTTATGATTCTAAACACTTGCAAAGAAGCTTGGGCTATTTGATGGATATTGAACGGGTCATGACTTAGGTGCTACAACATTTAAAATCTACTTTTAGAAATCTTGCTGATTAGAAAAATTCCAATATACAGTGCTTGGGAGTTATAGGTTTTTAGGATAGGGATTCATGCTAAATGTTGAATCACTGAAACATGTAGAAAATGGCAATAAGTAAGGCATCAGCATGTTTCTGAGAGTATGGTACACTGTTGGACTCAGGAAGGTACCTATTCAGAGGTGTTAGTGTTCTCCAAAGTATTATGTGAAGATCACTGTTGAGGCTTGCAAAGCAGTTAATAATGGAGTGAAAAAAGATGTTTATACATTTATTGGGCATACATTTAGCATGTTTGTTTTGAAAAGGAACATTAGCAACACATTGACCTACAGTGATCTGTGCTCAAAGCCCACAACTGGAATGTATAGAAGAACAGGAATTTATTTAGAGACACTGTAATACTTCTCTACTAAGTATTTTGATTCTATGAAAAATTACTACGTTTCAAATTTTCTTACTGTGGAAAACTATGTACAGCTCCTATTAAAAAAAAAACAACAACAAAAAAAAAACAAAACGAATGTGGTGTAAAGTTGCCTTTTTGTTCTGATATCACAGACATTTCTGATCCAATTGCTCTGATCCGAATGCTCTGGAGCTGGTGTTTCCTTAAGTCAACTCATGTTCTCTTATGAATTATATAGACCTTCCATTTGCAGGATTGAATGATCCTCACATTTTGTGGTCTGACTTCCAACACAATAATTAGGAGAACATCCAAACAGTACACTGACTTTTAGATATAAGGCTTTTTTTCTGATTAAAACAATATACATTCATTCAACTTTTCTTAGCCATTTTATGAACTTCAGTCAGGATTAGTTTGGCTATGTGAAAAAGAAACATTACTGTGAAAAGAAAAATATAAGCAATGTTTTGTTACTTGCAGTAACACAATTACTTTAGCATTGGTAGGATTGAGATATGATTATTGCTCTTTCCTCTTGAATGTAAAAATGCTGTCATAACAGTGGCATAGTTTTAGCATTTACTAAAGAATATCTCAGCTTTCTATATATGGCACTGTTATATGTTTTTTGGAGGAAAATCTTTTGCAAACTAATTATTCTTATGTGTGACAGATCTCACTTTTCTAGTTTAACTTATAATAATCTAACAAAAATGAAAAAAAAACAAGAATGTGGCAAAGCTGTAGCCATGGGGCACCTAAAATTTACACTTGGAATGCAAAATACAGAAATGTGCTTATAGGAATAAAAAGTATCTGTTGAATTTTTTTATTTATTAAATTTTAAAGTTTTGCTTATATATATTTTAGGGTCCAGAGGAAATACCAATTCTTACTTATTTTATTATTTTATTTTGTTGCTATGTTTTTGTCCAGATTTTTCACCAGAATATTTGTATTTCAAAACAGGCAAGGCTGAGATCTTAAAGCCTGAACTAAGCTAAGGTTTTGACTAGATAATAAGGATTTGTAAATGTATGCAGGTTCAAGATATATTCAATAGAAGAGTAATGAGTCCTCAGAAGACAGTAGTAATTTTATGGAAAATTATTCAGTAAAAATGTCTGAGAAAACTGTAGGGGAAAGAATGTTCAAACAGAAACATCAAAGAGTCTGTTGTCGTGATAGGAACCCCTGTTGCCATGATGATGGGTGGTGGTAGACACTGATGTTTTGCCAGTTGAGACATTTAAAGCAGTGATATTGAAAGAATTGCTCTAATGACAGACTGCTTTCCTGTTGTGCAGAAAGTATTCCTATACTCCAACTATGAATTAGTAACTATTTGAAAAAATGTACCTGTAGTGAAATAGTTCTGTGCATAAATTATAACTTATCCAAATAGAGGAATAATTATTGTCAGGATTTTAATACGTGGCACTGCTCTCCATTCTGTTTCAGCTGTTTTCAGCTAGGAGTACAAAACAGTATAAAGCTCCTAGGTTTTTCTCTATTTGGTTTAGAGCAAAGTTGATTCAGAGATCAAAAATATCTTTTCAACTCAGAGCCATTTTTTAAAGACATATCAATTTGTGCCTGGCTCATTGGTTTGCTGTTTGTTTTCCTCCCTTCTCATCAGTCTTAGGCTTTTTCACGTTAATGTGCCTTTGTAATAGAAATGATAGCTGATTCTAGCTAAGAATTTTAGGCATGGTAGCTTTATTTAAAAATATACAAGCAACACCAGGTATTCTCTGTGGAAACAGCTTTCCAGTGGAAAACCCATTGTGCACAAATGAAATGGTGTCACAGTGCTTTGTACTTTCTACCGAAATCACAGCATTTCTTCACTGAAAAAAAAAATCAGCAGTAGTCTTGCGTGATCCACTGCGTGAACTTAATCTGCAGTGTTTATATAGCATTCATATGTTTGTGTAAACATATAGAGGATGAGCATCCTGGATTGAAATTACTTGGATTGAAAAAAAAAAAAAAAAAAAAAAGATAGATAACCATGGGAATCATGGATAAGTCATTAATAACTTAGCATTTAACAAGGGGTTTTTTTTCCCCCAATTTATCAGTTGTAGTAGCAATTGCAAATTGTAATAGTAATAGCATAAACTATTGTATTCATTATTTGAGAGTTACATAGCTTCAAAAAAAAAAAAAAAAAAAAAAAGTAAGTTTTAATTGATATACACACATGCCATTTTCAACCATCAAGTATCCTAAAAGGTATTAACTTCAGTTTTCATTGATTCCAGTGCAGAATTTTACTTGAGTAGAAAGGGACAAATGCCTGGAATATAGAAGGGAGATTTATCATTTATGTATGTACAGATATTTTTTACTGAAAGTACAGTAGTTAAGGTAAAAATAGCTGTCCTGTAAGTGGTCATTCCTTAACACATTCTAGAAACACTTAAAGCTCATTCTCACCATCCCAGTACTTTGCTCTCATCTACACTGCATAACTCAGCTAGATAAGCTAGCGTCACTAATAGAAGTATTATGCTAATCTCTAAAGATATTCAGTATATATGAGTGCCTGTGTAGTTAATGTGAAAATTTATCCTCTGAAAAATATGAATGCCAATCATTTGCATTAGTTCAAAGTCTTACATTGTAGTCCCGTACTCAAAGCTGTAGATTATACATGTCCAACCCCCACTTTCATGTTTTTGTTTTAGTATTTTTTATGTTTTAATAAAAAAATATAAATGATACTTAAGTTTTGATACTTACATTCATTAACAGCATTATTTATTTTATGTGAGGCCCCAGACAATTCCTCTTCACTCACCCAGACAAGACAAAAGGTTGGACACTCCTGCATAATCCTCCATCTCTCTGAGGAAAATATAGGTCAAATGAAAGTCTTATGATCTGCTTTTACATCTTGATACTATTTAAAATCTGAATTCTTTAAATTAAAATTAAAAAAATGTTTACTGTAATGGCATTTTGGACTTTTCTCACATGATCTTGCTTGTATACACATTTAGGACATTTTAGGACATTATAACAATAATGAGGATGTATGATGAAAATGAAAAATTCTGGATTTGAAGACGATTGAAGAATACACAGTTAGATATATAGAATTCTTAAAATAAGATTTGGCCACTTGATAGTTCTATGAGTTTAATTGGTAAATAGAAACGAAAAACAACAAAAATAATTCTATTGAGAAGTATGATAGTATTCGGTGAAATCTAAACCTCTTTCTGTAATACAAGCTTGTTTGTGATATAATTAAATCTTTTAGGTGTGTAGTGATACTGATGGGATGATTTTTAGACAAGGACTATGAAGAATTATGTTTACTTCCCATGTAATTTGTTTTAATATATTTTGCAAAATATAACTTGCTCTGATTTTTAACATTTCAAATGTTCTTCTAGATATAAGTTTCTTTTCATTTTTGAAGTTTTTCTTCTTCCAGAAATCAAAAAGTAGCAAGTCCAATGAACAGTGATAAAAATAGAAAGGACAGTGCTAAAAGAAAGCGTATTATGAGTATCTGTGTCTCATAACTTCTGCAAAAACAAGTCAGTGAACTTTTCCAGTTGTGACAATCTGTGATAGTGTATCTGGTTACAAAAGCAGCAGAAATACTGCACAGCACTCCAACAGCAGTTACTGTAGCAAAGACACCATTTAAAAGATCGAAGGGGTGCAGATCACCACATTTTGGGCTGCAACTTGAGTTTCTTCCTACTTCTTTCCTGGTATTTTATACTTTAAAAAAGTTAAACTGCAAATAATGTCAGAAAATACACAGTGACAGGAAAGGTAAGAGAAGAAATGAATAACAAAATCAATAATGGAATGGATATGAGGTGATTGACAAGGGGATAAAAAATGTGATTTTTTAAATGACTTTTTTTTTTTTTTTAGTTTCTGGAGTTCCTCTGTGGGATGAGGACTTTGCTAGTGTTTGAGTAAATAAACAGAAGTGACACTCTGGGTGTTCTTATTTATGTGCTAGGCAGAAGTGATATGCAAAAGTACTGAGTGAAGTGAGTAAAAGAGAAAATAGAAGGGACTCATGGAAAGCCAGTGGCCTAGCCATGAACAGGGTGAAGGTCTGTGCCTCTGTGCAGTGGCCTTTCTGCTGAACATTTTTTGACTGTTCTCACATTGCATTGTTAAAAGAAACCTGTGGAGGAGAGAGAGAGAAGAAAAAAAAACAAACAGAAAACTCAATAAAGATACTGTATTTTATTAGTTCACTTTCTACATTATTTTCAGTATAGTTTGGCAAATGTGCCTCACCTGATGTATGAAAGGATTTGTTTACCCTGTAGAGTATAGTGCATCAGCTAGTTAGGAAACTATGAGAGAAGCATACAGTGATGTCTTAATGAGCAGAGAAAGCTATGAATGTATGTGAAAAGCAGATTCCTGGGAGAGGGGGGAAGAACTTCAGGAGAGGAGATTGTAAATAAAATATCCTGTTTAAACCAATGCCTTTGGAATTATACGTGTATACATCACCAACAGAAAGTGGAAAACCATCACACACAGAGTGAACAACAACCATTTGATCAATAAAACAAAGGGTACTGTACTCAGCACTTATAAAGAGTACATATTTCCTTCAGCACTGCAATATCCAAATTAACTGGAGATATTGCATTCTAAATGCAGATTAGAACACAACTGAATTCAGCAGAAATGGAGAAGGAAGCCATGGAATTTTAAGCAATCTGGTGATACTGCAGCCTTTGTGGCTGCTGTGAAGATTTGTTATCCCTAATGAATATTGCACAGAGTACAGTTTCTTTCAAGGGAATAACAGGCTATATAATGATAACTTTGAAGGGAGTTACAATGTACCTGCCTAAAGTGGAGGTAAAAAAAGCTAGCTACCAGATTATCAAGTGAAACTGTATGAGCTCTGGGAAGGAGAAAAAAAAAAAAAAAAAAAAAAAAAAAAGAGAGAGAAAAAAAAGCAAGCAGCTTATGGTTCATTGTCTTAGTTTCCAGTTATTCTATCTTTTCTGCTTTAAAAATATGGTATTTCCCATGTAAAAAAAAAATAATTTTGTACCTCAGCAGGTCAGTACATTTTTTTTTCTTTCAATATTGAAGTAAAAAGGCAAGTGATAAATTGTCAAAATATTCCACCAAGATACATTCAACGTGCTACTCACCAAGAATAGAAATAAGTAGAATATTGGCTTTATTTCTTATTTTTCTTTGTGTTTTTTTTTTTTTTTAAATTTATTAGCTTTCAAATCAGTGAAGACATTGCTTGAATGCATTTATTGTTGCGTGTTACTGTTGACACTTGTAATTTTGCCTGGAATGCACGGATGGTGTGCATTCTCAGCAAAATTACGATGTGTCAGAAAAGTAAAATTAAGGAGAATCAATGTCTGTTGAGTTTAATGTGAAGACTTCTATTCATCTGTAAAAAGCTAAAGGCTCTTCAGTAACTTCAATGCTTGTGTGTGTAATAACACAGTAGAGAAGGGAATGCTGTCTATAACATCATTCTGTAAGGATTCAGAATAGTAGCACAATTCCTGAGAAGTCTAGAAAACTGAAAGATTGTCTGCTTGTGCAGGATTGACCCAAATACTGCATGGTTCTGAGTGAATAAGCAGAACTGGATGTCAAGTACTTTAATGTAAAAGTTAGGACTTGCTTTGGTTTTGTAACTCACATGGTAAGAAGCAGGTGGGCAGTGCATTGAAATGCCATCAGAAATCTATGCTGAATGATAGAGCTTTTAAGAAGCCAAAAGCCGAATTTATGCCCTTTTCCATGTTGCATGTGTACCATCTTGTGTGATCAGATTCCACTACCAACTGGACTGACATACAAGCAGAAAACAGGCCCACTGAAATCCCTGGTTAAACAGGAGTCAGAGTTAGACTCAGACTTGTAACATACTAGCAGAAAGGGAGAGGATGAAGCAATATTTTGTTTAGAAGCACTCTTCCAACTTCAAAGGGCTCAAAAGAAAGCACTGCTTTCCAACTCAGTTCCTGCACACTGTCCCTTAAAAAGTCAGCTACAAATGATCTAAAAATAATTGTTGATTGCTTGGTTTGTCAAAACAGAGACAATTCTGCCCATGATAATGGCTTTGCTAAAGTGTGCAGGAAGAAGCCCAGTTCTTACACAACTTACTTCCACTGAGTACAGTGTCTTCTCTGTAGTCATGTAGTAACTGGGGGTGATAGTAAATGGTTAGAATCCATTATCCCAGCTTTGATGTTCATACTTCATCAGATTTATGGGGATCTGGGCCACCTTACAGTCAACGAACATTTATTTCATACTGTGGCAGGAATGTGCATCCTACACTATCATTCTGTCAGTCCTTTCCTTCAGATTTATCAATCACAGCTTCTACAGGACACGTTCTGATAAATATTTGAGTAAATCTTTATTATAAGGATATATGATGTGTAGGCTGTTATGCAATTCACTTTGTTCCAAATGTCAGATGTAAGAATTTTTGAGGCTTACTGAAACACAGTCTGTTCATCAGTGTTATTTTTATCAGCTCAGTGATAACAAACTATAACTGCTGAAAATAAATGATAATGTTCCTCATTATGTGTATATGTATACTAGTGGACATGTCCATACTTAAAGAAAAGTCACAAATATGTAGCAATGTGTAACTACATATATTATGACTGACTACCTTTTCCAGCAAGACAAATACTTTTCCAGAGCTTGTTTGGTTTTGTTTTTCCATTGAAATATCATTTTATTGCTAAAGAATAAGGTACGCTGGGAGGTAAGCTCCATATAATGTAGCTTTGTGTCAAAACCTTCTTTTTTAATATTTACTTCCTAGAAGTTTTGACTATTTCTGTAAACACAAACAGAAGTTATTATCAGCAAACATATTTCATAAATGTACATGTTGGAACATTTTGCCTGCTTTCTAAGCCACTCAAAATAGTAAATTCAGAATTTGTAGTGAATAATTTAAGCTTCTTGCCGTTTTAATTAATATTTTACATTTATAACAATTTATGATGTTTCTTATTCAAGGACCATTGTGTTTGTTTGTTTGTTTTCCTAGCTTTGTGTTGACTTTCCTTGACATATTAATTAATGCACAGAAAAAATCTGAAAACCTGTACCAGTTTGAGCACGGAGCTGAACAGAATTGGGTTCCTATGCTGTTCTAGCTACAGCATTAGACTGCTGCTGGTATAGCAGTAGTTGCAGGAACAGTTTCAGTTACAGGTCTGCAGAAGAAACAAGCATTATTTTGACTCGAATATGGGATGGCTTTATGGGAGTTTAAACGAATGGAAGCTACTCTTCTGATTAGCTGAGTAGACATCAGCACTCACTTTGCATCCCTTTGAGTTTAAAATTCCATTTAGCAAGCATAGCCAATATGTGGGACTTCAGAGACAGCAATATTGCCAATATATAATATTCTAAAAATATTAGTGACTGCTTCTCTTAAAAAAGATATTGAAAAGCATAGCATTACGATGCTTTAAGCAATCAAATTGCAAGTGTAAAATATGCAGAGCAGCACAACAGCTGGCATATAATGCTAAATCACTAGTCTTGCTTTCAGCACATTATAATATGTTTTGTCTGTCTGGGCCTTTATTGGATTCAATTTATTCAGCTAACTGCTTGTACACAGACTGAGTCTCAAGTCTTTCAATAAATATCACACAGTTTACTATCTGTAAAGTAAGGATATTATATAGCTTTCCTTTCTTAACCATCCTCTCTGTTCCCTATTTAACTGTTTGTATAGTAGCTGACTAGACCAGGCTCTATTTTTTTGTAGGTATCAGTATGCTCCAATAATAAGAAAGGAAAGCAGTCTGATCTTTCTAAGAAATGACTCTATATATTTATTTCATGAAAATGACACTGGAATATTTTGAAGTTAGTTGTGTAACTATAAATGGTGATTGTCAAATCACAATTGTAAAAACAGAAAATCTAGGCACATAGTAGACAGATGCAATCTAAGAATCTGCTACCATGCTGATAACCAAGGCCATATGAAATCTTTTTTCATATATATATATATATAGTACTGCTCGTTCTCCTCCCTCCCCAAAGAATCTATTTTATTGAAGTGCTATTACATTTACACATTTAAAAAAACCCAATCTATTATTTTCCTACTGCTCTTAAAAAAAAAAAAAAAAAGGGAAGGAATACACCTACAAATATAAAGATTTTTTTAAAAAATCAGCAAGAAAATTAAACACTGGTCTGGAGTGGAGGCAACTTTTGGGCCATCCTCCTTTCTTTTTCTTCTTCTTTTTTTTTTTTTTTTTTTTTTTTTTTTTTTTTGTTTTGTTTTGTTTTGTTTTGTTTTAGAAGATCCTAGAAGCAATTATCTTCATTTTATGAGGAATTTCTACTTGATCAGTGAAATGGGCAGCCAGCTTTTTCACAGCAGCATCTTGTGCCAGGTGTCAGTTTGCCAGGACTGCTTAGTACTGTTTGAACAAAGCTGGGTTTGTTTTCTTGCCAGCAGCTGGGCCAGTGAGTTGTAGTGAGGGGAATTTGCATCATCTGTTCCACAGAAAACACAGCAGAGTGACTCAGAACAGGTTATAAATGTGCCACACTTGCATCATGACTTTTTTAATGCAAAAACTTTTCATTTTAGGTAAAAATTTGTTATTTCTATGACTTGTCAATAAAACTACACGGCCAGTTTAGCTGGTCAGCAAGAAACTGTTCTTTGCTGCACAGTACATCCTAAGAAGTGTGAATACATAAAGCTTTTGGGACTGTGATTTTCTAGAAAAGCAGCCAGACTGGTATAGCTGCCAATGGCAAAGCCTTCTTATTTTGTTTAATAAGCTTAGCTGTTGAATTATGCCGAGCTTTACAAAATACTGGGCTTTGCCAGGCATGTTTCTTAATCATAAAATAAAGAGAGAAACTCTGCAATCTCACTTCCACTTACAGTTTACTAATTAGATGATGAGTAATCAAGCAGATGAGATCCACATCCTAGTTGCTTTGCACTCTGCTTGGATCAGGACAATACTAACTCTATCAATTTATATAAAAAATTAGAGCAGTAACTTAGGAAGACATAAGCACAAGCAATTCCTCTTGTTGAACTGACAGTGAGAATGGCTAAACAGCATACTCTAACACTTCTTCCTTATCAAGCTTCAGATTTGGAATTGTGTGCAGCTACAGACAGATGGTAAATATTTTTTTCTGGTAGAGCTTATTTGGGTTAAATGACTGTGTAACTGACAACAGTTAATTGAAAACAGCTTGGAGTGCCCCCAAATACTCCTAACTACTTTTGTGTAATTTAAAAATTCTGTAATGGTGCAGCTTGGTAGATAGGGAAAGCGTAGGGCAGGTTGAAGAAAATTAACAGATATCTCAGGGATGGGTGCAGTGAAAAGTGTTCTTGAATGCTCATATCTTATGAGGTGAGCAGAGCAGTCTTCGATGGACTTCATCTGAGTATCCAGGAGAGCCTCTGCAACTTCAAGCTGGCAGAAGTGATAAGAGTTAAAGCGGTGCTTCCATAACCCCCACTTTTGACACAAGGAATAAGCTGGACTTTCCAACTTGAAATGAAAACTCATGGTATGCCATTTTCTTACACACTCCTTATAGTGAACTTTTCTGGAAGATGAACATTCTTATTTTCTATGTGTATGAAAATCATTTTATACTTTTGTTTATTGTCTGCTCTTTTTTTTCTGGCCTTCTCATGCCTTTCCTTGAGATAGGGCATGAAAATTTCATGTTTAACAAGCAATTGTACCATGGACGTATACCTTTGCACATTTATTTTTCCCGTTGTCTGTTTTTTGGGTTTGTTTGTTTGTTTTTTCTGTGACTCTTAAGACTTTTTTTTTTTGCTTTTCTGATGCTGAATAAATGAAACATAAACTTTTTTTTTTTTTGTAGCAAATTCTAAGCTAAAACAGATACATCTGATTTATAACCCACTTGAATATTGTCTGTAATGCTCACACTAAAATGATTTTGCAGCAGCAGATTTTCAAGAAGCATATAAAGTATTGATTATTGTAGTGTAGTAAATTGGTTTTTGGTAGTGTTGGGACTACTGGATTTTAGGAATGGTGGTACTTTGATATCTCTCTTCTATTAGATTTATGCTACTGCTGCTGCTGACATTGGTGTAAAATACAAAAACTGTAATAATATACAGTTTGTTAATGGTATTTTTTACTGGGTTTATACAGTTTTATAAATTTAGAGCTTTTCAGTGGATCCACATAGACCAGAAAGCATAACACAGCAGTTGTTTTTTCTTAGAAAATAAAGAGAAAATGAATAATCTTTCTAACCAATATAATCCTTTGGATAAGTCCTTTTACTTTTATCACTAGGGAATTATGGCCTTCTATAATTAGATTAGAAGAGAGATTCTCATAACATTTGTACCTGTATAACATCTGTATCTGTATTATTATTTTTTTCAGTTTTTCTCAGAAACAGATTTCTATGGTTTTATTTTGAGTAGGAGAAAGATCTTGTTTGGAACATAGGTTTTATTGGTATTTATAAGGTAGACTGATATAAAGGGAAGCCTTATAAGATAAAGTGGTTTGTAGATGTGCTTTTCTGAATATGAAATTTACAGAGGGATTTTGGGAAACCATCCTAAAGAGAAGGATGGTGCCATTCCTTTTTTCCCACTCTTTTTGAAAGTTTCCTCTTGAGTTGGAGTGACCAAATCTATTTTCTATCATTCTCCATACACACCTGCCAAAGAAAATGAGAAGGAAAGGGAAACTCTTTTCTCTGCAATAAAAATTTGGCTGACTCCTAGCACAGCCAGGCAAGCCTTTGCTCTAGCATGGTGGGTATCCACAGCCTAGCCTGGAAAACACTGTGTGCTGTAGAAGTGCAACTCTGGGCAGGGATGTGCTGTAGTTCAACTGTCTGGGATAGAAAAAGGGGCAGAGGTGGGACTGCACCTGTGGAAAGACAGCTGAACTGCCCACTTCTCTGGAAGGAATGGGGCTGCTGAAGAAAATCCAGACTGGAAGAGTAAAGAAATGAAGGAACATCTTGTGGGGCTAATTACGAAGGTAGAAAGTTATGACTTGTTCATCTGCCCTATTCTAACTCTTTTATATATCATTTAATTCTTCTAGACTTTCATATTTTAATTCTCAAATATTTTAAGACTAATTTGTACTAGCAGAAGCATATGTCTGGATTTCTTCTTCTGTCTATGTTTGCTTACTTGTGCAATTTATTTTAGGGATGCATTTTTGCACCGGTGACTTTTCACCAGTTAGTACTTCCCATGAAGAGCTAATGGAAATGGCATAAGGGTAAAAGCAGATGCTTCCATCTGTGAGTTACACACTTGTTTGATTTATCTTTGTATCAAATAGTCAAAAGGCAGAGTAAAACAGCAGATATACAAGCTGTTATTTCTTCATGCATGTTATTCTTCATCATTCTTTTTAACCCTTTTGCAAATAGTGATATCAAAATGAAAGATATTTCTTCTCCTAAGTAATGCCACCATTCTAAATACTGTTGTAATTCCAGTAAGGAAATATACACCATTGCAAATTAACAGTCACTGCAGTTTCCTAACCTGCATCTACAACTGACAGTTTTTTCAGCAACATAGGTAACAGCATCATGAAGTGGCCATCTCTGGAGCACACTCTGCCTCTTCTGACAGAAAGTGACCCACAGATGTGTTGAAGAATACCTTACCACTTTTTATTACTTTAATTAATTAACTGTACAGGTTCTCTCCATCTTGAGTACTGCTCTGTATCAGTGGCATTTCCTGACAGTTAATTCCTCAAGCACTGTTTTTTAAACATAAGTATTTTATATCCTCCTATGTATATAACTCTCAGAAGGTCATAGAGCATCTCAGGCAGGTCAAATATTAACATTTAATTCAGTTTTCTTCTCTCATTTGATATTTTAACAGCCATTGCATAGTCCGCACAAGTCAGTCAGCACTATCTTTTTTTTGTCAAATAATGATAACAATATATCTGAAATATTACACTTAGAACACAATTTCATATATTAGGAGAACTATTAGTTTAGCAATTTCTGCTGCCAGCTTTGTGTTTTGAAATGGAGCTTGTTAGCTTTTGTCAGTGATAGACTGTAAACTATGCTTCAAGGAAGTAAAGCTGTTTGTGCCTTCTGGATGTATGCTGGCTGTTTGTTTTTCAGTTTTGAAAGGAAATTTATGGGTTTTTTTGAAGGACAATGAGGTCTTTGAACTCTGTGCTTCAATTCTGAAAAGAAACACAGGTTTGTCCTTGTTTGGGTGCTTTTATTCAGATGTTAGTAAATGGGCAAAGCCTTGAAAACACCCAGGAGAAACTTCAGAGAGCTTTGCAGAAATTACTGTTGCTAGGAAACCAATTTTCTTTGTTTATCTTCAAACCTGCTAGAGTGTTTTATATTTGGCTTCAAAGAGAAACAAGAAGATGAGAGCAGGAAGAAATACTTGTATGTTTAGAATGTTTCACATGCTCTCCCCCTTTTTCCCACCATGTGGACAGCAATCAGTTAATGCTATGTGGTGAGATTCAGCAGAATATATGAATAAATGATGTAAGAGGCTGAGCAGCATTAAAACTCATGTGTATGTGCATCATATGAAGTTGGATATTTGGGTGCTTAATTTTTGTAAATAATAGAAGATTGTAATATATTTACTGAAATATCCACTACTTAATTATCTTGATGTGTAGTAATTCTGGAATTAAAATGAACCTGATTAGACTAACTTACCCCATTCTTGTCCAATATAACCAGACATCTGAGAATTGAATAATATCACTTCAAACATTTTTTAAACCTCTTCTTCCAAATATTATGTTAGGCAAGCAACAACACTCTACTTTTGTCGTGACTGTTTTAAACTACTGAAACCAAAATATATACATGCTGTATACAGTACAGACAATCATTTGGATTCTGTTGTGCATGTACAATTCCTTCATAATATATCTGTCTAGAGACCAAGACACATGGATAAGACTTTCAAAATCTGCAGAAAGAACAGATTTGTGTTCTCAAAAGCACAGATTTAAGCACTCAAAATGTAATGCCTGTTAATGTTTGCTTGTCAAGAGCAGATTATATCTTTAAAAGTAAAGCTAAATCTTTCATCTGCATTTCTATACCTGTATCCTGTAGTTGTTTTAGTTATCACTGTATTCCATGTAGCATAATACATGTATTACACTTCTACATACATGCAGATATCTGCACACATTTATTGATCAGCTCTTTTCCACCCTTGCCCCACAAACTCACTCTTCAGAAGTCATGTAGATTTTTATACCTGTTTTAGGTTGTTTTATCCAGAAAACATTAATTATCAGAATCATTTGAGCTGGAAGGGACCCCTGAAGGTCATCTAGTTCAACTCCCCTGCAATGAACAGGGACCATTACAGCTAGATCAGGTTGCTCAGAGGCCAATCCAGCCTGACCTTGAGTGTCTCCAGGGCCAGCGCATCCACCAACTATCTGGCCTACCTGTGCCAATTATATTATATTATATTATATTATATTATATTATATTATATTATATTATATTATACTATACTATACTATACTATACTATATTAAAACACTTCTTTCTTATATCCCATTTAAATCTCCCTACTTTTAGTTTGAAACCATTTCCCTTTGTCCTGTGACAATAGATCCTGCAGAAGAGTCTGTCTTCTTCTGTCTTATAGCCCTCTCTATTTACTGAAAGGCCATTATCAGGTGTCCCTGGAATCATTTACTCTCCAGGCTGAACAGCCCCAGTTCTCTTAAGCTTGGGTAGCATCTGTATTTAGACTGATACTTTTACAATGAATTTCTGTAACAATACATTAGATTCATTTTTAAAATTATGTTCTACATTCAATACATGGATTGAGTCACTTCTTACTAGCTTTTAACAAGAACATGCTTATACTAGAGACAGAATGATTTCATTCATGTCCATTGTAGCTCATCTGTCAAGAATTGCTGAGATCTCAGCATTAAGCAGATTTGCATTTTTGGTAGAAGATGAAATCATGATTTATTTGCAATAATAAATTTTATTTACAGTAACATGCTAAGAAACAGATATCCAGTGTTTTGTTCCACAGCTCTGGTTTCTTGGCAAGCTAAATACTTCTTCCAAAATATTCAAGCATTTAGAGACATGCAGAGGGGCAGTATTGCAGGGAAACCTATTTTCTCCTTAGATTATATTCTTCTTTTTTATAGGATAACATTTGTCTCTCAAAGCCATGACAGATCACAGAGTCATACCTCGGTGTAAACAGAGAATCTCGTTTTTACAACTTCAACACAAGTAAACAAATATTCTTACATTGTTGTATATATTAAAGACATTTCCCCACTTCAGCTAGATTAAATGGTCTAAGACAGTGGCTTAAGATCAGTGGGAAAAGAGTGTGTGTTTTCTTTTGGACAGTGCTGGAGACTGATGGTTAATTCACAGTTGAGGAATTCCTGTTGCCTGTTATGAACCAGATATGATGATGTATAATTCTGAATCTAATGAGAGAAGGGGTTGCCGCTTCTGAAACCTAGTTAGATTTTGAGAAAAGTAGAATGACATGCAGCATTTGGGGGATAAAACAAGCAGTAAAAGCCTTTTGTCTTGTTGATGATATGTGATTTATTTCCTAAGTCAAAGCAATTTAGGAGCTATTGTTTGCCACAGGAAACTTTTTCTGACTGACCACATAACGTTCTTGTTAATATCAGCATGGCTTAAGTCGTCAGGCCAGGAGAGAATCTTACTTTAATTCTGTCCTTGTAGTTAAAATGATTGTTGGTGAGGCTCGGAAAATAGGTTTCTCTGCAATCTGTGTTGCTATGGAATTTTCTTGAGACTGGTGGTTTATCTGTTGCATGTCTCAGCAAATTCTTTCCTGCTATTTTTAAATTTTTAGAAGGATGGTTCTAATCTTTTTAGAATTATGAGGAATTGTCTCCTTGGTTTCCAAAGCATTACACAATTTAATTACATTGAATTGAATTTAATGATCTTTGTACTTGTTTGTATATAATAGTTACTGGGATTAGGCTCTCTTTTTGTATTGTGGAATTTTAAAGCAGTCTTTGGTTTGACTGACTTAGCAGATATTCTTCTGTCTGTGACAAAATTAGCAACAGCAGAACTGAGGCACGTATCTTCCAGCACTGTATGCACAAAATGTTCAGTTTACTGTATCACTTATAAACTGCCACAATTCTAAAATCACTTAGTGAAAATTCAGAAGCAGCTAATAAGGCAGAATGTGGAAGAGCCCACCAAAGAAAAACAACAATCATTAAAAACAATGTCTAAGCAGACTCTCAGTCTATCGCTTCTTCCAAACCCTTTCTGAAATGATCAAAACCATGGCTGAAAATAACAAGGTCAGAATATTCAGGGACAAATTGTTTATGTGGCTACTATTAACATTTTCTGCCAAAGTTCTGTGACATTGAAGTATATCCCACTACCTTTATTATCCTATTTCTCTATTCTAAACTTCCAGCAAAATACAGTTCCTATAATGTAAATCATAGGAAATTCTAGAAGAAAGGTGGAACATAGAAAAGTGATATAGAACATAACTGGAGATGAATTAAGTATTAGAAAAAGGAAAATAAGACTTGCATGTAGTCTGGTGAATATTCCATATAATGAAGATACATTATAACTGTGCTGTTTTATTAATACTTTCAGAAAATGTGATGTTCTGCACAAATTAGTATTCTAGAATTCTGTTACTTTTGTAACTTCTTACTCAGGTACTTTTGTAACTTACTTCACTGTCATCTCGCTTGTCTGCTTTGAGACTGGATAGTCCACTTCTTTTTTTTTTCACTTTTGCTTCAGATATACAAATATTTTCAAAGAATATAGAAAAAAGACATGTAGGCAGACTATCGTGTAGGCAGTGCATCAACTGTACTACCTTTGGTTTCCCTGAAATAAAAAAAAATGTGGGAGAATGGCTTATTATGGCAATTAAAACAAATAGTATTTGTTGAACATACATATGATGGTGATGATGGTGTTAGTTTTTGGTTACAAAAAGTCAAGTAAAGAGTTTTGGCTTTTCAAAACAATTGTGTCAAGCTAGCAGTAGCTGGGGAATATGGGCTTTGGCTTCATTTAGATGGATATGTTTAAGAATGCACCAAGTCTGGTACAGAGTAACAATAACTAGAAAAATGAGCACCAAGTAAGCTTTAGAAATTTAATAATGTTCTTATACTCTCAGGTGCATCAGCTATTAAAAGTATTTCAGCTTGCTGAGAGAATGTCTTGTGCTTGTGTGAAGCAGATAAATTATAATGGAGTTGGTAGTAATTGGAGTCCATTTTCTATTTTGTAGTGGTTTTCTTTTTTTCCCCAAAGAAATTCCTTAATGATTGAAATTACTTCTGCTTATTTCCCAGGAATTTAGGAACAAACAGTCTGTGATGTATTTAGTCTGTAAAATCAAGTCAGTATGAAAAGCTTTTATCTTGGGATGTCTTTAAGAATTCTGAAGAAGCAAGATGCTTCAAAAACTATGTTAGAGGTAAATCACTTTTTATGGAAACTTCCTACAGGAGATTTTTTTTTTTTCAGCAACAGACTAGTCTGTGAGCTAGTGTAGGTAAAACACTTAGAAAATTAAAAAGAAACAAAATAAAAGGAGTAAAAACTTGATGGTAGTTGATAAATAAAACTTCATATCTCTTTCAGTTTGAAATAACTTTTCAGTTCATATTGTACAATAACTATGTATTTATTTATTTATTTAATAATTTTCCTAAGGACAAATAACTACACTGACTCTTTTACGAGTATATTTCAGCAGCTCCTCTGAATGTTACATTGCTAAGCATCATGTCCGAGGGCTGACATTATGCTCTGCAGCTAGAAAGAGATTAATAACTTGTTCAATAAATGTATGCCCCTTTCACCATCTGGAAATTGTCTGAGATACATTAACATTAAAATTATTTACTAATAAAAAATAATTGATTCCTCTAGCAAATAATTCTTATACTGCAGATCAGTTGTGCAAACTTCTTAGGATTCCTGTTCACAAGTCTTACTTCAATGGTTAATTAGCCAAATCACCTTATGTTCCTGTTTCTGTCTGAAATAACAATCTGTATACTGAGGTTCACATTCGGAACTTTTCCCACCTGATGGCTATAAGGATGTTGTTCTAGACATTCCAAAACTTACTCTCTAGAACTAGGCTTATTAGAGACAATTAATACTGCCATTTTTACACTCAGAGGAATACTTCAAAGGATCTTGCTTCCATGAACTATTTCTTCTCTTGTATAGGTGCTAAAGTAAGGAGAAGTGGAAAAAGTTTGAATGAGTCTTGTTCTTGTTCCATTGCTAGATATGAATGTTCTTGCGGAGATTTTTGCTTGTCCTAGGTTAAAAAGTTATTTAATATGGAGTTATAACTTAATTGCAAATCACCTTGGGAGATTATCATCTTACTGAAGAAAATGGTAAAGCATGCTGTTAACATTCATTCTCTCCCTTCCCTTTCTGGCTATACAGATGAAGTTGGTGGGAAAAGTGAATAAGCTTATTTGATTTCCCCAGGTTTCATGAAGAATGACTATATTAATTACCTTTTTAATATATATATTTTTCTTCCTCTTTCAACGATACTGATGCAATTAATATTTTTCTTGCAAGAGGTGTACAAAAATCCTGCTTTTCACATGAAATTGCTTCATTTCCCTTTTCTTTTTCATTCTGTTTTAACAGTGCCATATTTAGTAAAATGAGATAAATTGTTAGTTCATAAATACAAAATTAGTCTCTAGTACAAGGAAGATTTCACAGACATTAGAAGTTTGACCTGTTGTTATTTATGATGGTCAGCAGTGTTTAGATTGGCATGGCCTTGAGTATTTGCTTTCCACGTTAACTAGAATTACAGTAAATATCAGGAAAATAAATTAAATCTGGTTGTTTTCTGACAAAAAAATTCTTCCTGATAATATCACACAGAATCACAGAATCACAGAACTGTAGGGGTTGGAAGGGACCTCAGAGATCATCGAGTCCAACCCCCAATATGAGTAATTTTTGTTACTGACTTGAACAATGTTTTCCCTAGGTCCATAAAGCCTTCCTTAGGTCTCAAAAAAAGAACATTTGCCTGATACTTGATTTGTCAGGACTTGGATAATTTAATGTTAGACATTTCTTTTTCTTGTTCTTTCTCAATGCAGCATTGTTCCCAGCAGATTAAGTCAAGAAAATGTGGCAATTTTCATGCATTCATTGTTAGGAGAAAAAAATGCTATCAGGTGCTACAAAAAATCATGTAACACTTCATACTGAAGACTTACTGGAAGATATATTGATCATTTACAAAGCATGGTGACACAACTCAAAAATAGCAAGGCAGAAGAAAAATTACAGATCTTCATTATTTCAGTAGAACTCTAAATATATCATGAGGCATTTGTTATCATTACTGATATGACTGCAAGATCTGGAATGGTATGAATTTGCTATTTACAGAGCTGAAACTACCATCCTTCAGGGCAAGTCTACTAAAATACCATTTCTTCTATACTTCACATATTCTTGATATCCTAAGACAAAATATGTGCTGGAAATACACTAAAAAAATAGGATTTATTTTAGAAGGTTTTATACCATTGTTAGCTTTTACTTACAACCAGATTTCATTTATTTTCCTGATATTTACTATACCTCTAGTTAGCATGGAAAGCAAATACTCAAGGCCATGCCAATCTAAACGCTGCT
Organism: Tragopan temminckii; assembly: GCA_028571105.1. NCBI lineage: Eukaryota > Metazoa > Chordata > Aves > Galliformes > Phasianidae > Tragopan > Tragopan temminckii. The sequence continues at coordinate 20,785,447 of JAOWBP010002392.1, read as the reverse complement.
GATCATGCTTGCCAGAGTAAGCACTACAGGTGAATCTCCTAGATCCAAAATGTCTGATGTTCTTTTCCCCTCATTTGATACTGTGCTTAAATAAAGGTCTGTTCAGATTTCAGATTATTGATCACTTTCCAATTTACTTTGGAATTGACGGTGAAAGGCAAATTTATCCATTTCTGACTGAATGCATATAAGCTCTTTGTTCAGCATACAGGCCCCGTGATCATGCCGCATTACATGTACTTCAATTTTGGATTATCATGAGTGGTAGCCCTGGATAATGCATCAGTCTCCATGGTATAGTATATATAGGTAGACAAAGGTAGGTGATATAGGTAGCTGAATTGACTGGTGAATAGTTTCGAAGGGCTACAGGGCTGCCTGTAGCATAAGGATAGTTTGAAAATACTACAGGAGATGGTAAAGAAGAAAGATTCTAATTCCTCTGTTGGACAATGTATTATTCTGATACTGAATTTGGTTCTTTAAATGATCATTTACCCTGACCTGTGAATAAAGAAATGAGCTTATCAGAATCTTAGAGAACCATTGTTTCTCTTCTTATTAGTTCTGCAGTAGCTCATCATTTTATTTACTTTGTAATACAGCAAATGCCTGTCTTTTGCAAGGTCAAACTAAGTCATTCTGATTTTCTTCTGCAATCTCTTTTCTCTTCTTCCTTAAAAGACCTTTTTTTTCCACTTCTACTAGAAGTGTGATTGAAGTAATACTGCAGCATTATGTCAGTTTTTTCTTAGTAAGGGAAACGGAGATAGCAGCTGTTAGCATGGGTGACTATGCAAATGAGCTTATATAACATTAATATGGAAGCAAATAGGAGATGTGAATAATATAACAGAGGTATAGATTTGCAAACAAAAAAATTAATGACACTAAGCGTAGTTATGGAGGAAAGAGTACTAATAACTTGGTTACTTTAAATGTTCATACTTAAATGAGAGGGGGTGAGAAGTGTTTGTTCTAATGCATGCAGGTGTTCTGACTAATGCATTTGCAAAAGAAATGTATGTATTTCATTTTTGTATGCAAACTTTACCAGTGAGCAAACTCATTGGGCTGCTTTCTTACACAGTTTTTGCAGGGCAGTTATTTGATCATTCTGACAGATACCGAAACTAATAGAGGTCAGCACAGAGATTATATAGGTATCCCTTGTATCTTCTCAATAAGCCAAATGTCATCTTCAATAATATTTCCTTTTTTTATTTTTTATTTTTTTTATAATAATGAGCATAGAGGCTGAACGAAGAAAAATAATTTTTCCAGAGTAATGCAGCATCTTTGTGTAGATGTTTCCTTGGAAAATGTCAGATGCGTAGGTCAGGGAAAACAAAGAATTCCCATGAGAGTAATGATCCAGTTAGCTGTAACATGATGGCCTTGTGTGGAGAAAACTACTAGATTAATGCTACAGAAATTAATTTAAAATCTATAATTTAAACAATATATATTAATAAATTAATATAATTCAAACTGTATGTATCTCTCTGTGAAACAATAATATCATATTGTCCATTAAGCAGTTTTAAATATTGTTTTGTTTTTATTTGGTTGTATTTTTCCCCCCTTTTGACTTGAAGTCTCACCAAGTATATGAAAAATGCCCACAGCAGTGGAGGCAAAAAAAGTTGTTTATGATTCCATGAACATTAAGTAAAATTACATTTTGATATAAAAGGATGTCAAGTATCAATGATACCTATTGGTACTGCACCGAGAAGGTTTTTTCTTTAATGTAAACACATTGGGGTTGTTCTTTCTTGGGGAAGCTCACATTGCAGAGGCAAGTGTGACCTAATTCTCAGTTCTTCTGTCCTCATTCACTGTTCCACTGATTCCAGTTCCTCCCTATCTCTCTCTCTTCCTCCCTCTTCTATGTTCTTTACACCACCATATGATGAAAAGGCTTGATATTCACCTTCATCTGCAATACCAGGAACATGAACCTGTTGTGGATCTCTTGGTTAGCACCCTTCCTACTCAGAATCCCAGGCGCTGTTATATTAGCCAGTAGCCTGTGCAAGATATTCATCTGTGCAACAAGTGCTTTTCCAAATAGAATCAACATTTCTGAATGCTCTAACAGAGCATTTAAGCAATAAAATGTAATGGAATATTGGGGGGAAGGTTCTACCCCTACTAACATACCACCAACATCTGCCTGTGACATTGTGGGCCAACATCACAAAATGGGAGGCATTACTTTTGGAGCAGGCTTCATAGTAAACTGGAACTTCAGACTGTTCATATCATAATAGTTGTGAGTTAATGTTCCTCATTGTTTTCCCAAGTGCCAATTGTATTGTCACTGATCATTTAATATCCTGCTTTATTATAACAGCACTAAAGTGTTCAGCTACTAGAAAAAAAAAAAAGAAATTATGGGAAAAATGAGTGTTTAAAGCTCTCAAGGCAAATGTATTTTCTGAAATTAGTGCAGTAAGCTTTATATTTAGAGACAGTTGCTTTAAGCAAAAATCTGTACTCCAGTTTTTAATATTGTTGAGATTTTTTTTCTTGAAGACTGGAAAGGCATACAGAGATTTGAAGCAGTACAGCTAGCAAGTGATTGAGCTTCTTGTATATAG
>JAOWBP010002392.1:20752084-20770322 GCA_028571105.1 Tragopan temminckii | reverse complement strand
GATTTATACAGAGACTTAATCAGAGGTTTCTCATAGTGAAATTGCTGACTTTTTGGGGCTGGGATTATTTTAAGGTCGTTGGGCGGGCCTGTTCCATACCAATTAAATAACTACATATTTTGTTATTTGACTCTTCTGGATGTCAGGTGAGAGGCCTGAACATTTATTAAATTGGAATACAGATTAGGAACAAGTATAGGCTTGTCACATCTCCCTATCATACTAGTAGCTATTAAAATGAATACTTTGGAAATCCCAACACTTAATATTAAATGTGTACACAGGTGATCCACACACTAGAAATTAGGAAACATAGCATATATGTAATTCCTACACAGATTTAACATGTTCCACAGTAATGCTACTTTTTCATCTTTTTTATATTGTTCCAATCAAAAGTCATTGTGTGATCTTGGTACTTTGGCTGCGAATAATTTTAAAGTCACTAACATTATCTTCTGTATATTTAGTGCTAAGGAACCTTGTATTTTAATGAGTGAAAGGGATTTTTCTGCCTTTGAAAATAGTGTTGGTTACCTGAATACCTATGTTCTATTTTATTCATGATTCTCAAGTTCTTAAAGTAAAACTTGAAATGTCCAAAGCATTTACCAATTTATTATTATTATTATTTTGCAAGGAAAATCATGAAAGCTTCACAAATGCCTTGAAAAAATACATCTGAGGGGTGTGAACTTGTCATTTCATCTTGTTCTTACTGAAGCAGTTATTTCAGAGGCAGCAAAACTGAATCATGATGACATTTGGTTCTTTGTGTAAAAGAGGGAATAGAGTTCTGTGCAGACTCAGGTGGCTTTCCCACCCAAACAGGTGCATCATATCTAAATGCTAGAAATGAAACTCATTTCTCAAAATCAGATACCATATCTGGATTTTCAGGTGACAAAATGCTGAGCTGAGAGACAGAGGTCTCAATTCTTCTGGTTGAACAGAATCTGAGGAATCCAGATACTATTGCCCCTTCATGTTAGAGAACCTTTTCTTCCAGAAAGAACATATATTTATGAGTCTAAACTGCCTTAATCCAATGTTCCATACAGAAAGCATTTAATAAAATAATTTCCTATCCTGATACATGCTAAACAGTGAATACCTTAAACAGTTTACCTACTGACAAGGAAAGTTATCAAGATGAGCTTCTTATGGTGCTCTGACCTTTCAGACTGCACAGATCATAGAATAATTAATGATTATTCCAAATGACCTAGAAGCTAGCAAAGAAATCTTAGCGGTTTGGCCAGTTGTACATAGTTTCTGCAGTTTCAGAAAGGCAATACTTCTCAGAAGTCTGAATGGTCATGTTTAGAATCTACCATATGATTAATAGCCAAATCACTGACTTTCACTGAAAATCCATATCTCTTGATTCAGACTCAAGTTTATGTGTTTCGCAAACATCACTGAAAAGATATAGAAAGGGAGGAGGAAAGTTTTGAGGGTGTGTAAGTATATGCATTTTGAGGCAAAGAACTTCCAAATTTCAAATGGACAATGAGAAAGAGATATTTTGAAAACATCATTGTGTTAGGAAAAATAAATAAATAAATAAATAAAGATCCTAAAAATCCTACATGGAAGATTTTAAAATTAGATGGAAAATTCTGTTGGTGTTAAATACCAGATAAGATTTAAAGACTTTTGTCTTGCCTAAAAAGCATGTGGAATACCAAATGTCAAGGGTGTTATGCAGCCTAATGCTACAAAGCCAGCAACATCATAAAAAAAATCAGAAATAAAATATGGAGTATGGTTGGTTTACAAGAAAGTATCAGATAAACTTTAAAATCTTTCAGGGAAAGCCTATTCATCTGTTATTATAAAGACATCTTCTTCAAACGGAGTGTCTCATAGTTAGTGGATTTCAAAATTTCAATTTTTCTTTTTTTTTTTTTTAATTTCAAAATATTGGTTAATTAATCTTTATAGTGTATTTGTAATGCGGCTGTGAAAATCTCCCCTACTGCTGCCAATAAATTAATTCACAGTAAATCAGAAAATTAAACAGTTGTTTTATAGGCTGCTAACTATATTTCAGTTTGTCAGATATCACATATAGAATTTCAGCCTTGAAAGGCACATCTAAAGGAATTTTAGAAAAATATACATTTAAATGAAAAGAGAACTGTAATGATGATCATTGCTTTTAATTTTAGGAAGATGAGTTTTTCATCCATTTAAACTATCCATAGAGATTAAATGTTAAAAAAAATCAAACCAAAAAACAAAAACAAAACAAAACAAAAAAACAGTTCCTTAAAATGAATGCTTCAAAAGTTTAAATGTTAAGGATTTCATCATTCTCTGGTAACAGTTTTTAAGAATCTAGAGAATGTCTCTTTGGCTAGTATTTAGTATGTAAATGAACCACAATTAGGCAAACTTGAGAAGTTATTTTGACTGTTACAGTCTGTCCTGCTATTAAGAGAAATTTGGACCAATATTGTAATATTATTGGCTTTCTTTTTCTTTTGAAGCAGCTGACTTGAATGCCAGCCAAGAAGAATTAACCACAGAACAGTAATAACATAGCATGAAATGTATCTATGTTTCAACAAGAGTCTTGGAGCTGTGCCTAGGAATATAACATGTCAGTGAGAGAGAGAGAGGATGAACATGTTTTGTAGAGGCAATAATAAAGACCAACAAGTTAGTGCTATGAGTAGTGAGTGTAATATTCTAGACCAAGCAGAAAAGTGTGCATTTTCTTTGATTTGTAACAAATTTAGTAGTAATGTCAGAACATCAGACTCTTTCTTCCAGCAGTGTTGTTTGTAAAACAAGAGAGGTTGAAAAATGTATGTTTCATCATTTACTTCTGTCCAGGAATGGGGCAGGAGGCATGAATGTAGGAGATGCTAGTTAGAACAGATCCAAGAATGCAAGAGGAGTCCCTTAGGTTGTGATCTACTTAAATGTCCTTCTTTTATTATATTTATATTTCAAACTGGGTGTAAAAAGAGAAAATGAGGATGGCTAGGATGACAAAGGATGATTTGCAACAACTTAAGCATTGATATATCAGTGAGTTTAAAGATATCTGTACGGTGAGGTTATATTAGCATTGAAATAAAATCTATAGGTAGTCAAATTCAAATGTTGTTATAGAGACAGAACATTTTAGGAAGAAGCTGAGATCTTCCTGTTCATGCTTCTGAGTTGCCATCAAAAGAAAACTGCAGATGATAATTTCTGAGTTTGGGAAGAAGTTTGGAAGAAATGCCTTAGATTGTCAAGCTGAAAATAAAAAACAAAATATTAAGTATGTGTCACAGTAGATAATAAATGTAAATTAGATATAAACAGTGCAAAGTGTACTTCTTTTCATAACTCTGTGGTAAAGCTTATGTCAGGGAGTTCATATAAAACAAGAATATGAATGGTTGAAACAGATGAAATTACATGGCACCATGAGCTTTTTAAGAGTTAAGTATATTTTCAGGTACTTCTGAATTTATTGCTATATTTCTGTATGTACATAGGTAGCAGAAATTTTTTCGTGCAATAAAATGACTAGAGTAACAGTTGGGGTTCACTATTTCCATTTCAATTCGTCTCTTTTAACCATGATTTTGCAGTGTCTGTCTCCACGGTGACTGAAGTAGTCATAAAATGTTGTTTTAAGAGTATTAAAATATTTATAACAAAACTAAAATAAGAACAGTATTAGAAAGTCAATCAAAGTGCTTTTCGTGGGACCAGTATCCATATGTTTTAAAAAGAAAGCAGTAACTGAAATCTTGATCTTATTAAAACAGACAGAGTTTGGTAATGTTTTCAATGGAAACAGGATTTTACCCAGCTGTGACTGCCATAAAAGCTGCTCAGCCATATATGTGTTATTTTAGAATGTACAATGAAATCTCTGCTTCCTGATGCTGATCTGTGAAACAGATTTTATCATAAAAGCCTTCCAAAAGGGTTGGTGGCTTGATTACTTTGATGCATCGTGATTCAAGACAGCCCTTGTTGCCAATGAAAAGCTTGTAAAATCTGGCAGGAAGATATTACTAGCCACAGAGCAAGAACTTGGTGCTAGAACTTAACTGCTATGCAGATTAAATATCTGTTTTGCTGAAACTATTATCCAGTCAAATGAATTTCTCCATCCCTTCCACTTTGTTTTGTATGTTTGCCTTCTTACAGTGACAATTGAGGTGACCAGAGAACCACATCATCACTATCAGTACAATGCACAGAGTAGTGAAGAGCAAACTATGGTACCTCTTTAAGATGTTGTACTGCTATTTCATAAATCTTTGGCTTGTCACAGCGGAATGCTACTTCAAAGCAGAATGATCCCTTTGAATCTCTGGAGACTAAGTTCTGAATTTAATTCCTGCAGTGAACAGGCTCCTTAAGCATTTCTTACAAGCTGTCTGCAGCAGAGGGTAGACTGTCATAGCATAGAAAATTATTTTTAAAAATACTTTATTCCTTCACCCATGGTTTTCAAACAAATATATTTGCATTTTCACCCCATTATAAAAGGAATTTGTAACATTTACTGTGCCAGAAACTAGTAACTTGTTGAGCAAGGTTAACTTTTTGGTTTTTACTGCCCCTAGAGCAGAAAGTTTTGTCATGTCCAGATTACAAAGCTTGCCTCACAGATGTCAGTGATAGCGTCTTCCAGGGATAGCTGTTAATTACCATGATTTAACATGATTTTTTTGCATTTCAGTTATTCTGTGAGATGAAGGAAATTTATCTATCTTTTCCCTGTCCTTTCAGTATTATGACAAAAATTTGAGCACATAATTGACCACTGGCTCCTCAGTCAAAGCTAGCAGGAAGAAAAAAATGAAATTCTTCTTTTTTCTAAATTATTTTTTAAAATTAAATCAGCATTTGATTCCCTTTTTCTGAGCCACTAAACCAAGTAATCATGCCTTTAAAAGGGAATCCCTTCCACAAACAAGCGGACGTTTCTCTCTGAGTTAGTAGCTCCTACGACTCCCAGCCATCATCTGACAGATTTCTGCTGCTCTTATTCTATGCCCCAGGCAGAGGCAGACTGTTTTTTGTTTTTTTATTAGAGGCTAATGAGCTCTGTTTTTTCCTCTTTGCTATACCAATGCTTTGTGTTATCTCAGTGCAGATTTTTAAGCAGGCTTCCTGTTCCACGCTACAGAGAGATCCACTCCTACAGATCAAAAGATCCACAAATATTAAACAAAGATTGTAATGCTCATACTAAGGCTGATCTTTGTCCTCTCTGTTAAATTAATGTACATTTCTACACTGACCACTATGCTAAATGTTTAAAATATTGATTAGTTCATAAGATCTGGAAGGAGGCTCAAAAAATACGGTCACAGATTTAGCTGTGTTTGGCACAGAGTATATACTAAGGAAGCTGTCCTCACCTTTAACATGCTTCCAGAAAACAGTGATCTATAGAATATAAAATAGTAAATGGTGACTTTTAAGGCTGTTCTGAGAGCACACAGGGAACATTGTTTCTTATTGGTTGTTTCTGCTTTACAAAAGCCGCATGTAACTCTTTAGCATGATAATAAATGAGGATCAGACACAACGTTTTAGTTGGGAATTCATAGTCCTTAAGTGAATCTACATTTCCAAGTAATTTTCCAAGTAGTTATTTGTAAATAAATGCCCAAGGTTCAAACAGATGTTGCCTCATCAGCTTTAAGACTGTAAGATGGAACAAAGAAAAAATGTTTCTCTTCATTGTTCCACTTTACCTTATGGTTTCTTGAATCCTTCTGATAACTATTTTTAGAGCTATAAATTCTCCAGCTTTTCATAATACTGCTGAAAGACTCATCTACCAAGGGACAAGGGACAATCGGGAAAATCAATCCAACTTAAATTTTAAACTGGATTAATTAAGCTACATTAAATCTTATGTAAATACACTTGCTCAGAAGCAAAATGGCTTTTATTAAATATTATTTGGAAGTAAGTTAAGGTAAATCAAATTACAGTCTCTTTAATATGGCTTGAGAATGTCCATCCTATACCAGCAAAGTAATAAAACTACCTCACCTAAAATTCAAAACTAGTTTCTGCTTTGGATTATTTTTCCTGAACAGCTACATGTGCACAAGCTATGCCTGGAGCAATTTTCAGTACCGTTTACAACCTTTTATATCTGATATTATTTGATTTCAAGAACTAAAAACCGTATTTTTATTAGGCTTTTTCCTTTATGACCTCATATAAGAGATCTTTCATTAGAATAACTAGAAAATTCAATTTTCCCTTTATTTACTCTTTAAAGTTTAATTTTAAGCACTCTATGGACCAGATTATTCTGCTTTCAAAAATAGGTCTTATTTCTTATTCTCAGATTCCATGTTGTTGGTTTTTTGGGTTTTTTATTTGTGTGTGTGTTTTTTTGTTTGTTTGTTTGTTTTGGGTGTTTGGTTTTTTTTTTTTTTGCTGTGGTAGCAGCTCAAAAATGTCAGTGTGCTGAATATTTTTTTGTTTCAGCAGTGTGTTTAGATTCATCAACCTTTCTGAAATCATCAAATCTTGAGACTATTTGGATTCAACATTTAGATGTTGACTTATCTTCCACATTTAGCAGTGTAGCATCTTCATATCCTTTCCACGGCATAAAATGAAGTTTACTGATGAATGTCTGCTAGTTGTCTGAGGTGGAATGCTTATATATTTATTTATTTTATATGTTATGCTTTGTGCCAGTATAACTACCAGCCCTGGAGGCAAATAGAATTCAATGCTTCCTACAAGCATATTGCTATACAAATAATGAATGCCATATTTTTGAGGCTCAGGGCTAAAAAAGGAAATGTGTTGAGCCTTTGGGAAATGTGTTACAAAACATGTAGTTTAATTCCTTGCTAACAGAGGTAAGCACCCTAGTTTGTTCACAATGATGAATTCCCTTGTATTTCTTTTGATCTCAAATTTCTTTAAATGTAGTAACAAAATGACAGATAGATGGTTTCATTGATTCAATACCAGTGAAATTCTGCAGTAGCTACAGATTAGGACTCGTTGATTTTTAAGACCTGGATTTTAATAGCAAAAACAAGAACAGCATATAGCATTACACCGTATATACATTTATTATTGTGAACAATAGTAGTAAAATAGTAGTAAAACTAATCACTTGCCTCTTGTTTTGACTAAAGATTAGTGGTGATGGGGGAGAGGTAGGGATATTCTTCAAAAAGTGTGCAGCACTGTCAGTACTTCAGAATGTTCAGGTGGGATACTTTGCAACGATCACAGACCCAAGAGTGACAGGAATATGTGGAATAAGCTTGCATTTCTGAAAGCGTAACTGCTCTGTTTTTTTAATGAGACCAAAACCATAATACTAACAAAGACAGAAAGAGACAAAAACAATCAGAAATCCGCTTTCTCTTTCTATTCTCTTTCTCTTTCTCTCTCTTTCTCTTTCTTCCTCTCTCTTCTCATTACTCAGTGGTTCTTTTTCTTGCATTTGAGTATCGGTTAAATTCTGACTTACTTTTTCCCTCTTTTACTACAGTTTATTATGCTGACATACATCTTTATGTTGGCTTGGCTTGGAGTTACAGCCTTCACTTCTCTGCCTGTTTACATGTACTTCAATCTGTGGACCATTTGCCGAAATGCCACCTTAGTGGATGGAACTAATCTCTGCTTGGATCTTCGCCAGTATGGTATGTGAGTGAAGGACACTAAATACAGATTTCACAACAGAAAATGTCATGTTGTTTCATTTCCAAGTATCTGAATGTTTCCAACCAATGTTTCAAAAAAAAAAAAAAACCTGTTTCTGTGTTATTACCTACAAGTCAAGGCAGTTTATCAGAGATTTGCTGCACTATTAGGCCTGGTGAAGGTGAAGAGCAATACAAATTGGAACTTTCTAAGAGGCTTCAGGAGAAAGAATCTGGGGCTACAGGGTGAGCTGTGGAGTTTAAAAAATGTGGAAATATATTTGTTTTTTGAAGGATGGAGAATTTAGACATAAAGTGGTTTGGAATTTTATAAAAGTCTGAGAATTCTTGGATTTGATATTGATTCCTTTCTTTCATAAGACTGATTTGAAACTAGATACTCTGGACTCTGTGGTTTTGGTTTCTCAGCCCACAGAGCCTTGGGTAATCTTACTCTTCATGGACACTTCTGTGAGTCTCATTCCTTTGTCTCCTTAGCCAAATATAAACATGTGGCATGTTTTTAATTGCTGCCTTAAGATAGAAAAAATGCTGCATTGCATAGGAGTGAAAGGGTTTGATACATGTTGAATATTTAACTTAACCTGAAACAAAATACTTCATCTTATTGTCTTCATCTTTTTTTAAAAAAATTTCCCCCCCCCAGCATGATAGGCAAGTTGAAAAGACAGTTATCTGTACAGATCTCACCAAAGTTTTCATTCTTCTTTCTCTTAGCTTTTGTTTTGCTCATATTTATTTTGTTCATACTTATTTTTTATTCTTATTTTTATTTAAAATGTGCATACAGCACTAGCATGTAAAATGTATATGCTGTGAATATATTTGTTTCCCATAAATTCCGTTTTAAAACTATTTGTTTCTAATAGGAAAGAACACTACTGTTTTTCATCATAAATTATTTATAGGGATTTTCTTCGAGCTAGTCTTTGATTTAGTACTTCAACATTAGCTGAAGCAAGCAATGTAAATTCTGGTTATTCTTGCTGATAGAAACTATTATTGCGATCAAATATGTGTTTGAGTAATACTTGGTTATAACTTTTGGAAGAAGCTTTGTACCAGATCGACACACCTGAATACAACATACAGCACAGTTCTTAACATGAGGGTAGAAAATATTTATGAATATCCAGCATGAAATGTGTACACACTGGTTGCAAATTATTTCCTAATGTTTCAATTATTGTGCTGATTAAAATGTAGAATGAAGACTTTTTTTTTTAATGGCCCCAAAATCATTGCCCACATGTTTCCTAGTAGAATTTTTTTCTAAGAAGATGACGTGTTTGTTTTTTTGATGACTGAAATCAGGAAAAAATGATTTTGTTGTTAACTAGATTTCTATGTAGAAGGCAAAAATTGGTATTTCTTAACTTTCCTGGCTCACCTGAAGTAGACTGCTGTGTTCTAGGAGAACTAAATAGTGTGAATATTTTTTCTGTTCTAGGTATTGTAACAATTGGAGAGGAAAAGAAGGTTTGTACCACATCAGAAAGTTTCATCAAGATGTGTGACTCGAATGAGGTGAGTAAATGTGATGATATTTTGTTGAATCTGTGACACACGTTATAATAGGAAGTAACTGATGTGTATTTTTTTCTTCTTACTATTTATGTTCTGATTCTAGCTAGAGTGATAAAATGGTGTGGAAAGTGGAAAATATAGTGATCAAGTACTTTTCCTCCTCTTTTACCAATACTACATTTAGCCACTGCAGCTTCTCTGGCCATTATATTTCTAAACGTACTTGTATTTTGTTTTTATTAAGAAATAAACATGGTGAATGTGTTTTTGAATGCTAATGCAGCTTGCTGCACAATGAAGAAAACTACATATAGAATTACTGTTTGAAGATCTCAGTTGCTGTTGTGACAGGAGAATAAAGTTTTCAAATAGATTAGACCAAATTTTGCAGTGCATTAGGATAAAACCTCTTTTTATTTTTTTCTCAGGCAAAGACCACAATTTCAGTACAGCTGATATCTTTGGTTCTGTTTTTAAATGATAAGGGTAGAAAACAGGGCAAACAAAATAATGTCTATCTAAAACTATAGGAGAGGATAAAATCTTGATCAATCTGAAGTCAGAGGGTGCTTCACTAAATGTATCACAGGGTCTTACTCTGTTTGCAAAAATCTTCCTAGAATGCAGTTACACAATCACCCTTTTTATATCAAAAATCATCTAAGAAAATGCAGCCCTTGCTGTGCAGTCAGTACAGTGAGTGTAAACCAGATCACTGATTTGAAAAACAGATGTAATCATTTAGTTTGGGATGGAGTGGGGAAGATAGTTAAATAACTTTGTTTATATTATATCACTGTGAACAAATTTTATTGGCAAAATTTGGAGGAAAATAAATCTGCATATGAGCATATGAAAAGCTACAGCTGGCAAAGGGAAACAAATTCTTAGGCTCTCTCTGCCACTAGAGAAACTAAAGTTTTGAAGAGCTAGTTAGATAGTATCATAATATCATAGAGGTATCACTGCAAACGTAAACTATTTTTTGAGTCCTGTTGATTTTTAAATATTTGTTTTTATTTATTTATTTTGTCCTTGATATGAGTATTGTAACAACGTCATGTTGTAATTTCAATCTTTTGGTAAAAAGTATTAGTAATCACCAGTTTTGTAAAACAGTAGTACCAGGAAGGCAATCTTTTGTTCTGCATTATTCAGGCTTTTTGTTTGGTTTCCATTTAGTAATAAATGCATAAAAATCCCTTTCTTTGTCCCTTTTTGCAGCTAAACATGACATTCCACTTGTTCATTGTGGCACTCGCTGGAGCAGGAGCAGCAGTCATTGCTATGGTAAGCTGCCCAACACCGTTCTGTTCTGTTCTATTCTATTCTATTCTTGTCATTTGAATCACTAATACATTCTGATTGTTACTTATTCAATTTGTGTGCCTATTGGTGTAATATAATTCTGTTATTCAATACTACTACCTATATGTAAATTTAAATTTTATTGCTGGATTACCTTTTATGTATAATGTCATGATTACTTTGAATAAGATACACCTTTTAGGTACCTAATAGTAATTTTTATCATTCTATTGCTATATTCAGACAAGTATAGGAACTTGTGTGTCTTTCTAATGACCAAAATAATATCCATTTATGATCTATGCCTTTCTGGATATTCACAGGCTTACCATGCTGCTATTTTATGAACTACATCTATTTGTCTGCTCTGTGCATATATGTGAATATCTTGGTTTCTCTTTTAGGACATATTTTTACTACTTTTATAATAAAGATTAGTTTCAATTTTTGCCAAGGAGAATGTTCCAAGGAACAAAAAAAGTGTGTGAGATAGTGCTCTGCTTTTCTGCCTTTTGCCTGCTGTGCCTGTCCAAATATCAAGATATTTTTAGAGTGGGGATTCTGTACTGTATTCCCTGTACTGATGTATTCTCTACTGCAACCTTGATAAAAATTGGTATAGAGAATGAAAAATGACTATTACTTGGTACTGATGCATTCCCTCAGAGAATTTTTAGTGATGGTGTTTGCTTTGCAATTGCAACTAATATTTTGTCACTGAATTCTACAGCCATACTTTGTTTTTTTTGTTTGTTTGTTTGCTCTCCTTAGAATCACTTTTATGATTCTGTTGTTGCAGAGCAGTGGTTGTACTAAGTCAAGGGCATTTCAGCTTCTCGTACTGGCCTGCCAGTGAGGAACTGTAGACACGCAAGGAGCTGGGAGGGGGCAGAACCAGCTGACCCCATATGGTGTCATGCAAAACAATAACACTGGAGGAGCTGGCCAGGGGGATTGAGCTTTTCTTTTTTTTTTTTTCTTTCTTTTTTTTTCTTTTTTTTTTTTCCTTTCTCTTTTTAAACTGCCTTTATCTAAACACATGAGTTTCTTTTTTTTTTTTTTCCTTCATTTCTCTCCCCAACCATCTTGGGGGGTGTGACTGACCAGCTGTTTGATGCTTAGCTGCTAAACCACAACAAGGAGGTAAAAATGCACTTTCCGTCTAAAAGCCTCATACAGTACGAAGAAAGATCCTGTGCTCCAAATCAGAAGGTGTTGACAGTGGGCTAGGGTACCAAAAACATTGTATAGAGGTAATTCAAGTCACTGGAGAATCAACATCCTTCTTCATATTGCGAAAAGAATCAGAACAACGCTAAGTTGATGAAGTTAGTCTAGTGTCTTTGTACGGATCCATAATAGTAGCAAAACTCTACATTTGTGAAATTTAATTCTTCTTAACAGAAAAATGAGATCAAAATATTAGTCCTTTACAAAGGAGAAACCTTATGAATTCATTGTGGGTTGAAAACATTTATTAGACATTTACTTTAAAATAAAGTAGTCCATCTGACTGACATAGTAAGCATTTTGTATTTTTACCATTCAGTAATAACATTATTTTATCCATGAGATGGTTGAACAATTGAAATGGTAAAAATCACCTCTTTTAAATGACATTTTGATCGCTCCATTGATATGCTTCACTTTATCACTTCTGGAGATACCTTGCAAGACCCAAATTAGTTGATATATGTAAACTCTTTAAAGTTGTCAAAGTGTCGTGAAAGCAGTTTGCTTATACATGTCAGGACCATCTGTAAGTTACTTTTCATTAATCTGGATTAAAACATTGATATAGTAGAGAAATGTAAGCATTTATTGCAAAAACAAAAAATTGTGAGAATTTGCAAAACCATGTGGTCACAAGCCATGTTTTTTCCATAGCTATTGCTTTAATCTCTCTTTTGGTCTCAGGTTTGTACATGGATGCTGTTTTTTTTGTTTGTTTGTTTGTTTTTTCTCCAATTAATTAGCTGCCTGCTTAGTCTCCAAATGGAAATGCTCTCTGGGGCTCAAAAAGTATATAAATTAGTGTTGGAGCATAGAAAAACTCATATACTTTCAGGATTACATGGCAGGGAAAACTTGATTTTACAGAGAAGGAGAATGTCAAACGAGACAGGGAAATACGTAAGCGGGCTAGTTCCTTTAGCCAAATAGAACTGTGTTCTTTTGAAGGATGTTAGATGCAGGTAAGAGGAGAAAAGCAAGTTCTTCAGACTTCTACCCTGCTGAGATCATGAAATGTCCCAAAAGGAAAGAAAAAAAAAAAACAAAACAAACAAAAAAATCCGTTCCAAATTCTACAGATCTGAAAGGTCAAAATACACTTTCTTCTTAGGAAGAAAATTAAGCAGGAATGTTTCATAGACTGCAGAAAGACCCTGCACTATCTTGCATATGCCTGTAATTGAAACGTCCCGAGGCAAACTGAGGAAGCTGCCCTATTTCAATTTGAATAAGCCTTGACAGGGCCCCATTGGCTTCAGGCTGTTCGGGTAAGGGAAGTGTGAAATGCAATTAGACAGCCACTTAAAGATGACCTCCTCCCTGTGACAGTGTTATCTGGGAACTTGGTGTGAAATTAAAAAAACAAACAAACAAACAACGAAGGCGGTGGATTCTTTAACTAATATGTAATTATGTAGCATAAATATTTATTTGAGATTTTTTTTCTTTATAGATACTAAAGTAGTTACTTCCAGGAAAGTCATCCTACTTACAGTGAGCGTGACGTGCAAGAGATTTCAACAGCTATCCCAGAACTTTCGTTCTGTAACTTTTTTAGAGAGAGAAGAGAGAAAAATTGGAGTTAAATGAATGCCTGACTGTGCACAGTGTAGTAGTTTGAGTATTTTGAGTAGTTTGTCTATTTTTTTGTACTTTTTAAAAGCCAAGTAAAATGCCATGTGAAAATGCAAGACTCTAGTATCATAGTGGAATGTTAACAAATATTTTGTGTCAAGAAATCAGGGCCTACATGGTCCCATTTTCATCACATGATCTTCAGCTGCGAGGTTTTCTGGTTTATGGATTTACAAACTCAGGAAGTTGTGAGAACACTGCTCAGATACCCTCCGCTTGTAGGATTCTCATCTGTCTACCTGGTCAGACATTATTTTTGAGAGGTTCAGATTATATTTTTCTACTGAAATCATACTCTCCGAGAATAGCAATTGTCTAATTGTCTGAGATGACAAAATGATTAGAACTTCCAGTCACATTCTTTGAATTTTGTCAAGAATTTTATAGTAGGGAAATAAATAAATAAATAAAGGTAAGGCATTTAATTCATCTGAATGGAGATTATGGAAATTTGATATCATCATCTCTCATTTGATCTAGTAATCCCAGACCTGGATACTACTCCTGGTGCCAGCTTTTGGATTAATTTACTTTGATTTCTTTTTCCTATGTACTAAATGATGACCAGTAAGTGTTCGAGAGTAACACAATCAACAACAAACTCAGCCCTGTAATTTCTAAAGTTTGAATGTGAATCTGATTAGATCTGTTGATGCTTAACTCCATGTTACTTCTCTTACAGGTCCATTATCTCATGGTCTTGTCTGCCAACTGGGCCTATGTGAAAGATGCCTGCAGAATGCAAAAATATGAGGATATTAAGTCAAAGGAGGAGCAAGAGCTTCATGACATTCATTCTACTCGCTCTAAAGAGCGGCTCAATGCTTACACATAAAAGAAACCTTGTCTTACTTTCTAACACGTGAATGCTTTGTCATTTAACTAAAGGCCATCCAATCATTTCAAAAACAATTGAAAGTGCTTCTCACAAAAGATAGTTCGGGTGACTTACATATCACCCATGTGCAATTCTTGGTTGTCTAGCACTTGGTTTCTAAATTAGTTTTTACTTTTTGTGATCGTTCTCTACCACAGAGCTCCTAAATAGCCTTTCCTGAATCCTTTTAAGCTAATTAGTTCCGCTAGATGAAGGATACTAAACTATTGTCAAATACAAATATGTGTTTGATTTTTTTAATCACTTTGTATGTGTTATGCATAACACCTTTTGCATTGTTTCTTATATGTTTTTGAAAAAAGGTAGCTTTTTATACTTTTTAGTTTTGAGTTCAATAACTACTTTAACTACAGGTATACTTCAAAGGGACCATTGTACATGATGTACAATATATAAAGAAAACACTGATGACTTTCCTTTATATTTGGAAATCTTGCCAGACGGACCCTCATCAACTTGAATGAAGGTCCTAAGAACATTTTAAACGATCAAAGGTGCAATTTCTAAATTTGTAATAGTGGGTAAAAAAAAAAGGGAAAAAAAAAAAGAAAAAAGAAAAAAGAAAAAAAAAAGAAAAAAGTGCTTCTTATCTTTGTTAACATTGTATTATTATTGATGTTTTTAAAGAATATTCTCTTGTTCCAAGTTCCATGGGTGATAATTCCTGTTTGTATTGTGAGCATGCCGACCGTGGTGCTAACAATGCATGGACACTTGCCTTTTGAAGGAGTTCAATACCACGGTTACCTGTTAAAGATTTATGGTATATAGACAATTGTTACTTAAGTGATATAGTTATCCATAGTTTTTTACAGAATGATCTCTCTTTAATTCAATGATGGTTATGCTAAATTGGAGTTGTTCATGTGATGATGTGAGAAATTACTGCTTAGCTACATTTATGAAAGTAATATATCAAAAATACAGTGATCGTAGGAATCAGAAGTCTTTTTACCTGCTTTAAAAATTTAAATGGATTGCACCTGTCTGAACTGTACAAGATATATTAAAGGAGACTTCCATAAATGTTGTAGCTTGGCTTCTAGCTTTCCTACGCATATTGGTTTACCTGTATTATGTTAAAGTTAGGTGAAGGACCACTACAGAGCTTATTATTTGAAAGTGTAGTAATATATTTGAACATTTATTTTGATAGGAAAATTTTATCAGAAAGATAAGTCATCTTAATTTGAAAGAATTTCCTGCATCAAAAATGAAAACAAGCAAGCAACCAAACAAAAAACCCTACTTAAACTAAATCAGTTTTATCAGATCGAATTTGGTGGATTTTTTTAAATTAATTTCTTTTTTTTTGCCTATTTCTAATGCTACAAGAATGCTGTAAAGTGTCTTTTAAAGTGATGTAGCCTGACAAGACATTTTTGTCAGTGTTAAAAACTTAGGTAGTTTGTGCACTTATTGGACCATTGTGAATTCTCTCTCAGTGTAAGTGCATTTCTAATAAAACTTCTTGAGTAAAACTCTTCTTTGTACTATTACTAGTCATGCATCATCAGTAATTTTTAACAATTCTTGTAGTAAGTAGAGGGTATTACTATAGTTATTTGTGTGGCATGATAATGCATTAAGTAGTATTAGTTGATTCATTATTTTTCTTTTGCTTGTTTTGGGGATTTTTGGTTGTGGTGGTTTTGATTTGGGGTTTTGGTTTAATTTTTTTTTTTTAACTACTTTTTTTTTTTTTTTTTTTTTTTACACTTAGGCTGTCCTACAGGGTCAACAGTTTTCTCATAATGTGCAGTACCAGTATTACAATTCTGCAAAAAGTATTAGGAACCTCTTTTGGATTCTATATTGTAGTGTTTCAGTTTTGTGTCTTAAAACGTTTGTGCTGATTTTTAAAACTATGTCTTTTAAACTCATGTAATGATGTTAATGCTTTTGGCTCTTCTCTGGTATTAGAGTTTGTATTTTCACAAAGAATGCTTTGTAGCAGGCATTACAATTAATCTGTTTTGTACATAAATGTGCCAACAGCTTGATGGTGGCGTTTTTGAAATGTAGAACAAAGTGCTTGCAAAAATGTAATAAACACACTTGTGTACTTTGTGTACTTATTAATTGTTCACGCTGTGTAGTTTTTTCTTTGCCTATACTTAACCAAGTCATTCACACCAACAACAACCAGAAAGTCCTGTTCATTCAGTTGCCCTTGCTATTGGAGCAATGCTCATGGTCTTATGTATTTTTTGTACAGCCCAGGAGATAAATCCTTTAGTAGAAATTATGAGAACGAAAACTAGAATTAGAAAAAATAAGATGGAGGTGTTATATGAATTATAGATCATGTCTCTGTCAAATATGTGATTAAAAAACAATCTTACTGCAGTGAAAAGTGACAAAGAAAATCTAAAACTAAGAGTAAAATTTTTATCCCCTATCACGACTCTGAGTTCCCAATGGACCGCATCTCTCACAAATGACAAATTTGTGGGTAAAACACAAATGGGTAAAAATAAAATAAGCAGCTTTCCCCTGAGATGAGATTCAATTATGGGTAGTGTGAGTACTACATTAAAACTCACAATCACTGCCAGTGTGTACATTACTTCAAATCTATATCTTAACATCTACTATCAGAAATGATATATCCTAAGAATAAGAGAGTAAAAGATTTCTAAAAGCAGAATTCATAGCCTGTGAAAAGCAAGGTAGCATGGATATACTTGCTATAATTTTTACCTGTAAGTCATGAGAAGAGCTGCACAAGGTTGGTGTTACTTTGATCTCATTTGGAACAGTTTGCCAGAAGCTGGGCTGATATCAGCTTGAAAAGTGCTGAAGACACGGGTACCTGAATATTACAACAGCTATTACTTTAAAACTATGATAACAATACATTACTTATGTGCATGTAATGTAATTTAAATTGCTAATACAAATCTATTGATATGTCAATTAGCTTGATATCGCTTAGGAAAAATAGTTGTAATATAAATCCAAAATGTGTTTGCTTCTCATTTGAATAACTGTTATATAGCATTTTGTGTGCAGTTGATGAGAACACGTGCCATAATGGCAAGTGATTTTCCATCAGCAGCAAAAGCCAAGGGAGCAGCAGAGCTTCTCAAAGCACAGCACATCAGCCATAACTGATTCACTTCAAATTCTGCATATATTTAGTATATAACAGTTTAGGCTGTCAACAAACACTCTTTTCTGTTTATTGGCAGCCTAAGCTGATTTATATTGAGGTAGGTTGCATGGGTCTTCATTTCTCTAGACACTGCTGTGCTTAGTCAAACTGTGACTTGTGCTTTTCAGAAGCAAGAAAATCAATTGTAGATAAATATTTGGTGCAAGATTTTTACTTGCTTATTTGTTTGTTTATTGCTTCAGGAAAGGAAGGTTCAATGAAGAGTAGTTTAAAAGTTCCCAGCCCTTGATCCTCAGTTTCTCTTTTTCTTCAGTTTGCTCTTACTCATCAATACTACTAAAAGCATGTTACAAAACAAATACAAAACCTCTTTGAGTTACAAGATTTTCCTACCTGTTTGCCCTTATTCTTACCCATTCTTTTTTTATTATTATTTATTTATTTATTTATTTATTTATTTATTTTTGTGCAAGATACTTTAAATCCCAGCAGGATCTTATTGATGTCTCTGCTTTCAGCACAGACAAACAAACCATATCAGCATGATTTTGGCAATGGCAAAATGCACTGCAGATGTGAGGATGAATGTCCACAGCAGGAGCGGATGGAAAGAGAAATTTTAGTCCAGTCTTATTCCCGAGGACAATTTATCATGAAGCTTGGCTGTAAAGTTGAAAAGAGGAGACACAGAAATTATTTGTTACTTTCATTTTAGCAGAACAAGAGAAATGGCAAAAACTGCAAAATGCAAAACAGCTCTCACGTGTTATTTCTCAGATTTTCTTATACTACTAAGGTATAAGTTATAACATGTAAGTTATAAGATATAAGGTATAA
>JAOWBP010002392.1:20733522-20751984 GCA_028571105.1 Tragopan temminckii | reverse complement strand
CTTTGGCAGGGGGGTTGGACTCGATGATCTCTGGAGGTCCCTTCCAACCCCTACAATTCTGTGATTCTGTGATTCTGCTTCAACTAAATCTATTTGGATTTCTTGTTCTGGCATTTTATGGTTATATTTTGAATATAAAAATATAAATATTAAATGTGGAGCACTCTAAATACCAAATTTGATAATCCAATTTAAGTTTTCTCAGATTTCGCTCATCTGCTGCCTAACTTTGATAAAATTACTCCAGGTTTGTTTTTGTTTGTATCAGGAGTGAGCACACTGTCACAATTTTTTTTCCAGCTGCTTTGTTTTGGTTTGCATCATGGGATGTTCTCTGAGAGCATAAAATTGATTGTTCTTCCAATAAAGAAATTAGAACGTGCTTTCTAGGAGCATGCCTAATGCACCTGAGCCCTACAGGACAGTGAATCCATGGAACCAAACTGGAGTTAGCTTGAAATGAGTTCCCTGAAATAAGCAGCACGAGTATTGCTTTCATCTTCACATCCACCTAGCAAGCTTCACTACTTGCTCATGCACTCATTGCAGCACAGTGCTTGGATAATTCTAGCTGGCTTTGATTTTTCTTTATCAGTTATAGAGACACAATGTTATTTTTCTATTTGTAAGCAATGTTTTCCTGTGCTGATGAAGACATCATTGCACCACAACATTATTTTTATTATGTAATTGAAAACAGTAGTATAGAAGGATGGAACAGTAAACTGCCTTGAAGGCCTTATAAAACAGGGAGTAAAAGTCAGGTGTTTTGTCGTACTGTTTAAAGCTGTAAGTGCTCAACCACATTTCATAATATCGTAATGGATACCAGGGGATCTGTTAATGTCATCAGCTTCCAATTATTCTCTTGATTAACTGTTTATTTATTCATTATACAGTTGGATGTTCTGTTTTGCTTTGCTACTTAAAAATGGCATTGTTATCCAATGATCATTTGCACCAATAATCTCATCTTGTGTTCTGAGGGAATTTTAGGCTGTTGTATGCAGCTCCTACTAAAATAACTTATTTCTGTGTTAGAAATGTGCCCAACAAGGGGTTAGCAGCTTTGAGAGGTTATAACTTTAATGGAGCTTTTGTGTGATAGAATCGTAGACTGGCCTGGGTTGAAAAGGACCACAATGATCATCTAGTTTCAACCCCCCTGCTATATGCAAGGTTTCCAAGCACTAGACTAGGCTGCCCAGAACCACATCCAGCCTGGCCTTGAATGTCTCCAGGGATGGGGCATCCACAACCTTCTTGGGCAATCTGCTCCAGTGTGTCACTGGTATCAAATATTTTTCACAGTGTGCTGAAGAATGGAAACCCCAACAGTTGCATCCTAAAAAATAGCATAAGATGGCATTTCTTGTTTTTCTTACTTTCAATGTCTGCAGAATTTTGTAATTGCAAATTGATTTAGGATTAACACCTACTTGTAATTTCATCTGCAAAGGCTTTCAGAATAATCTGGGAGGCAGATATATTTTAATGTGAGCATGTTAATAAAATACAGCAAAATATGAAGGAAAGTGATGTAAAATCTGTGTGCGTGTGGTGCTAATTAATAACACCTGAAACTAATCCAAGCCCTCTTAAGAAGAAATTTCAACACTTGTTAAATAAAAAACTACTTAAGCTGTTATATCTCCATTACAACAACATCTGCACAGAAAAATATAGACCATTGCAAGGAAAAAATAAAACAAAAAACATCTCTAAGCAATTGTTTGGCAGTTTTCAACTTCATTCCACTGGTCCCTGAGATTTTACCTTAATCTTTGACATATGAATGTATTTGTCTTCTGGAAGTTAAAATCCCATCATCAAAATCAAAGTGTGTTTGAACCTGATATGTAGATGACCTTCCTGGATGAGATCAAGTATTCACAGAACCCAGAATCTCATCTCTTTGTGTCCCAAAGCAGATGTTCCTGGAAGCAGTACAGGATTAAAAAAAAAAAAAAACTTCAAAATATCCCTTACCATTCAATAGTTCGTTGCTCAGGGGTCTTCTGATGTAAAGGGACATCTTCAGGTCTGTGAATTTTTGTGTTATCCAGATTCTCTTTCTCATATTTATTTTTTCCCTTCTACAGGACCCAGTTGAAACAAGGTTTACAGCTTAACTACATATTGTGTTACTACACCTTTGTTGTCTTCTAAACCTCCTTTCTTTATAGCCCTCTCCCTTTGAAATAACTGGTAAACAACTGTTCTTTATTCACCCACACATTTGTCTGGATGCAAGCTATAACCTCTTCCAGTTATCTATTTCCAGCCTATTTTTTATTTTGTGTACTACTTGTATTTAAAAACAATATAAGATGTTTGTATGATTGTTTCAAGAAATGAGGTCACTTGGTGCCATAAGGAACCTATGGATTCATGTCTCGAAGACATCCCTGCTAATGCAGTCGGTTACTTTAATTTTTGATACTACCCAGAGGAACTAAACTTTAGAAGCAAGAGACAGCCTAAGCACCCTGGTGTTTTTGTTTGATTTTTGGTAAATATGAAGATATACTAATGTTTATGTAAGAAAATAAGTTGAGAATAAATAACAATGTTTAATAGTGGCTAAGGATGCAATGCAGAGAAGACAACAGGCCTGGCTTTTTTTCACTGGTGATATCATCTATGTTCCTGTATAGCATTCCTTCACATTTTTTCCAAACTCAGGATCTTGTTAGATGATTTTACATATACAAATGTCCCCTCCCTCACTGTTTTTTCCCCTTTTCTCCAGAAGAGATTGTGGGGCTGGAATGATTGAGGTAAAAGTCACTTCTACAGCAGGAGTGACTTACACAGAAGATGGCTGTGTATTAAAGGACATTTATTTATTTATTTTATTTGCCTGAAGAGGTAATTGCTAGAAAGGGGGATGACAATGAGAGGCTGTGATGTCAGAGCACTTCCATGTGTACTGGTAGTCTTTGAGACAGATCTGAGAACTAAAACTGCACATCACAGTTCTGTTCTTCTGGATAAGAGAATCCTAGAAGGGTAAATTAAAATGAGGAAAAATGATTTCTTAAATGTGCAGTTACTAAAAAATATATATAATTTTAAATTCATATATAGAAGTTAACCTGGTATGACTCTGGTTTGAGTAGTTTTATATGGAGAATATATAAACTTTTTGTTCAATGGTTTAGATTGGTTTATTGTTTCCTTCTTTTTAGGCAGTATAAAGAAAATGGAAGTTATCATTTACACAAAAACAGGAATTTGCAACCATGGTAGATTTTAGTTGTATGTAAGTTTGTCACATTTTTCTGAGAATGAGAAGTGAAAAATTAAAAAAAGTATGATCTAATTGCAGTTTTGGTGAAATGATGAATCTCTTGAAATGATTCTACGTCACCCATAGACGAAGGTACAAAATGCTAATTTACTGCTAGACTGCAGCGTCTGATTTGCATTCCAAATCAGACTGCAGAGCTCCCGAAACGACTATGTGCCCTCACAGTATATTTAACCTATGCTTTTCCTGAGTAAATCTGTTAGTGTGTGTGTGTATACATGAGGAAGCCCGTACAAACATGTCATGCTTCACCATTTTCAGAGATCTACTTTTTTAAAATGGGGAATAGAAGCATACAGATAACTATACTAGCAATCAGATAAGGAATCGATACAATGATTGTTTTAAAGCTCTGTACTGCCCCTGAGTTCCTGTTTATTGTGACACTGATGGCAGATAATGTATAGGGTGTGTGATTTGTAGTGATTAACATGATGTATTCTGCTTGTGTGTATGCATAAACATGCATGTGCATACATAGATGTTTGCTGTAAATGTTTTCTAGTATATTCTAAATGTGTGTATATTTGTTAGCTCCAAATGATGCAGGTACATGAGAAGGAGGGAAACGAAGACTTGTATTATTCTTAAATGTGCTGAGGGAGAGAGAAAGAGGGAGGGAGCGAGGGAGGGAGAGAGAGACAAGTAATACAGCATAAAGAACCCACAGGCATCTGGGCTTTCCCACTTCAGTAGCAAATAGGGGGAATTATGGGTTGGTGGTCTGCTGCACATTAAGAGGACACCCCTCCATCTGTTTTCAATACAGCCTGTTTCCAATTTAAAACACAGATTTCAGTACAAACCTCAATTTTTTTCTCTCCATTTTATATGCAAAGTAAGGCTTATGAATTGGTGTCATTGCCATAAGGGCTCAGACCAAATTTCCCCCCAAAAATTCACAGGCTGTTCATTTGAATACCTGCTTACAGTGGTACACAATGGGCAGCTTTGAGAAGAAAAATTGATAATCTTCACGGAAGAGTAATTTGAATGAAATTACACTTGACAGCCTGTCTCCAAGCAAACAAGGAGAGTGAGGGAGCCTTGCTAAGCTCTGAGGACTTGCCTAAGCCTCTGCTGTTGGAGCTTCCCAGGGAAAAAAAAATCCACACTTTTTCCTACATCTGACTGAAACCTTTGATTAATTCTCTGTAGCTGTTTCTAGTGAAGAAAGGTAGCCATGGAAGAGAATATGGAAGAGGGACAAACACAGAAAGGTATTGTAATAATTGCTTTCTGTTTGTGAAGAGATAATGATTTTGCAATTCCTTTTTTGCTTTAGCAGCATGCTGTAAGGTTAGTGAATGTCCTTATGCGGCAGATGGGAAAGATTTTTTTTCTGTACTGCTTTCATTCATTTGTTTCTCTGCAGTAGCAATTAGTATTAATATAGTGATTGTTGTATGATGTTTAATATTAAAGGGATCTAAACAGTGAATTTTATGTTTATACTTACAATATTGCAAGCATTTAATGTAGGCTTCTTCCCAGACCAGCCTTTGTTAGCCTTCATTTATTTCATGTTTTCACGCTTGTCTAGCTGGGTCAAGGGAGCTGAGTGTGAACTATGAGAGAGCTACTCACACAGTATTTGAAGCTGGTTGCTGTTGGATATCTAACAATGTAGCCAGTATTTACACCTTGAATGAGAGTCCAGACTGAACAAAGACATGGGGATATGTTTTGTATATATTCAGGAAGCACTGATATCTTTTGGCATTTTGTTTTTTTTCTTGTGCTTTATGTTGCAGTAATCTTACTATTTGCACTGTTCAAATGTGGATTTTGTTGAATTTCGTTTTGCATGTAGCAGCTGAAATTGCTTTTGCAAGATGTACACAGCATGTTCTGAATATCTCTTTTCTAAGGTTTCTGGATAAGTTGAAAATAACATAAGTGTGCTAGCGCTTAAAGATGCAACGCAAGATGATTGCTGACTGTTTATTGATTTCTGAATCTCTGAAAAATGCAGTGTTTATGAAGTCCTCGCACTCATGTTATTCTGTACAAGTGATGTTACAGGAGTGAAAGGAATCAAGGATTTTTATTTTACTGCAAGCACAAAGAATAATCCTGGGGAATATTAGCCATGTTAAATAATGTATACTCTTAATTCTGTACTTTTTTGCCTTTTTTGAGAAGGAAAGAGAAACCAAGTTTGTTAATGTAAATTGCTTGCAATTGCATGTTTTTCTGAGTTGATGCCATATTCTGTTTTCTGCTCCCTGATCAATCTGCTTTCTACATGTAAATGTCATGCTTTCTCATTGTAAGTGACCCATTTAGACTGAATACAGCTTTGGATTGTTTATGGTTCTCATTCTGTCTAGAAATGTAGTATATAATCACGAGAAGACTAAAGGAAGATATATGTACACAGAAGGTGGTCATATAATCTTTTTATATATAATAATACATAATTTGTTGGTGATTTAGCAGTTTCTTGAGTTAAATTTTATTATTTGCAAATGGCAGAAATAATGGGAAAGTACAAGAGTTTTTTCTGAATGTAAAATCAATACTTTCATTGCCTGGTCTGTGTTACTTACATTTAGAAATTAAAGACATCCTTTTTCTTAGAGCTAGAGTAAATTGAACTGTTTGGTCACTGAATCAAAATGCTTCATTGTTATTGCCTGAAGAAACTGAAATTCAAAATCACCAAATCCTTACCAGAAAAAAAAAAATCAGGAAAAGGTAAATCTGTATTTTAAAAGCACACGCAGTTATTGATGAACTGTGTCCTCATTATTCATGTGGTAAGCAACTGAATGACCAACAGCCCCTCAAAATGGTGTGATTAATATTCTGATTACAGCAGCTAACACTACTTATTTCCACTCACCCTCTTCCCATTTACAATGCAGTATTTTTGGTCTTTTTTTCCTTTAGTGGTACTCAGCTGTCATTGTGGACAGTGACAAGAAAATGTTAAGAGCTGACAAATTATATTTATTTTTTCCTGATTGGTGTGGAAGGGGGGGAGCTGCTTAGTTGCCATCACGATATTTGTTAACCTGTCATCTCAACTCGTGTTCCTCCTTTGATCACTTAAAATGTATTTGGAGTTTGAAGAAAACATCTAGTTTAGGAGCAAAATGAAAAAAACTTTATTTTTTTTGTGAGTCCTTGAATGCAGATCTAGGAATTTTAGCAAAATACTTTGGAAGTAGGGAAGATCATAAATGATGGATCTGTTTAAGGTTTGCACTTTGCATTTGAAAAGCATTGGATATTGGCTATCAGTCTGACTGGATATTCCTGTTTTATAATGCCTGTTTTTTGCTCTATTGAATGTTTTACTGATAACGACGATATAGTTCCAGTTAATCTGGACCAATTCTTCTAACTATAGTGCCCCAGCAACTTCATCTGTAATTTCTATGCTCTGATTTTCATGTTTTTTTTTTCCCGTTTCCTGCAAAATCAATGGGAGTGTAAATTCTCACTGCTTACCAGCTCCAGTGCTCTTTACAGCAGTTGCTTTGAACCTCCCACTGAACAGCATTACGTCTTGCTAGCAGCCATGATGGAATTGGATAGTTTCATAGTGATGCATTTCATAAATATGTTAATGATATCTCTAATAACAAGACTACCAAAACTGCAAGCCTCTTATTTTAGAGACTGTTGTGCAATAAGTTACTGAGAAGTGCAAATGGATTTCTTACTGTAGAGATTCTTAATAATGACATTCAGTCTTACACAATCTCTGTTCATTCTAATGTTTAATGAGATTTGTTTATGGCTTTAACTTGGAAAATTGTCAGAGGAGTATATCACATCTGGTATGTGAAATTAATGCATTATTAGAAACTATACAGTTCAAATTAATGATTGGAGATCAGAAACTTTGTTTATCAATGTTTTCTTACTGTGTGGTCTCTTTTTGGCATAATTATCCTTTTTTTAATAAATGGAGCTAATGCTGTTGCCCAGTGGATTTCACGTGTGAAAATTTAAACCAAGAATAATTTGGTTTCTCTTTTTGTTTTAAACTATTAGAAGATTTTTTTTTCTATTTTTATTGTTCAGTCGTCTTTGTTGACACTCTTACTTAGGCTTGCAAGCCAGTGCAGGCGAGGCTGTATGTTTCAAACGCATTTGCTATACAGTTGTTTGTAGCTGACCAAGAACTGAACCTGTGCAGAAAACCTGGCTGGAGTGTCTACAAGTGAATGCTTAAAATGCGTACTAAGAAATATCAGCTTGTTAACAATTTCTATAACAATGGCATTGTGCTGTGTGCCTAGAAACTATAACTTTCTTTATCTTTGATTGTAAATTTGCAGTCTGGAAAAGCCAGGATAGCTAAAGCCTGTGATTTAAGTGATTGACATATTTTTTTAAAAATGATCAGCTGCATTTAGAAGCATAAGTTTTTCTAATGTCCGTAGGGATGCAAGCTAATTGTGAAATCCTTATGCATAAATTAGCATGTGTGTTAATGGTAGGTCTCAACTGCCAGTATTTGAAAGTCAATGACGTCAAAAGCTCCAGCTCCTGCAGCACAGGTCCTCCCTCCATGAAAGCACTGAGATTGCTATGACGACTCCCACTCTAGTAATTCCCCTTCATAAAAAACTTTCTAGGGGGCAGGCACTGTAAATTTTGTATAGTGTGAGACTTACCAGAGTGGAGTTTTTGAATACTCTTACAACATACACATTTCAAAAAAACCCAAACCATTCTGTACCACAACAAGACATGTTTACACCATTTGAAAATATTTTTTTAATGGTGTTGCGGTTCGAATTCCTTTCTAAAATAAGCTATTGTGAATGGATAGAGCAATCGTTTGTGCAACAGCAAGCGCTGTGAATAACTGATTTTATTTTAGCTCTCTTGGCTGTAGAATGCCTGACAAATATAGGCAAGGTTTCAGTGGTAGCAAAATAGATATTTTGTGACAGGTAGTGGTTGAATACTAGAGTTAATGAGTTAGCACTTGGTTCGTATTAGTGATCTTGATGGATCCGCAGTCTATTAACCAAAGTATAAAAAGGAAGATTTATGCTGCCTAGGATGCTATCAGCAGTGTGCGCACAGATTCTGCTTCTTTAGACGTGAGAGAGATTGAATTGCTTCCTTGTACTCTGGAAGTAGATAGTAGACTAATATGGAGTAGATGAAACTGATCTTGATTTCATATTCAGAAATGAAATATCAGCTAGAATATTGCAAACATTGCAAATGCAATTTTTGCATTCTTCTAAATCTTTTTCTTTACCTCTAAAAGAGAACAACAATCTCTAAATCTTCTTAGAAAATTTATTAAAATAAAAAGGAGTAAATCATGCATTTTTGCACTTTGATTTTCTTGGTGACACTATTTGTAAATGAAGAGTTAATTTATTTCCTTTACTTTAAATACAAATAATAAGCGCGGGCTGTGTTTGTATCTTCAATTGGATTCTTCTTGATTTGTTAGCACTTCAGCCCTCTAGGACCCCTGAATTATAATCAGTTTTCTGAGCAATTTGGAAACTTTAAATTAGGCCTTGTAATTAGGAAGTAGTGGAGTTTGACCAGCTGATATTCTTCATTCTCAATCTGTATTTTTCAGTGCTTTCTTCTTAAAGCCTGATGTACAGAGGTCAGTGTAAAATCTTACTTGAAAATTGGAGAGCCACTAGCAGGGTAATTAATTTTCTTTATTAGTCAATGTTAAGTATGGAAGTAAATTTTAGTATCTGGCAAAATCTCTCACTCTATTTCCTGCTTAATACTCCTTTGTTAATCAATACGTTTATCAAAGAAAAATCCCATAACATCATTCGATATGAATTTGAAATTAATTGTTCTAACACTATAAGTTATTCATATTTATGTAGTAACAACAGACCAAATGACTTAAAATTCTTACAGTAGGATATGTAATTTGAACATCAGTTATTATTCAATACATTATGCTGTTATTCAGACAAAGATGTAAATTTCATCTTTCTTGTTTATTTAATCTTTAACACTGAAAAGTCTGTCTTAAGAAATACTGTTTTCTATTGCAGGCTTAATGTCATACTAGCTATAGGCATCAAAAGCCAGCTTCAGTATGACCTATATAAATTTTTACAGGACAAAAAGTATTCTAGCTGCCCTAGGGCAGGATTCTCAGTTAAATGTGTGAGAATTGAAGTCTGTATGGTAATTTTAACACTTGTGCCAACTTCATAAACTATTTTTGTAAAAGATTTCATAAATAAGCTATGTAAATATTTAGGAAAAAACACCGAATATATTACGAATGTTTATACCAATTATTTAAAAATACATTATTAAAATAGTTCTATAAATTTATACCAAGATTTTTTTATGATTTGTGAAAGTAGAAGTTCATTTGGTAGGGAAAACTATTATTTTTCTAACTACTCTGAAAAAAATCAACAGTTATGACAAAAATCTGCAGATATAGTGAAAATAAGTTAGATTCAATTTAGTGCTTAGACTCTAAGAGGGACTTACACATCTGAAAATTTATTCTTAAGTGTAACTATGCATTATTTCTAAGTACCTTACACAATTTTGCCAATGTACTTCTTATACTTTTTGATCTGCAATGAGTTAGAGAATGTGCTCTTTCCTATTGATATTTCATATGGAGTATGAAGTTAAAAAAAAAAAAAAATCTTCTGTTCATTCTGCCACAGGTTGTAGACACTGGGTATAATTATACAACAATTATACAGCACATAAGTGTCTGATTTGCGTTTGAATCCAAACAGAAAAAAATCAGTGGTGAATATGATCCTATATCAAATATTTTGCCAGTTAATTTTCAGTTTGACAACTCTATGTTACAAAATCTTCTGTCCATACGACTGTGATGCATAATTCCTGCTAACAGATCATCATGTGACTGATTTCTGAGACATACCAGCAAGCTCCACATTGATGCACTGTCACAAGTCCTTTGCTTATGGGTGAAAAAGAAAAAAGGTATAGGGACTTAAATTTCATTGTGTAAGGAATGATTAAGAATTCTTGCCATTTTCTTTTGCAGAGTGATCAGAATCAATATCAGAACAAAAAAGTATGGCATGAAACACTTTCCAGAGGGATTCAGAATTTTAAAACTGCTATGGAAAGAGAAAAATATTTAATTGAAAATAATGAAATATACAGTTGACCTTTCGTGTCAGACCTATAAAGGGTCAACCACCTCCCTAGGGAATCTGTTCCAGTGCCTAGCCACTCTTTCAGAACGAAAATGTTAATGGAAGTGTTGGCAGTTTCTTTATGCACAAAATCTATGTTTTGAAGTAGGGTGTTTTCAAATGGCTTCCAAATCTTCATCTTCAGTCTTTCAAGGAAAAAAAATCTGTTTAGGTGTTAATATAATGATTAAAGGTTTAATAATCTTAAATTTAAAAACAGAACAACACATAGGGGTGCTTTGAGAAGAGTAATACTAGATTGATATTGAGTGGTCAGGTACTGGTACAGGCTGCCCACAGTGGTGGAGTCACCATCCATGGAGGTGTTTAGGAAACACTTAGATTTTGTGCTGAGGGACATGTTTTAGTGGGAAAATATTGGTGGTAGATGAATGGTTGAACTAGATGATCTTAGATGTCTTTTACAATTTTGGTGTTTCTCTGTTTGTGCTATGTTCTATACTATGTGAAGTAAAACATTTGAAAAATGTTACACACAAAAAAAGCTATCATAAGAGTAAGACTGGATTCCCTTTTTAAAACAGTGCTTTTTAATTCCCTTTTTAAAAAAAACAGTAACTTGTTTGTTTTTCCCCTGAGGAAACATTCAACATGCTACATTCATGAAATCTACATATATGGTAATATTGCAATTATGAGCAGTGTCTAAGTATTTCAAAGCTATGCTCAGGTAATTGAAAGAGGGGGAGCAAGTTTGGTTTTACCTTAACTGAAAGCAGTGAGCGATAGGAAAATTTTCATGCTCGGAAAAGGTGTGTATACATTTTCCTGTTACTGGAAAGTTCTCCCAGTTGACCCATTAGCCTAGTTTCCATGGTGAGGGAAATTCTGTATGCTGCCTAGAAAGGTGATGTAGCTAGTCTGGGAAACTCCTCTAGCCTAGTGACACCATCTTCTACTAGCGAATCAGCTTAGCTTTGTTTTTTGCGTGTATGTGTGAATTCATCAAAACTTGCCACACCCCGTTTTCCCACCAAATCTTCTTACTGTTATGCTATATGCAATACTAAACAGCTAGCATAATTTTGGACCAATTTAAAAGGCTTTGGAAATCTACCATGGGAAGAGCTTGTGGTATCTTTCTGCAGCTTTCAAGTGAGCTATCTGAAATGTGTTTGGTCATAGCTAAGAATTTGAGCTTGCAGTTTTTCATATAGGAAAAAAAAAAAGACTTGATGACTTGCTTCCCATCTCCTCTACTCTTCTACAAATCTTATCTCAAACAACTTTTCACCTTCGAAACTTTTTTTATGAAGTGCAGGTTACCAACAGTACCTTGGATGCTTTGGTTTGCCTTAATAATTAACAGCTAGTATCTGCATGCTGAAGTTCATAGTTGTTTATAGTAGTTATACTTTTCCTGTTCTGTCAGTAAATAAGCCATAACTCTTTAAGGCCATCTTTTAACATTTAATTCACACTAGTAAACATCTAGGGTCTTAGGTGTTTTAATTTAATTTCTTATAAAAAAATAAAAAGTCCAGGCTCTAGATATGGTGGTATATAAAGCACCAAAGGAATCTGCATCTCTGTTAGCTTGTAGAAGTATGCCACAGAGGCTGATAGGTTATAAAATCTGACATTTCAGATTTTACCTGGTTGTAATTTTTGTCTTTTAGCAAAAATTAGGTCACAAGTTTTTAACCTATTAGTCCCTGAGAATATGATGCGAAAATCACAGAATCAACAAGATCATCCAGTCCAACCATCCACCTATCACCAATAGTTCTCACTAAACCATATCCCTCAACACAATGTCCAAACGTTCCTTGAACGCCTCCAGGGTCGGTGACTCCATATATATACTCCAAATGTAAGGAATACCTTCAATTTTATGGCATTGTGGGTGTGCTGCCAAAGACATCTACGTAGTCTACTGGCAGAGGCCTCTCTAAATGTTTTTTAAATGCTGTTGTTGGTTCTGATAATGTTTTGGTTATGCTAACTGGAACTGTAGACTTCGCATGAGACATTCCTGTCAGATAAGGGGAATTAAATACACAGTTCCAGTGATATCAAACATAGTACCTACTCGTCATTATAAATATGAGAGACATTTATTAGAGATGCAGAAGAACATTTGCTCCAGCAGCAGGCAATACTCATTATCTTACTTGAGAGAGTGTTTATCTGTCACGCAACTGTTAAGTTGTTCACTGAAATATTGCTTTGCCTGTTGGTGAGCAGCAATGAACTGTCCTGGTAAATTAATCTTTTCATTTTGCCAGTTAAATGTAACATTACATCCTTGCATCATATATATGAAGTGATTAATATTGAGCAACTTCATGCTTGGTACTGACCTGCTTGTTCTGTGATGTCCATAGTCAAAATTACATTTACAACTCTGTTTTTCTGTGTAACTTATTTACCATGGCTCATGGGGCAGCCTGAAGGTTGAACCTGGTATCTGGGGTGCTTATATCTAGCATGCTCCCTTTTTATGGAGAGACAGATCAACAGATCAGAAGGTGCTGCTGACATTCTGAGGAGACAAATGCATCTGAGTCCTACCTGTGTGCAGTGTCAGTTAGGGCGGATAGCTGCTGTAGAAGACAATGGGATGCAGTAGCTGCTCCTGTGCATAGTGAACCCAATTCAGCCTCTCTGGTTGTTGAATTGGTCAATTGTGGAATAACCTTAACTGAGCAGACTTAATTTTATTTTTGCTGATAATGATAATAGTAAATCAGTACCTTTTTGAATCCTGCATGTGGCACAGAAGAACTGAAAACTTTAATGTAGTAGCATTTAAAATAAAGACTGTACCAACAACAAGCATGTACTTTATGAGGATAAAATAGTAAATAGCAACTTGATATGCATTGCGGAGGGTGAAAGCAAATGTTTGAAATGGCCTTGAGATGGCTGGCCGCTGTGTTGCTCATAAAGATATATTCAATCATTTTATTGAATGCTCTTATTTTTTTTAAACAGAGTAGGTTTAGCACAATGCTTCCCTCTTCATGTGGTTTGCTTTTGTCCATGTCTTGATAAAAATGCAATTATATAGAAAGGGAATCTTAAATTTCTAGCTCAGTGACATGAATATTGACTTTTTCAAGAAACTGTGTTAATACTTTTCCTATTTGTTGTTATGCTTCAATATATGTATTTAGATATTTTCTTAGCCTTCTAATTTCTCATTGAGAGACTGATAGCTACCTGAAATCAACCAGTTAATCTGATATTATTTATATTCTTGGTAAATTATAAACAAGAATATCCATGCTTCATCCCTGCCTTGGTTTTCTCTTAGTAGGTTGTAATTCTTTATTAAAAAAAATATCTGTAGATTCTCTTTTTGGTTCTCATGCTGTTCAAAAGCATCTTATTTCCATGTAGACTAAGTAGATTGCTGTACTAGACTGGAACAGGGAACAATCTGTTGTTTTCTGTGTTCCTACATAACTAGTTTGAGATCTGCTTCTCTTTGAGCCATAAAATATTTCAATTTAGTTTTGTTGCTGCATAATGCTTACCCTTTGCTGGAAAATTGATTGTCCCAGTAAGTATTAAGGATCACTTTCATTCACACTAGCTACCACTTGAAACAATGAGTAGCATTTGCTTGTAAACTCATACATTGCCATTGATGTTAGCGTAACATAATGCAACTGATGTACTAGACCTGTGTAACTTCAGTATTTTGAAAATCAGTAACCAGGGCTCTGATCCTGAGAAGACTTGCATGCGTGTTTTTGCTGTCATGCACTGTCAGTAATCCTATAGGCTTTATGCAGATTATTAATTTACGGAAAAATGAAGCATTGCACAGTCTTTAAGATTAGAACCTAACCTTGCAATGGAGTAATTTACTGTCAGGTTTTGGGCTGGGAATCTGTGAGAGGACACGATGATGCAATTAAATGGGATCTGAGTGGAGACTGGAAGGAAGGTTGAATGGAGGGTCAGATTTTTTTTGTTTGCACGATATCACAGCAAATTAATATGTTCCTGTCTACAGGAGGGTCTGTTTTCAAGAAATACTGCTTTTTTTTTCTTGGCTGCTTGGATTTTTTTGAGTTTTGGTGGAGTAAACTGGACCTTGTAGTAGCAGTACTGAAATATATTGCTGGTGTATTTTGTTCACACGCTTAAGCCATGCTGATCATCAAATTTACCATGCAGAAGGAATTTTTCCCCAAGGCAGACTGTGAGTGACCTTCTTTTTACCTTTCTCCTATAACATGGGCATGGTATGCTTTCTAAGATTATCTGGGAGTTTAATTTGTAAGTCCTGCTTCTAGTGCAAGGACATACAATAATGGTATTATCCTACTTGATATCATCCTATAATGAATTATAGGTGAGACTTTTAGTTTTTTATTGCAGATCTGATGGAGAATGCTGGTTAGTTACCTGTATTTTGTTGCAAAGAGTAGTGTAGATCTTTAATTAAAGCCTTCTGAGTGGCGTGTCTATTATGTGGTTGTCTATGATTACTGGACTTTGACAGTGTCTGATGTGAACGCAGGAAATGGATGCTTGTTTTCGAGTTTTTTTCTTGCCATACTAAGCTGTACTATTAATAAAGGATGCAATATTCAGCCATTTTTAGAGTTAGCAGGAATAACTTCCAGTTTTATAACACAGTTCAGTTACACAGAAAATCAAAAAAGGTGCTTCTAACTGTGGCTAAACTATGAATTTACTAAAACATGTATGCTGCAATCACACCCATAGCATATGGTGAAAAGGCCAGAAAATAAAAGCAAATTGTTCATAGCATATGGAGGCTATAATTTGTCAAAGATGCAATCTTTCAAAATTATTCTAGTTTTATGAACAGTGTTCATTTGTGAAAACACTGGAGTAATTATAACCTAGTGGTGATTAGGCCTTTCAGGTCAGCTGTGTTTATGCTATTGGTTCAGACAATATATGTTTTTTGCCCAACCCATCTGTCACAGTCATTAAATATTTAAGACATGGGGGGAACCTATTATGTACATTTGAGGCCCTTTATCAGCTTTGTGTATGTGTTTGCACATGGGAGACTTTTGCTGTTAATTTTTTTCATTGTTCTGGTCTGTTATATATGACCCATACTGTCTGCATTGCCTCTGCTTGCAGCAGGTATCTTTCCATTGTTACCTGTCACATCCCATGTGAGATGAAAACTTATATTTTCTTATGTATTTATTGGCAACTGTACTACTTTTAGAATCCATCTCAAGCACCTCTGCATTTCTTGAATGCTACTGGAATATGGAGATTTGAAGACTTTAAAGTACCTGCAGCTATCTCCTGACATTTTCTGAGTTTTATGCACGTACAGAGTAGTGAAATATACCATTCTTTCCTGTTAAAAACTGTAGTTATGTCTGTATTTGTGGAGTTATCTTCTAATGTACAGTTACTCCTATTTGTCTTTCTTGATTCATTTCTTACACAGGTTTGTTTTTATAACCTTTTAACATAGACTCAATTAGATTTGATGTAGATGCTGCAGTTGCTAAATCTTGTGGTGTTGTCTGGCATCTCAATTTTCTCTTTTGGTTGTTCTTGCCCTCACAATTCCTGATCTTTTTGGAGTGCCTACAAACTCAGTAGTTCAAGCTGACGAGACAGACCTTCTGCTATGAGAGCTTTGAAAGTACTCCCACTCAGGAATGGCTGATAGGTAATAATTCCTGTAATAATTCAGTGTTGCTACAGAATGCCATTGTTTTACTTCTGAAGGGATAGTTTTACTAGGATTTCGTAGTTCTACCAGGACAATGAATTACACAGGGGCCCAGATGTTAACAAGCGTTATAGAAGTAGCAGTCACTAAACTAAAATATTGCAGTCATTGTCCATAACCTGTTTTTTTTTTTTCCCCCTATAGCAACCTCAATGTGATAAACTGTATAACTCAAAATTTGTCCTTCAGAAATGTGATGAGTAGTAATTTGGTTAGAGCTATTAGTGGATAATCATTCTGCAGATCTTTTTCAGGTAGGCATGGTCACAAATTCTGTAGTAAATTCAGATAGTATAAAGGATGCTTGCATGGGATGAATGTAAAGAAACTTACTCTTCTCAAGTGGGAAAGTGTTAGAAACCATCACGTAAAATTGCTAGTTATTGTCAGAATATTAAAAAAAAACCTTATCTTTTTCATTTTAATGACATGTAAAAAGAGGTCAGTTATTTTCATTAGCTTTTCTCAATTACTTTACTTTTTTATTCTTTGTCCATTATGACTAGCTTTGTGAAATTATTTTTCCTAACAAAAAATGAGGAAACACTATTCTGTTTTGAGTGCTTTTATGGATAGAGCAGCAGTTGCTCTGTCAGTGTTTATTTTAGTCTCTGAATTAATTTTCTTGGTTGCTAGGCAATTCTACTTCATAGTTTTAATGGAGATGACTAATTCAGGGTGCTCTCATTCCAGAATCTGTGATATTTTTTTTTGAAACTAGATTTCTGATATAATGCTTGACAAATACTCTTATCAATGCATGGTTCTAGGATTATAGTTAATAAATGCCTGTGTTTATAGTTAATAAAATGTTAACATTGATTGTTTGGTCCTGTATTCCTCATCCATTCCAACAAAGCCACTGTAAATCCAAGGTATACAAAAAAGGCAGAACCGGGCTTTTATATGTATGTAGAGGGGTTGTGTAGTATGCGTTTGGAGCTGGTACCAGCTGGGCCTTCTTACCTTTGTAGTGGCAGTGGTATAATAAAATGTGCACATCTTTGTCACCTAGCTTGCAGATACAATCAACAAATCTTGCTTATTTAATAGTGCAGGGAATTTTTTTTAAAAGGTATGAATATTCAAAGTATTGATAACCATATTGCTAAACCAAAATTCTTAAAAGACTGCAGGTCTGGAGCTATTTTTCATACTGGAATATATAATAAATGAGGACAGTTTGTTTAATGCTTTCTGATATATCCTTTTTGAAGGACAAATACAGGGGAAAAATAATTTGATATTTCACAGAACCCTCAGTATTGGGATAGAGCAGAAATATGGGCTTTGTTTATTTTGTTGCTATCATCTACACTTTCATTTCATATGATCTATCTACTAGTAAAACATGCTCTTTTGACTTACCTCCATTCTATTCTTATGTTCCTGTGCGAGTGAACTGCCCGGCTTAGAAATGAATGAAATAGACCCCACTTCATTGTTAGGAGAATATGTTGTGTGGGCCTAGAATGCCAGTGACATCTTTTAGGCTCTGTATTCCCAGTGTTGGTTCACGATTTGGCAGCTAAATTTCTTTACCCTTACAGCATCATTCTGGCTGCTTAATTGTTTTTTTGTTTTCATTTTTAATTTATAATAAGCCTGTCTTCTGAGTTGTGGCCTTTTTGACACAGTTAGTGCACTGAGGACTACCGCTGATGTGCTTTATCTAAATGATTTGTTGCTATGAAAAAGTCTAACTTTGTTCAGCTCAAAAAAATCTATCAAGACGGAAAGCTGCAGATGTGTATATTAATGATTTCGCTTTAAGTATACAATCTTTGTCTTACTATTAATGCAACTAGCCTCTGGCAAAATTTCCCAATTGCTATCTTACATCTTGAATTGGAGCTGAGGTTGGTGTTAAGTAGCACAGAATTGTTACTTTAGAGTTCTCTTAATGGGATTTGAGGGAAAAAAAAAAAACAACAGGCTTCCAAAAGAAATTACACAACTATAAGGGTTTTCAAGACTTTTGAAAAGGATACAGCCAAATAAATCACAGCTCATTCAGATTTTATGCCTCATAGCTGAGTGAGAGAACACTGTGGTACTTTCTATACATGAGGTAGTAGGGTGGGTAGATAAAGCAGAATGTTTGCAGTTGTAATTATAGCATACAATGAAAGAAGCTGGATTATTTATGTTCAACATCTATTAGATTCTTAGAGACCTAACTTTTTTGTAGTTGAGAGATAGAATGTGCAGCTAAAACAGTACTGAGATGATAGTTTCCACTTTGTGAAACTGGTTATGGATTTTCTGCAGAGGCATTAAAA
>JAOWBP010002392.1:20715576-20733422 GCA_028571105.1 Tragopan temminckii | reverse complement strand
GTGCAGCTAAAACAGTACTGAGATGATAGTTTCCACTTTGTGAAACTGGTTATGGATTTTCTGCAGAGGCATTAAAATGGGTGAAAGTGAGCTTGTAAGGCAGATTACATACACTTTTTAACAAAAAGGCTATACACTTTGTATGATGGAATAATTGCTGCATAAACTTATTCTAAAAACATCTGTTTCATTGCAGGAGTCTTTGCAAAATATCCTCAATTGCATTTTCACAATTAACATTAAAAAAATGAAAATAAAAATCCCGTAGAGGACCTTTTACCAGGTAATTCCAGTAGTATGCAGATTAGTAGGTAAAAAAGTTGGACCTTCATCCAAAGTGAGTTCTCAGTAGGAGTA
Organism: Tragopan temminckii; assembly: GCA_028571105.1. Taxonomy (NCBI): domain Eukaryota; kingdom Metazoa; phylum Chordata; class Aves; order Galliformes; family Phasianidae; genus Tragopan; species Tragopan temminckii. The sequence goes on along the minus strand of JAOWBP010002392.1, from coordinate 20,733,065 downwards.
AACTATTAAAAATGGGAAAACATCACAGCTTGATGGTGCTTGATAATACTTGTGAATGAAATCATAGTAAGGAAATCAAACTTTTATTACTGAATTAATAAGTAAGCTATCAAGCAGTAATTTAAGAATTAATGTTTCAGAGATAATGTTTTCAGAAAATTGTTACTATATCCTTAAAATTCTGGATCAAGGGTATGATAAATATGAAATTATTTACCTTTTGCATTTTTCAGTTTGACCTATGGGAATTACTACCAAATTGTGCCTTAGAATGCTCTTACTGTGCCTTAATTTCCTGTTTGTCAAAAACCGTATAGGACAGTTTTTAATTTCTTCCATCCATGTTATTATTTTTTTATTGGTTTATTGGGTTTTAGTATCTACTTCTATACTTCTACAGTGAGAGTCTAATTTTAGCTATGATATGTAGATGCTACAGGGAAATAAAGAATTCAAGGGAATACTTATTTGTTAAAGTACTTACAGCCATCAAGTAGTGCTTTCTGCTATTAAAGGTGAAATAAAGTGTAATTTGGATATGCCCCACTTTAGAGTCTTCAATTTTAGAATCTTTTATGTAAAGGAAAAATGGAAAGGAGTTGAAGTTGTCATGGTTATGGCAAATGTGGTGTTAAAACTAAGAGTGACAGACCTTTGATTTTTAGCAGTGACAATCTAAGAAAGAATGGTATGACATATGTATGGTGGATGTCTGCTCAGTATGTTAAAGGAAAGAACAGTTTAAGAAGTTGTAACTTCAGTGTCTTTCAGTAGAACTCAATGTCTTAGTGATAATAAACATGTAATATGGAAAGTCTAGGACAAATGTTATACTAGGGATTAATCTAAATTTGTACTCATGTCATAGAACTGATGCCTGACAGTGACTAATTGGCTTATGTTCGCTTGTTTGTTTAAAAAAAACACTTTCTTCAGAATATTTTTTAGGAAGATGATCGCAGTATTTTTATACAACGAGGTTTTTGATAGAATGTAACCCTAAATATATAGAGAACTTCAGACTGAAATAAGGCTACTGAACTCTTATTAGAAATATCCTTGAAATACTCTTTTTGTATTCAAAGAAAGCAGATAAATCCACTTGGTGTACTGCCCGCACAGGAAGAGATGCTGAGCATCTTCTCTGGTTGTTTCCAGTCTAAATTACTCTTACTGAAGTCATGAGATAAGAAGAAAATTGTGGCAGTTGCATTTCAGACTTCATGATTTCAAAGGAAAAATTCTTAAATTTACATATTTGTCATATTCCATCAGTAGGATGTGTTACCTGAAGGTTTTGACAATGCTGTTGACATACATATGCCCTACTCTCATTTTTCATTTGCATGCTTCCAAATAGCTTGAAATGCTGTTTTTGTTTTGTTGTGATATATAAGGGTAGCCTTCAGGGTTTTCTATTTCAGTTTAGTTTTAGAGTCAAAGCACATGACGGACCTAACCTTTGCAGCTAACATGCTGAATAACAATGGCAAGCAATTCCATTTTCCTTGGGGTCTGACTACCCACAACAAACATGACAGAATACAGTGTCAAACAATTATCCACCTCCTGACATATATATAAAAGAGGAAGGATTTCTTCAGAGGGAACAGATAGAATAAAGGGCATGAAGGTCTCTGAAATAGGGCTCTCTAGTATGAGACTTGAGGAAAAGAGTATGGAATTAGATGTTCAACATCTAACCAAGAATTTTAAGAGCAGAAGAAGCTCACTAGAGAGTAATAATGATTAATGCTAAGAAGTCAGTCCAATAAATCACCAATTTGTGCCACATCTGTGATGAAATACGGCTTCACACTGTCTGGTTTTGTCACAAGTCTGTATTTTTTAATGCTTTTAACAGCATTTCTATTTTAACAAATAAAAACAGCTTTTTAAAAGTGCTTATTTTATGAGGAAAAAATCAAATAATGAAATGGCTTTATTTCTGGTGCTACTGATTAGCTGTCTTTGAGTGTCAAAGGAAAGTGATTTCTCCAGCTTTCCACAGAAGGTGATTCCCTCTTCCTGCTGTTTCATTTGACTGCAAATTTTCTTTGTAATTTTTCTTAGTCCAAAAGCATTCATTTCCTTGAATGATAGGGAAGGATTTAGGAAACAAAAAAACAACAAACAAAGCTAAAAAGCAGAGTTTTTTATTATAATCCATTATCAAAATGTAGACTAGTCATAATATATCAGTGCACTTGTCACTGCTCACAGTGACTATCTGAAAGTTGATCCAATCACTTTCAGGGTGATCTCTTTGAATTAGTATCCTGGTGACAGTAGAAGGATCAAGCCTGTTTAAATCCTGCACATCACCAGAAAATGTGAAGAAATTGCAATGACTGAAAGACAGATTACCAAAAGCAAGCAAAAGAAAGGCCTTATTGCTGTGGACTTGGAATGGTTCTTTGCTCACACCTTTGCTCACTAGAACCACAAGGTGTTAGGCCATGCTAGATGACTTTAAGCAATGAAGTGATATTCATAAACCTTTTATGTGTCACATTCAATATGAATACTAATAATTCTGGGGAAAATTTCCCAGACTTGGCCTGCAAAAAAGAAAGTGAGTTCCACAAAACTGCTTTTTTTCTTAAAAATACTTTTTTTGCCATGTTTTCAAAATCTTCAAATATAGAGATAGCATAAACATCCTTCAAGGCTCCCAAGAAGTGTTTGAATATGCGTAAATAACAATGAACATTAAATGTTAGTATCCTGAAATGCTGTACAACTAAGTGTCTGATTATGCTAGAAATTTGAAGGGGAGGGTGATGGGAGTGGGAGAGGAAAAACAAAGGTGGAAATGTCCTATTCCCAAGTGTGTGTGTATATGGTTGTTTATTTTCCCTCAGTTTAATTTGCCTACTTGTATTAATTTGTTACAAAGCTATGGATTTGCAACTAGTAATTCAAAATACTTAGAAAAATATGATGATTTTCAAAATTCTATCTAATCTTATGGCAGTTCCTTTGGCATGCTGGAAGTTATATATTTTATTTTTTTTGTATGTAAGTAGTGCATTCTTTAAATCATGACAGAAAACTTACTTGTCTACATGTAAACACTGCTGTTCCTAAGAGATAGATATATTGCTGACAGAGGCTGTAAACATAGAGTAGATTAACTTACTCAAAAAAACATTACTGCTTTTTATGACTCCTGAACAGAGGCAGATGAAGAAGCAAAAGGTGTCATGGCAATTTTATCATTCATTCTTCTTCTGTCTTCCAATCAATGATTTCTGTAATATGTTTTCATGAAATTTTCTTTGCTGTAACAGTGCCAGGCAAGGATCCTGTTCTTCTTCCCACCCCCTCAATTTCCTCAGAAGGTTTATAAGAAGCTAAGGACCCCATCCATAAAAGTTTTTGTATTTCACAGGGCTCTGATACAGGTGTAGTGTAGATGTGGTTGAATCTTCCCATTTCTGCTCTCTGAAGGCAGGTGCTTTCTAGAAAGCTTTGTTCACTTTGCTGGAAAGCGAGTTTAAAGGTGGGTTCTTTAGGACTGAGTCACCATGGGTTGATTAGCTGAAGCTCCTAATGAATGGTCTGGAGATCAGAGAGTAAGCAGCTGATGGGGATGCAAAGGGAGAAGGATGGAAAATGAGGATTGTGTGTGGTGAGACGCAACAAGGATTAATATTTAACTGGGAGACCAAATGAAAAGAAGCCACTGTTCAAAATGGAAAGTGTAGTTGCTAATATGTATCTGGTAAGTTTTTCTCATCTGCCATGAGAGGAATAGAAGACTAAGTTCTTTTTGTGTCATGTCTCAACTTTGAATGGTTTGGTATTTCTCCATTTTGAGACCTCGTTAATTTCTACTAATGTGGAGACACTGTGGCTTATTAGATTAAGGTGGTACTTAAAAGATTGGGAGTAAATAAGACCAGTCTTTTCTGAGGTTGTTCAGCTTTCAGACATGGGCCTAGATAAAAAATGGTATTCTTTTTTGTTTTTCATGCACTGAATCCTATTTCTTCGTTATTCTGACAGACTTCAAACTTTGTCAGAGATCATGTTTATGTTCCATTTTACTTCACACTAAGCTTGTTGCTATTTCTGAAAAATTTTAAGTAACATACAGGATCCTGTAAATATTGGTGTTCCCCAGGGATTGGTGCTGGATCTGATCTTGTTCAAATATTCATCAACAACTTGGATGAAAGGATAGAGCCACCCTTACCAAGTTTACTGAAGATATGAATCTGGGAGGAGTAGAAGGCAGGCTGTGCTGCTATTTGGTGAGAACTGGATGGATTGGTGAGCTGGGCAGTGAGGAACCAGCTAAAGATCATTAAGAGCAAGTTTAGAGTCTTGCATCTGGAGAAATAATCACATGTGTTCCACACAGGTGAGGATCTGAGTGTCCTGGTGGATACTCTTATCCACCAGACCTTGAACCAGCAGTGTGCCCTTTTGGCCAAGATGGCTGGTGGTACCCTGGGGTGCATTAAAGCATGGCTGGCAGGTTGAGGGGGATGATCCTCCCCATCCATACTGCCCCGGTGAGGCCACATCTGGAAAAATGTGTCCAATTTTGGGCTTCCTTGTTCAAAAAATAGGGATCTCCTGGAAAGAATCCAGTGGAGGGCAACAAAGATGATTAAAGGCCTGGAGTATCTACTGCATGAGAGGAGGCTGAGAGGCCTGGGACTGTTCAGTCTGGAGAGGAATAGGCTGAGGAGGGAATCTCAACTGCTTAAAATATCAAGTGTGGGAGTCAAGTCATTGGGGGCAGACTTTTCGTTGGAGTGCAGCAACAGAGCAAGTGGCAATGGGCAGAAACTGGAACACAAGAAGTTGCATACTATTGCAAGGAGGAACTTCTTTACTATCTGAGTGGACAGAGCACTGGAACAAGCTGCCCAGAGAGGTTATAGAGTGTCCTTCTTTGAAGATATTCAAGAACACTCTGGATACCTACTTATGCAAACTGCTGTTGGAAACCTGCATTAGCAGTGGGGTTGGACTCCATGATCTCTAGAGATCCCTTCCAACTCCTACAACTTTGTGAATCTGTGATTCTGTGTTTATTATATGCCATGGCCTGATTTGTTTGGCTTCATTAAAGGAAATATTGTTCTGCATCTCACTAGTAAGAAAAATTCTTTGGTGATGCATCTCTTGAGTTACAGGCTATGTTGTGTTAGAACTAGCTGTGCTGTAACAACTCTACAACTCTTTGTCAGTAGAACTGTGCTGCTGTTGCCAGAAAAGCAGTGCATACGAAGTTTGGCAGAACAATTTGGGTTTTCTCAGTTCTGCAGTACAAAGTCCAATAAATGATGAGTGCAGCTTCAGGAAAATATATTGAGGAAACTGCACTTTGTAGAGTACCTGCCTTTCTTTTGAAGCAAGCATTAGTCCATCATATTTGGTCTTCTGATATCATAGTTCAGAAACAAGGCTTCCTGCACTAGCAGCATGGGTAAAGTAGAATTGAATGTTGGTATTGAATGTTGGTATTCCTTGCCAAGTGAAATTAGGAGAGAGGAAAATGGAAAGTGACTGCAGCTTTCCCATGCTGCACTGTTCAGTGGAGCCAAGGTCTAGGGGTGAGCTAATCTGGAAGAAAGAAATGATTGCCATTATTAATTACCACTGGAGAGAAAGGAAACAACAGCATGAATAGGAGTTTCATTGTGAAGCTTTGTGCTGCTATGTAGTACACAAGGTAACTGATGCCTGGAGTTTTATGGCACATCTGCTTAAGCTTACAAAATTTCTAGGTGCTGTGTAATAGAGATTAAATGCAAAGACAGGTCTTAATGTCATAAATATAGAAAACATACTGAAAACATGAAGTGGGTGCATTGTGAGGGTTCAGGAATGAGAAAACGAATTAAAATGAGCAGTCTTATCTTTTTATTTAAAGTAAAAAAAAATTAAGTGCTCAGCATCCAATTTGGGGACCCAGCATATAGGGCCCAATTTTCCTGCCTTTATAGTTTAAGGAAAACAATGTGGTCTTAAAGATAATTAATTTACAACAGCAAAGCCTGTGAGCCCACAACAGCTGCTGCTTGAGTAAGAGCTGTCCTTCAGTTATTCCTTTCTCTGAGCCATGGACTTTTGTTTGTGAAGCAGGTAATAACAGGGCTGTTCAGAGTTCCACACACACAGAGCTCCAACTGTGTGTCTAAGAGTTGTAAAATGCAGTTTGTAGATAGATTCTAGGTATACAAAATTAGGTCATTATATCAGTTCAGTGAAGCCCCTCAGTACTTGCAGGAGCCCTGTGTTTGACAGATCAGATACTGCCTGGGTTGGATGGAGTTAACATGATTGAGAGGGAGCTGCTGGAGTTTCCAGTGGCTGCCAGATATTGTGTATAGATGGGATAGGAGTGTTTAGTTCCAAATGGAGGTATTAAGCTGGGAGGCTTAATAACATGTATTATGTATGCTCTGTATCTAGAGTGTGATATGCATGACATTTTACTTCTGCTATTTGCTATCAAAATTAAAAGGGAGCCAGAATCACTCTTCAGCTGGAAGGTTATGCAGAATCTGTGCAAAGTAGTGTCAAGGGTGGTGTTGGCACCGTGGCTTTAGCCACAGAGGAAGCCTTGTGGACTTCAGCGTTTCCCCCAGGCAACAACAAAAGCGAGACAGAAAATGCTGACTGCTGCTAGCTGGAGAGTTCCCATGAACTCTTGGCCCTGTATCACTAGTTACCTTGCTGTGATGCATAGGATGCACATAAATTTTTACAGAAATGTTGCTTTGCTTTGAGCAGTAACTCTCAAATATAGTCCAATGATAAAGCTGTTTTTTGGAGATACTTTCTAAAAGCTGAGTGCAGCATGTGTAAGCAGTCATAAAGTGTTTCTCTAGTACAAAAGAGTGAATTATCTCATTTTTACTGTCCTCAGCCTTTGGCTTTGGGAAATACAACACAGTGTCAGGAAGCATTTGTTATTGGTGAATGTATTTTGCTGCTGTTTCTCATGGAGGTAGGAGACTTTGGACTGAGGTCCGCTGGGAGTTTTCCCTGTGCTGTTAACTAGGAAGAAGGACCAGAATTGCATAGTGGTCAGGAAAATGTTTCCTAGCAGTGTAGGCAGATGGTAGTCTGGTTCTCCCTTAGAGGTAGCTTGAAGGGGGGACAAAGCTGCAGTAGTACTTAATTCTGCTCCCAAACGTTCCTTTAGGTGATGATGCCAAGTAAAATTTGCGAAGCTTGGTTACCATAGAGGCCAAAAAAAACCAAAAAACAAACAAAAAAAACCACAAAACAAAAAAACCCTCAAATTGTTCTCTGATTCTGCATTAGAGATATGTTAAGGAGAAACCAAAGGTACCTGCTTTTAGACAGTGGCAGAGGAAAAGCACATGATCTTGAGGGGAAAAAAAAAAGTGGAAGCTTAACTTGTCCTCTAGCCAAGGACAGCAGATAGGGCTGTGCAAATTCTTACCAAATTGATGACAATTGGAAATCATGGTGACTTGTTAATTAACACTAGATATTCCCTCTTTACTGGAGCTTTGAATGTGATGCAGCTGGTTCAGGATAATTCTTCCAGTGTCTCGTTTTACAGAGATGCAGGAGAAACAGTGCTGTGCCACAAGGGACACAGACTGGACTCTTGATGGCATTTCTTGCACAGAGACAGCAAGAATGCTGAGTATGTATGTGTGTATGTGTACCCCACAAATTTCATGGCCCATTTCTGAAGAGCCTCATAGGAACACTTCAGAGAGCACATCTCTGATACAAAATATGTCCTCTTGCTATTTTCAAGTCCCTTCTATAAAGGCTAAAGGAGATCCTAAATTTGTCCAAAGAAGAGCTTGTTGGGTTTCTCACTCCTGAGGGCAAAGTAATATACTTACTTTTAATTTCACTCTTTGGAAAAGCAGGAGGGTTTTTTGCCTGAAACTTGAAAGACTTCAGCCTAGAGGGACATCCTACTCAAACAATTTCATCCCTAAGAATTAGTTTAGAAAAATGAGGAAATAAACCCAGTGTTTTTATCATGGAAAATATTGGCATAATGACAGAAGTCTCCAATTCTGAGAGAAAATCAGTGTAAAACTGAGAGGAAAAGAATGGAAATGAACACAGGTGTGTATCCGTTTTGCTGGTATATAACATTTGTGTGGAATGAGACATAAGTTTGATTAAAAATGTTATTAATTACTTACATAGTATATATTTTTACCAAATACTATAACAACATTCTGACATTTTAAACAGCGAACATGAAGATGAATGTGTGGCATAGGGAACAAGGCAAGATTATAGACTAAAATAATCCTCCTGGGAAACAGAAAGTAAAGCCTATGTCTTACTTTTTCATGGCACACTAGCATGCGCCTAGGCAGTTCTTTGAAGATATGCCAGATTCTGGAAAAAAAAAGGGAATTGGAGGAGTCCGGAGGAAGGACTGAGTACTCAGTAGCATGAGACAAAAGGAATGTGTGTGGGACAGGTGGCTGAAAGTGAAAGAGGTGTGAGTGGTTCATTATCTGTGTACATTTTTTAAACTTAAAAAAAAAAAACACACAAAAACACCACAGAAAGGAAGTGTTTCAGGTTTAGGAAAAATCAGCTTCAGGATTTGAAAGAAATTTCACTCACACAAAAAATAGCGTGCTCTATAGCATACTGCAGAATGCTGCAGTTCTGTTTTTCTTTCTGCATGGCTCCTCAGATAATTCCATTTGTTAGCTGGTGACAAATGCCTTAAAATAAAAATAAAGGCTAATTTAGAGTCACAGGACTAAGAAACTAAAGAACGTAGGTAAGCATGCATTTGATATTTGTATATGCATTTGGTAATGCACCATTATGTAGATTTTTGTTCTTTTGATGGTAGCCAGTTTTTATAAAGCAAATTATTTATGTCAGAGCCATCTATTTTCAGAGAATGGAAATAACAGAAGGAGACTGAAAAATGAGAGAGGGAAGCCTTAAAGCTTAACCATGCCTGTATTAATGTGCTCATGAAGGTGGGGAAGAGCCTGGAAAACCTGTAACTAACCTGCATGTGGATTTTAAGTGTAAATACATGACATAACTATCTTGCTGAAGTCAATTTTTTCAATGATTTGCTTCTACAATGGCAGTCGGAACAAATGTATTATAATTGAGCATTATCTCCTTGTAGCTGGAAGGAACATTTGTATGTGCTAATCTGGACAGTTCTGGCAAAGAACGTAATAGAAAAAAAGCATTTATTGAATTAGATTTGTGAGTGTAGTTAAAAGATAAACATGCAGATAATGAACATGGATGACAGTGGCGGAGTTTCCCCCCACAAAGCCCCAGACACACAGGGGATTAGGAAGCATTAGGGCTAGCTGTTGGTAAGAGTCCAGCCCCTTGTCATGGCGGCTGCCCTGCAGGAACTGGGTCACAGTGCATCCCTCCATGCGTGTGCTGATGCGCACCGTGCCATCAGCTCTGTCTGTCCATCTGTCTGTGCTGTCCCTCAACAGTCAGAGAGGAGCTGGGGCACTGAAAGGGAGAGCTACCCTCTCTTGCTGACACAAGAAAGGAGATGCAATCTCTAAGCTTCCAATTTCGATGTATTTCTGTTCTATTTATGATGAGTGCTTTTGAGGTGGTTTTTGCTGGTTTTTGTTGATGGAAGGAAAGAACTAGTGTGACTGATCAGTGTGCAGCCACTGAATTTCTCAAGATCTTCTTATTTCATTTCAAGATGTCTTACTTTAATGAATATTTGTAGATTAAATCACAGCTTTGTTGGCTTAAATATAAAAATTTACTCAATAGTTTAAGTCTTTTTAGAGGGAATTATAAGAATGGTATACTATTCTGTAGTGTAGTCATCAGTGCTAGTATTAGTAGTATTGGAATAGTAATACCATGTACTGCTATTATCAATTATTACTTTTATAGTCATGCTTTAATATGTTCTTGAGGAGGCATAGTGTAGTTGCATCTTCTGTAGGTGTCTTGAAAATGTTATTTACTACAATATGTGATTGTTGGAAAGTTATTTCAAGCTAACACTGAAAATGTGTCAGAAAACTGGGATTAAAGAGTTTCTTCAGTGTTTGTAGGGGCATGGTCTTGATACACCTGGAGACAGCTGCTAAATCACAAGTAAAAATAACCTGTGCCAGTCAGCTTTATTTATAGTCACCACAAGGTGGATTCTACATGTCTGCATAATTAACAGCAGTGATGTTTAAAGCAAGTGGAGTTATGTATGACTTAAGTTAAATAAATTTGGAGTCTATACCTACTTAAGAATCTGAAGTGAGGAAGGAAACCCCTTTGTCTCATACTGAGGACAACTTCTTCTCTGTTCTACCAGTATACCTAGGACTGTGAAATGTGAAATTAGTTGGAGGTTTCAAAAACACAATTGATAAAATGCTTCTCCATTTCAAATAATGTAAATTATTTTTATCCTTATTTTCAGAGACTCTTGAACCAGTTTTGTTCTCATTTAAACAACTAGAAATGTGTGAGAAATGCATTTATACCACATAGTACAGGTGCTTCTCTCTCCGTTAGGAATCTTCACTAGCAAATAAAGATGATGAAAATAAGCAGAGCTGTTCATCATTGCTTTAGCAGCTTTTCTCAAAAGCGTGGAAGACCCCAAACTTCTCAGAATGTAAATTGCTAGCACTTTCTAGTTATTATTAGCATTTACTCTATAAATTGGCTATTTTGATTTAGCCAGAAGAGCCCAGAGTAGAAAGGATTGTTATTTTATCTTGGTTAGTTTAATCATCCAACATCCAAAAAAGATCAGTGATAATTGAATTCATTTTCCTAAAAGTAGTTCAAGTACCGAGGAAACAGATTTAAACATCCACAAGTTCATGGTTGATCTAATTAACTGATTTCTGCAGTTGAAGGTGAAGACTGAATATTAGCACTAAAAGGCATTGCAAGAGAAGGGTTATGAAGGGAAAAGGAAGGAGTTTTATAATTGAATGGAGATTACAATCTTTCCCCTGACCAAGTCATCAATGAAAATCTCACTTCTGCAGGAAACAAGCCTTTTTTTTTAGCAACGCTGCTCCATTGGCTACTTGTACATCTGCTATAGTGGAGTTGCTGATAAATGCAAGTGCGAATGATTTGACTGTTAACACGATGGGCACTGCTAATATAAAAGCATTGTAGTGAACTGAGGGGCATACTTTCTGTAGCTATGAATGTTTTTATTTTATTTATTTTTGAATGAGATAAGGTAGAAATTGCCGTAATTAGTATTCCCATGACAGTAGTTATAGTGGTCGTTACAGTTGTGACAGCTTTGTAGCATCATTCCCACTCATACAAGGAGCCTGGCTCCCTTGTATCTTTTGCAGAAGTCTCAGATGTTCAAATACACTGTTGACTCCAGTGTGATACTGTTGTACATCAGGACTTTCCAGAGCATGAAACTCTTTTCATCCTCACAACTCCTGTGCTTCACATCCCTATCAGCTGTTCAACATCACTTGCTTTTGCTGAAGAGCTAACTCACTGCATTGCAAACACTTCACACTTGGGGCTGTAGTTGTTTCAGAAGTAGCATTAAAAAAATACAGTGTGGAACCCTGTCATATATTAATAAAATTGAAACTACTTTGGGATTTCGGAGGAGTTCTAAAATATTTCAAACTGCGTACTCATACATTTCATTACAATGAAATGGCACACTGGAGAAATAAGGAGATATGCTCCAACTCAAAATAGCTGAAAATGGAGGCTGAAAAGATATTTATAAAATTTTAAAACTGAGGGTGGATGAACATTGAGTCATGATCTGGTGCAATGCCACATACGCTCTGCATGTATTTTAGACAGAAGTGGAAGAAGTGGTGCTAACAAGTCTTAGTCTTCTCAGTACTGTTCTCCTTGTTTTCTCACAAACAATCCCTGTCTGACTCTTCTTGCTCTGCGTAGTTAAAGTAAACCAACATTTGAATAGAAGAGTTTTAAAATTAGTTGATTATTATATTTTAAAGAGAAAAAGCTTTAGTGAAAGGGACAGTAGAGTTTTTGTTAATGTAATTTAAGCTTTCCATCTAGTTAAATTGCTTATTTTTAACCTTTCACCTTTACTGCATCATTATTTCCTAGGCAATTAAATATTCAGTTAAAGTGTAAGCTACCATACACGGGCATTTTTAAAATCCGGTGTATGTATATTAGCTTGTTTCCCTTGGTCAAAAGAGCACAGAAAACTCTTCTCTTTCATTTTGGTTGCATATTTGGAGGAGCTCCATGTCCTTTGAGATAACTAGTTATTCCTTAAATAAAAGAAAATCTTTTCTGGCTTTGTAGTACTGTTTTTATAAAAGATTTTCTTTTTTCCATAGGTATGTTTTATTTTCAGTAGGTTCTTTTCTTTAATATTTTCTGCTTGTCTTTTCTGGGTAAATAAGGCATACATACTGCTTTTCTGTGTAATCCAAGTAGTCCTGGACTACTTTGCCCTTGTGGCTAAGAGCTCAGTGCAGTTTTCACTGATATGTGTGTTGAAACTGCACAGACTTCATGGTTTTATAGTCAGACCTTAAATTATCTACCCCAGCAGTGCTTTGAATTTCTTAAGTCCAAGTATAAATACATCATATTCAATTGGAGGAAGTTAAAGAATGTGAGGGACAGAGATACAAAAAGGCCAGAACAGTAAATAAAACGTGCCACAACTCCAGTCTTCTGCATGAGGGCCTCAGACTTTTAAAGGCTGTGATTAAGAAGTTTATGTTCAAGTGGATGCACAAGATAGTGGAGGACATATGATATAGTCTTAAATGTCACAGCATCTCTCCCTTTTGTTTCCTGTTTGTAGAAACGTACCTTCCAATGTGTTACGTATTTCCAAAGTGAACTCTTGATTAACAGAAGACTTGGGAATTTGATTTTGTTCACCCATAGCAATGTAATTTACTTCTCCTTCAACATGCACATGGTATTTGTTTTAACGAGTAGGCAGCAGTGACTGTACATGAAGCTGGTATCATCTGCCAGTCAACAGTGAGCATACATCACACTGTTGTCAGCTCCCAGTAAGTAAAGGCTCTTAGGGATAAGGCTATTTTTAAAATGTGAAGGAAAATAATATTTTCCACAATAAAAAATGCCCAGGTGTCGCAAGCTAAATGAGCCTAAAAATCCTAGCAAACTGATTTTTGACAAGTAATTTACTGCGTACTTAAAATAATATGTATATTTTTTCAAAACAACAAGCAAGAACAGCATTTTCAAATGAGAATTATTGTGATTAATTTTAAAAAAGTTATTTTGATGTTTTTAAGTCATGATGAAGTGCTTTTTTTATTGACCTGATTATTATATCTTTTCAATAGACATCTCTTTAATAGCCTACTGGGAATGAAAGGTAAACCAGAGAAGAAATTTAAAGCACTGTGGAAGAGATTTGGAAGGTCTTTCTTTGTACTGCCTGGGATTTGGCAGGGCAGGTTGTCTTTTTACAGAGTATTTTCCATTTCTATTTATTGATGGCTTTGAAAGTCTTAGATGAGACTCCTGCTTAGTTCTTGAGAAAATAGCCCACAGCCCAATGGATCTAAACATCACAGGGACTAAAGAATCTCTCTCCTCATTTCTTATTTGCACAGTAGGTAGAATATTACTGGAACATATCACACAGTTCTCTTTTATTTTAAAGTTTCCTTGGAAACTCTAAGATGTCTCTTTCTGTTCTGTCACAGGACAGAATAAAAAAAAAGCAAAACAATATGAAAGGAATAGGAGAACAGCTAATTTCTGTTTTTGAGATTTTCTTTTCTGGGATGGGGATGCTGGGGCCTGACCATAATTTCTTCAGTTCATATGCAGAAGAAGTGGAAATACACATAAATTTATGTAGTCTTAATCCAAAAAAAAGCTTCAAAAGAGGTTAATTTTAATGAATATCTATCTAGGGTAAATAAAAGCTACTTCTACTCCTTACAAAAGCAAATATAGGTATCAAGCTATTTGATACCAACAAGATCTGAGACTTCTGACTGTATTGTTTGATTTCTTTTTTCCATTCTCATCTTCCCAAACTTTCCTAGATGTTTGTCCCTGGGTGGCCTCCCACAGCTTGGCATTGGATTTAACTGGTGGGAAGGCTTCTTGGAATCTGTTGCAGTAGTTAATGTAGGCTGAGTTGGACAGTAGCACTGCATTTTTAGGTTTACAGCCTGAATCTCCTGCAGTTGTCCATGTAAAACAAAAGGATGATTCAAGATTCATCCGAAAGGGAATTAGAATGTGCTGTTAAAATTTCTGATCCTTGCTAAGGGTTTTGTCTCATTCTGAGGACTTCTAAAATCTATATTTACCCGAATATCTAAGCTGCATTTGAGACATCCTGAAAGTGGCTTAGCAGGTTTCACATCTTTGTGCAGTTCACGTACGTGTGGGATTGAAAAGGACCAGCAAGGGTGTTGCTTTGCTTGTGTACACTTACAGGTTTTAGCTGGTGAAGTGTGATCTGAAAATGCATCAGAGGTGGAGAGTGCTAAGTTAATGGCTTGAGATCAGTTTTTTTTCTCCTTCACATCTCCTAGGTCACTGAATGTGTTCTAACAATCCTGTTGTAGGTCAGGCTGAAATGGGGACCCTTCCCATCTCTCCTGTAACAGTTGGATTTTACTGAAAATGATTTTATATTCAGTGGATTAAAAAAAAACAAAACAAAACAAAACGTAACTATAAAGAGCGTGTGATCATGAAGCCAGTGTTTGCATGCATATTTTATCTAAACTGTCACAAAATTAATTATTGAAGTAAGAATTTCCAAGTCTGCTTATTGTGTTGGGTTCTTCTATGATCTCCCACTTGCAATTCATGTGATTCTTGGCCTAGCCCTGTGTGGGGAAAATGCATCTCCAGAGGATTTTGGGGTACTATAAAAGAGATGAGATAACAAGGCTTGTTTTGGACTTGTATCTTGGTGTAAGTCCAGACACCTGAACTAAAAAAAATCTGTCAGTTTCAATTGTAATGTAGGGTTACTAGCCACTGTGTATTGTAATAAAGGTATTCTGAGATTGCTTTTTGAAAAATGCAAGATGATGAATGTGAAGATCTCTAAAAATACTTCTGGTACTCTCAGATGCCCAGCTTCTGTGGTTGTTACTCCTTTAAAATTTTTACGGGAGGGTTCATTTTAGCATGCACAACTACATTCCCTCTTCTTCATAACATTAAGACACACAGGACAATGCACTCAAGATCTTAATGCATATTGTATATATTATTAAAGCACTTTCAATCTGGCCAAATATGTAATAAAATGTAACCTCTTGCCTAAACAGCTTAAATCTTAAATGATGCTGTAAATTAAAAATGTAAGATGAAGATGAAACATGTAGTTGACACTTTCCCCATGCAAATAATAGGCATTTTAATATTCTAAGTATTTTTTCTTTGATATAATTGTAGACAAATAGTAGTATTTCATAGTATTTAATCAAAGATTTTTTTTAAGATGAATGTGCTGAGAGAAAAACAAAGCTTATATAATGGGTGGAACACAGCAAATGAAACAGTACAAATCTTTGTTGTTACATCTTCCATGTGAAGTTGCTTTATTTAGAGCTCGTTGTTAAATGAAGTATTCCTAAGAGAGGCTTAAATAATTCTGTGAAATGTAATGAAGAAACAAAGTTTCATAAAGTTTAAATTGTTGGGTTTTATTCTGTCATTGTCTGGGTCTTTTTTTGTATAAATGCATTCCAAATCACGTTAAGACTCTTTTTCAATTACTGGACTTAAATAGGATGAGGACACAGGAAGAAAATGGCCTAGTAAAAATCCAAAATAACTCATTGTGAGCTTACAAAAGAAGCAAACCAATGTAGAAAAGGGAAGATATCTTAAATACTTGGGTTTATCATTATTATTACCTATATGGTAATATGATAATAATAGAAGCTATGCTTACCAGTTTTCTGATGGTCTGAAAAGGTGTGTAGCTAGTTCATTCAAGTGTAATCCTCATCATCTGGATTCATACCACTCTGACTTACCTGTGATGAGAATTTATTTTCTATTTTTTTTAAAAAAGTTCAGTGACACTGATCATTATTTCTATCAGAAATTTGAAAATTATAGTCTCATTCTACTGGAAGTGTCCACAAAATAAGTGGTTAGTTTACCAGTGAAAAAATGCATAAGATGGCATAGTACAGTTTTTCTGAAGTATAGGATGATTTTCCGAATGTGCATTGAAGGCACCTTATTCCCACTTCATCCTTACACAGCAAGAAAAATTGTAAATCATATTAATGATCAGTTTTCAGGCTGCCTGACATTTATTTGTCTAATGTGACTCGCAGAAGCATAGTACATTGCTGAATGAATTTGTGCATCTGGCGTGGCTGCTGGTTTTATAGTCAGAAACTCTAAACAAGCAGTGCAAAGTCAGTGGCTTATAAGAAGTGACATAATTAATATTAGTTATGACTGTCATGTATTTCCTGATTTGTTATTTAACTTATGCTATCAGTAACTGCGTTTCCATTCTTTGCAATTCTTCATTAGACTATGATTTTCATCTTGTTCTTATATTATCTGAATTTGCTGATGTGAGGATGCTGCAAGAAGCTGGCCTCAATCAACTTTGATAGATGGAAATAAAGGCTAGACACTATAAACAGTCTGAATTTTCTCTGCACCTTTGAAATCTTCACAAATTTTCAAAACATTTTGTATTTGCATTACTAAAATCCTGATAGAGCTTTAATGCACAAGACTAAATTATAGAATTATCAAGATACTAAAAAGACTTTAAACAACCTTCAAATGAAACATACCCCTTTAAAAATAGGGTATGTATGTGTATATTGCTTTGCTTCATTTGTTGCTGTTATTAAAAGGTTATCTATGTAAATAAAACAGGGCTCAATGAAGTATGAGAAGTTGGCCCTTTAAACAAACGAAAGAATGTTAGCATGCGTCAAGACTAGTTGAAAAGCCATTGCTGTATTTACTGTATCTTACATTATCAAACCAAAATTTGCAAGTACTGATTAGATGGTTCAAAAATACACTCACTGTTATTTGGCTTGTTAGATCTACTTAGGTTTTGATGTTTTGAGACAGTTATGCAGATATGACTGCTTTTTCCCAAACCGTTGAGCAATCTGTAATGTTAACCATGGTTGATTTAGTCACCCAGCTTTAGCTCCGCAGTGTTTTTTTGTTTACTGGCATATTTTGTTGATCTGGTCTGCTAAAGCAGGTAAGTTCCTCAGGAACTTATTCAGCTAAGTCTTGTCTTCATTAAAAATTTTTTTCTGAGTTAGTTGTCTTGATCTCAGTGTTAGCTGATACAATCAACTAATACAGAAAAGCATATTGCCCTTCACATCCTGTAGAATCCATCCTTGTACACTCTGTTGATTTTATCTCACCTGCATCAGGACATCGAAGTCCCCAAACTGTTCCTTAACCCTATCTATTTATTCAGAGCCATGCAATTCATCTCAGAGGGAGCCTACATTTCTGGTTTTCTTTAATAACTTAAAAAAGCC
>JAOWBP010002392.1:20690808-20710646 GCA_028571105.1 Tragopan temminckii | reverse complement strand
TTTCATGTCCTAAGGCATCAGGCATATCTCTGTGGAATAAAAGCTATTGCTTCAAGGCCATTCATATGATCTTGATTCTTTTTTTTTAGATGAGATCATCAGGTACATGTAATATGCGTTGGATTTTTTTTCCTCAGTGCGCCGAAAGAAAAGTAACAAGAACTGCATATGTAATCTCAGTATCTAAGAAACACTATTTTCATTTAACTAGCTTTTACAAAGGAGCACTCATGAAAAAAGCCTTTTGTTCTGACAAGAGATATGAAATGGATAACTGGGGAAATACCCAACAAAAAATCTACAGAAGTAATGAAAACCAAAGAATTCAGAAAATTCAAAACTTTATCATAAAGAGCAAAAATTTGACAGTAATAAAAAAGCTGCAGTGGGTTGACTCTAAATGTTAATGATTTTTTGTTTTAAAAAGCTATTTACCAACAATCATATATAATTCTGCAGAACAGAAGGACTTGATGAATATACTGACAGTTTGCAGAACAGTATTGAAAATTAGATGGCCATTTTGGGACAAAAGATGTTTCCTTGTGAGTACTGAAATCCTTATTAGCTATATGGATACTCCTTCTCCACATCCTATAAGAGCATACGGTGGTATGCACTTAGGAAGCATACTAAGGAAAAGCATGTCTATTAATATTCTCCAAAGCAGTTTTATGTGCCACTGCATCCTTGTTTCGTGACTTGACCTATTGGATAAAGAGGGAAATTTATGTGCATCATCAACAAGAACTGGCACAATTGAATCAGACTGAAATCTGGCTTTGTCCTAATGAGAACTCTGTGTATTTACAATAGAAATATCCCACAGGAGATGATCGGTTTTGGTTTGGGTTTTTTTTTTGTGAAATTTTTTAAGCATTGCACATCAAAATCAGTTAAATTTATAGGTAGAAAAGCTAGTATACAACATAATTCTGTTGTTTTGTTGTTTTTTTTTTTTACATTTTTGTCCCAACTTAATTATTTACATTAGTTATTTTACCTTCAGCTTAGAATTGTCACTACCTTCACATAGGCTGAAATATCCCAACTGCATTGTAGCATGTGATGCTGGCATGCTAAGATTTAGGTTCCCCCACTAAAAGGGTATATTTTTTAGTGAGAGATATATAAATATGGGGTAAAGGCCTTTATTCTCAGTGGTATACAGACTCAACAGCATATTAAGTTCATCCCCTTAAGAAAGTGGCAGTTCATTTTTAGGATTTCCTTCAGCTTTTGCACTGGAAAATGGGCTGGAAATTTTAATAAGTATCTTTGTACAATACATGCATTATGACAGTTGGTGAATGTGCATTAAGAGATCATCTTCCTGTCCCCCACCGGAGATCACCTCCACAACAACATATGCAGCATTTATTTGCCAAAATTCAGAAGTCTTTTGAATCAAGCATTAAAAAAAAAAAATTCTTCCATCTGGAGCTCTTAGGGTTTTCAAGAGATTCCAGAAACTCTTCCAAAAGAAATTCTGGAGTGTTTCAGGGTCTATAGTTAAGCTGATATATTTGTTTTAAAAGCAAAGTTCCTTTGAGAATTGTGAAGGATATCCTTTGAAAGCTGTGTGTATGAGTGTACGTGTTTTTATGTATCTAGTACTGTTAAGCTCTTTACGTGCCATACAAAAGGCTGTTATTATATAAATATGTTAATATATAAATATGTTACATTAATATATAGATATGTTATAAACATGTTGGAATAGTCTGTAGTACTGTAGCCTTCTTTTTTTCTAAGTTGTGAAGAGGTCAGCATCCAGGACAGATGCCAAAAAGCCTGATGTGTACTCCCTGAGAGATTTAGTTTGCGATGTTTTCAGCATGTTGCTCTTCTGATAGTAATACTAATTCCAAGTTCTTAGTATTGGCAAGTGAAAACTTCATGATGACTTGAGAGAATTTGAGAAAGAGAAACAAAGACAGAAAGAGAAAATAAATGTAAACTCAGAGCCTTTATTCTTCCCAAACTGTTCTCTTTGGTTAACGTACTCAGGATCTAACTCCCTAGCTGCCTGAACAGAGTAAGTAGGGAAAGAAGTGATATTATGAATACTAAACAATCTCTTCAGTTCAGCTTTGTTGCTAGGAAAAAATAACCTTTTTTCTGCTAGCTCTGCAGAAGTATTCCACTGGTGCTCAGCATTGCATACTGAGGAACAGTAGGTAGAGGAAAGGAACCGCTGAACTGCTGAGATTTTTTTTTTTTTTTAGTTTCCAAGACTGTAGACTATTTTCAGTGCTAATAATTTGGGTAATGGCAGTTGTGGACTGTGATAATGGTCAACATTCACAAACTTCAAGTAGCTTTAATTGAAATTAGTAATTTGAAAGCTGCCTCATATCAGCTGACTTGTTTAGCCAAAGGCTGATTTTATAGAGTACTTGTTTCCTAACAGGTTTTGACAATCTGATTTTTAGAAACGGTTGTCGTGGTAACCCACTTTTTTGCTTACATCTATGAAAAAGCAAGTGAGGAAACAGTGACCTGACTAGAATTGTTCCTTAAATCTTTAGCACTTATCTTCATTTTCATGCTAGGTAATTCAAAACCTGGAACCTACAGTAATGTAAATATGTAATACAGAACACTGAATCATGTTTTCTGTGTAGCTCACAGGCAGATAGATGCACTGCCCTCACTTACTCAGTATATAATTCACAGGGGGTTTAATTATAAGCTCTTCAAGGCAGTGACCTCATTTTCAAAGACATCTGTAAAGTGCCGAGCACAGTAATGGTGCTATCTGAATAATAACAGAAAAGCTCTACAAAAACAATTTCATGGAACTGGAGTTGAATTTTTATGTATAATGTTTTTTAATGTTATGATTTTACTTGCATACATTTTTAGTACTTATACATTGTCTTTGAATTCAGTTTTTATTTTTATATCTGTTATAAATGATATAATCTTGCCAGCACGTGTACTAGGATTATATATTCGTTGTATGAATTAACATTTGCTTATTTATTTTCTTAATCATTTAAATTCCAGTATTCTGAAGGTCTTAAACTCCACTGGAAAACTTAATTACAATAAATGTGACTAATAAGAATACTACTGAAAATTATTATAAAAGAAAGCTTTATAATTACTTGAAATGGTATGAAATCGGGAGACATAATTACTGTATTTACAGTCATCTTGAATTCAACCTAGAAATGAAGGCTATAATAGTATATGGCCACACAGGAATTTTAGAATCTGAGAAAGCAAATATGAAAGGCATTGAAGAATTCAATTAGTAAAGTTAAAAAAAAAAAAAAATCAAAAAATTCTGCAAAATGGAACACAGTTGAGCAGTCTAAAAAAGCACACTAGTTAAGGCATGACTGATCACATCCTTAAGTGAACAGAATGAAAGAAGCAGGAAAAAAGCCAAATGCCTTCATGATACTTTTTAATGATGTAAGGCTGAGAAAAAATAGCTCCTGAAAGAAAAGGGAAGCAACCAAGTAACAATAAAAATAATGTCAGCATGAGTTAAACTGGAAAGGAAAAAAAAAAAAGAGAATAAAAGCAGAATTATTTCATTTCAGTGAAAAAGTAAGGGGACATACGAAAAGCTTTTAGAAAAGGAAGGATGGATAAAGAGAAAATAGAACTTAGATTAAATAATGGATATAATTTATGATCTTTCATTTAAAAATAAAAGAGTTCCAAATCCTAACATATTAATCTTGAATTTTACAAAAACTTTTTCATTTTTAAAATAAAGTCTTTTTTTCTCCCCTTTCTCCCTTTTCCCTACCAATCCCATAGAGATGATAACTCATAACATTTAAAATTGACATCTTAACTCAGAATTTTTGTTTTGTTGTAATAGGGCTGACTGTTAGAAATCCCCATTATTTTTCCTTTTTTAATGCCAGTTCCAAAACCCTCCAATTCCAAACCAATGGAACCAGAAGAACACTAGGAAAAGTGTTGAAGAACCATAATCTATTCATTGGTGGTGATTTATAATACACTTTCCATTATTCTGAATACAGCAAGACAAAAATTCTTTTTTTGCTGAAGAACCTGTTGTACCTATGTGGTTCAACTTCCTGACTGGTTTGTGGATTGATTACTGTCCCCTTAGCCCCCTTCTGTCCCAGTGGCACTTGGGATTCTAGGGTATATTCCAGCTTCTTATTGAATGGCAGAGTTTCCGAAACCTTACCCAAATCCCTCTTGCTTCTCTGATTCCTGCCATATCATTTCTTACTTGTCCTGTGCATCTCCAGTGGGGCCCTGCTTTGCTACCTGTTTGATATTGTGGAGAGTGTGCTGAGAATAGAAGGCATTTGTTAAGGTTTTCTAAATTCTCCATGTCCTTTTGTGAGAATTTACTTGCTATTATCCATTTCCTGAAATCATATTTAACTCAAACCAAAATAAATAAAAATGCAACTATAAGCATGTATGACACTTAACACAGGCAGAACAAATGATTATAAGATGCTTAGATAAACATAACAGAAACTACAGGTGATCTGTCAGTATAGCTGCGCATAAGGATCTTCCTCCTTCTTGCTTTACTTGCTTCCTGACTAAAAGATTGCATGTATTTCACCATTTTTTAATGAATTTTTGTCTCTTGAAGTGATTAGTTTTTATAGGCAGTCTGCCTTTTCAAGTTCTGAGAGGTCTTGACTGGTTTCTTCTGTTTTCCTGAAATTGTTTCATTTCTTTCTTTCAGTAGAAGACACTTGTTGTTTAGCATGGTAAGAAATTTGAGTGGCTTTTCCCTAATTCTCTTTTGTGATAAACTCCCTCTGTTAGTGAAAATCATACTGCCATTGTCGTTGCTGTGGCACTGAGTGTTTGAAGTCCTTTATTTCTCTGCTCTGTATACCCTCCTTCTTTTGATGTGTCCTTAAAAGGCATCCGCATTCTTTAGATTGCTGTGGGCATACGAGTCGTGTATGAATGCTGTGCGTAGCTGTCTGGGTGTCCAAAGTCATCGGTCTGTGCCTTTGCTGAACAGGAGAAGGTCCTGTTGCCTGGACACATGGCTGTGCATTGCACTGTGGTAAGATCTTGACTTTAGACAATGTGAACACAAACATTTTATATTTTAATATTTTTAAGAAAATTCTAAAATGTGAGACAAATAAGGTGACATGCAGTGGGTCAAACTTACTAATATCCATTTAGAAAGATAATGAGTACTCTGTAAGAGAGCAGACTGGCAATCTTTATGTGACTACCTCTTGTGTATATTATCTGATTTCTCCCCTTAATGGAACAGAATTTCCAGTAGAACCATGTCTTTGTGGGCAACCAGAAATATAAAATAAGCCTGTGGTTTTGATACCTTCCTCTCTGGTATGCATTTTAGTTTCAAAAGGACTTTCTGGCATGAGTTAACAAACACATCTGTTTCGTATTGCTTTCCGATCAGTTAAAAAAATATGATAATCTCATCCCTTTCACACAACTATTTGCCTCCCAAAATATAAAGAAGTGTTCATTCCGTGTGCAGGATAGATTACTGAATTTACTGTATAAAAACATCATCAGAAGAACATTAAGGCTGTAGAAATAGTGTCCCAAGCGCCTCATGTAACTTTCTAGATTATTCAGTACTCAAAGAGATATTCGGCCTGAGATTATAATAGTGATGATAATGCTATTGATAATATAATGATGATACTGATACTAATAAAGTTGTGCTCTGGACATTTTATTACTGCTTGTGTGACTAATATAAATATCTCATGAATGAGTCTTTGCTTTCTTTGCTTGTCTTGTAACTATACAAAGATCATGAGATATCGTATGAGTCGTCCTTCTTTTCTCTGTTGTAAATTCACTTAATGGATTATAGAAAATGTTTTCTCTCTGAGTAAGATTAATTGCTGAATGGGGAAATCATTCATGTCTGTAAATTCCTTACACTCTACCAATTTTTTTAATGTTAAGGGTAAATATGAGCTGAATTACTATCTGGTTCCAATGGCTTTTCATCAAGAAACTTGATAAGAGAAATCCCAAGTTGAAGTTATCTGAATATGAATGACATAGGCAACCTTAAGGGGGTTTTGTTGCATGTGTATCTAATAGCTTAAGATTTTTATATACTGAAATGCTGCTACATACTGTTGTGGTTTCAGGTGGACTTCCGTAGAGGGAAAAAAAGCTTACACATTCCATTTTTGCATCCCATTTATATAATCTTTATGTAAGCTAGAATGAATTCAGCTTATTCCAACCACATGAAGCACCACTGTTGGCTCTTTTAATTACATGACTGTCATCTGTCAAGATTTAGGAGTTGCAGCGCAGTGTGATTTCTTCTGGATCTATCAATGCTCTCCCTTAGTTCGCATGCACTTTTAATGCAGGGAGACTTCCAGGGCCTCAAGGACAAAATAGTTGCCTTTCTGTAATATTTGCATTTGCAAATACATGCAGAATTGAATTGGTTATTCAAATGAAATTTTCTCCAGAATGATTTAGTGTTTACTGGATTGGGTGCACTTCTACACCATGCAGATACTTCAAGGATGTCTATGCCACCAGCCTCAAAGGACTGACATTTGTATGAGGGTGTCCCTAATTCCTCCCCAAAGGTTCAACCAGCAATAGGCAGCCTGAGCTTGCTTAGCATGTGATGGAAACCAATTACTAGTCCCTAGGGCATACACACAACACAGCTGGTTTTTGGGAAAGGTCTGGCAGATGACTTTGAACTACATCTCAATGTAAGACCCAGGAACGAAAATTGCTTCTGAAAATTTGCCCTTCTATTCTCATAGGCAAATTTGGCTTGCACTCACAATGAGCAGATAAACTGATCTGTGTATTTCAGTAAAGGTTCACAGCATGGAAGAATGTGACCAAAGGTTTTGTGGTGTGTGTTTTTTTTTGTGTGTGTGTGTGTGTGTGCAGACCTAAGCAAAGTTAATCTTAATCTAGGGTTTCAGGTCAGAATTTATTAACAAAATTTTTACCAATCCCCTCTATATTTGTTTAGATAATGCTTACAATCTTGCATAATCTTAAATGTGGTCAGTTTGCTCTATCTAAATCTTGTAGAAGGTATTAGATAATTTTAATTTCACTGAGAGTGTTATTCAAATATTATAAGTCCACTATGTGCTGAATTTCATGAATTGTGATGTGTATTGAAATTGAAGACCTTTTTAGGACTAAGTTTTCTGTGATTGAGAGTTTATATTGTATAATCCATTGTCAACTGTGGTAAGTTTTGTTTAAATCTTGTGGATTTGATATCTAATTCTATATTTGAGCAGTACATGGCTCTTCGTGGTTTTAGGTGTCATACTTGTTATGCTTTTCAAGGGACACATTAGAGGGTCAGTTATGCAAGCATGCAATCTTTTGCACATAGATTAGAGCAAAACATGTCATAACAGGCACTTGTGGTCATATATCCCTATTATATTTGCTGATGTTTGAGCTGAGTGAGGAGATGGTGACTGATGAGAATAAAAATGAAGTGAACAGACTGGCATCTACTGGCTCTCTTAGCTACTGTGCATTTAGTTCCCAGGTTTATGCAATAAAAATAATTCCTAAAATAATGAAATTGATATGAATTTTTGTTACTTCTGTTTGCGGATTTTTTATTTGAAATGCTTGTAGGCATGTGGTAGCAAGAAAAATGGCTATTGACTGAAATGTAGATGTCACTGTCTGAAGATTGTGCAAATGCCGTTTACACAGAGGTTTTATTGCATGTCTAGAATCACCAGTCTTGAAAGTAATGCCAGTTGTTACAGAAGAAATCCTCCCAGTAGCCATAATCACTGGTAATAAAAAATATCTTTCCTAATCACAATCTCAGGAACCCTGTTTCAGTTATTTCCAAAAGAATCTCTGTGTGGTCTGGCTGTACATTGCAGATTTCTGGTCTTTTCTAAGCTCCCACAGCTTAGAAAAAAAAAAAATATATATATATATATATAAAAATTATAAATATATAAATTAAAAAAAATCTGCAAATAAAGAGCAGGAAACCAGAGCAGCAAGTGTATCTGACTAGAATCCTAATAAGGCTTGAGTTTCAATTTTTCCCCAATGTTCTGTTGTCTTGTTTCATGCTGAAGTGTTTATATGAGGGGAAATTCATAAGTAAAGTATGATTACTGTGGTATGAGACTAAAGTACATCTCAATATGTATGTTAGTAGAATTCTCTGATGGTAAGACAGAAGCCATAGGGCTTTTTTATTTCACATCATTTTATAGTTCTGATTATTTTCATTAATGATTCACATCAGCATGCACATTTTGTTGTTGAAATTTCTTGCATCTAAAAAAACCGCCATGCCTGTAAATGTATATTTGTTAGATATTACTGATATCATAATTGTAAAATAAATATAACAACAAAATTATTAGGTGAGACAATGGAAACAACTCATCATGGATCTATGTAAGAGGACTTAATTGAGAGACACATCCTCGCTTACTCAGGTGTCACATCCATCCCGCTATCTTCCAACACAAAACAACCAAAACATTTTTGTCCTAGTTTCTTGTGAATGTAAAAATAAAATGTTGGAGTTTCTCTTTTCATGTTATGTAAGAAATATAAATATTTAATAAAACACTGGTTGTATGTTAATGTGTTTTACAGACTGAGAATAAGCTACATTGATTTATATCAGATGAGGTCTTTATAAGGTACAGATATTCTTTGAGTCTTCCATAGCTGCATGTTCTTGTGTATTTGGCAATAAGCATTTATAAATGCTTTTATGGATGCTTTGGTGCATTTAAAAAAAAAATAAATGCCCCAAAGATTTATGCAGAAGAGCCCACTGATAGTGAGTTTGAGTGTATCTTTGTGATTATTTTTCACAGTCAATACTTCATTAGAAATCTATTTATTTTAACCACTGTAATAGGACTCGCTCCTGAATTCTAATTTTCAAGAAAAGATAGTCTTGCAGGAAAAGCTCATACAAGTAGGTTGTGTTAGAGAGAATTAATATTCTATTCATATCCCCAATGACAGCTGAAGTGAAGCCAGTCAAATGATTTCAGGAACAAAGCTGTGCTACTTACAGCTTGTCCATGAATTTGGCTATTAGGAAATTGTGTATAAAGAGGGATGACTACTGCTTCTGAATTTTTGTATAGTAAGCATTGGAGGATGATGCATTTGAATAAATGAGCATGAAAAAGCAAGTAAAAAGATCCATCTATTCTTATTTTTTTTCTTACATCATGATCCAGAACAATTACAATTTTATTCTTTATTTATTGATGCTCTTTGAAAAAGTCTCTAGTGATCACAAATATTTATAACCTCTTTGGAAGATTTATTTTGGGCTGAAGGACTTAGTTTTGTTTTGTACAGATTCCTGTCTATTATACAGCACATGTCAGATAGACATAAGTAGGAAATATATTCAGGAAAGTTGTAGTGTTAGCAGTATCTTGGATTATTGTCAGAAGTTCTTTGAAGTTTCTGTAAAAGTAGTTGCAGAAATACATTGATGCCAGATATGTGATGAACTGGTAGAGTGAATGAAGTCGAAGCAGCTGGCATCAGGTAATAAAATATTTTGATTCTGTTGAATGCTGGATTCTGTTTCTCATTATTTAGAAAGTGCTTAATTTCTGGAAATTAATTTCTAGACATTCTGAAAAATGTCTAGGAAAAAAGTTATCTTAAATCATTTGGGTACAATACAGATTTATTTCTCACAGCTGCAATTTACAGTTAATGGAGGCATTTTATTATTGTAGCAATTCTTCTTAATAGGAGGTGACAGAATATTCATTGGTAGGGGGTTTTGTGATCAGCCTAACAAAGCTGATATGAGTAGGTTAGGTATGACTGGTTTCTCTGTGATTGCAGAAATAGCCTAGATGGCTTCAGCAGGTAGGTATTCTTTTTCTCTCATTTACTATTTTAGGATATAAATTTACTATTTTTTTTACTATTACTCATTTACTATTTTAGGATAGAAGTGAAAATCTCCATTTCCCAAATACACTATACTCAGAGTAGATGTTTCATACAACTTTTGTTTCTTTCTTGGCTAGGGTGAGAAAAAAAAAAAAATCAGCATGTGTTACTTGTTCTCTATGTGTCTCATGACATGTAGTAGTATTTC
Source organism: Tragopan temminckii (assembly GCA_028571105.1). NCBI lineage: Eukaryota > Metazoa > Chordata > Aves > Galliformes > Phasianidae > Tragopan > Tragopan temminckii. The sequence goes on along the minus strand of JAOWBP010002392.1, from coordinate 20,700,547 downwards.
AGTGTTCTGTGCCATCAGTATGCTTGCACTGGAAATAACCCATATCTTGTACTAGCTTGGTAGGTCATTGTTTCTTTTAACTGTGTGAAGAAGTAAAAAGCTAGCACAGAATCTGCTCTTCACAGTTTGTGAAATGCCAGGAACCTGATTGCTATTATAGCTGTTATGGCTGTGAAAGCAAAAAAGACATCTACTGATATATAGATGAGTAGGACATATTATGACCAATATAATTGTTTTGATTGGTAAATGTGTTAAATCTTTTGGACAAGAAGTTTGACAAAAAAGTGACATAAGGAATAAAACAATCAGCTTTACAAGGAAAAAGTGAGGTGTCACAACTAGGAATCCATACAAATTGAATTTGATATAATTTCTCAGTTGGAAGTCCTGGAATATCTTTAGGCTATTATCTTTAAAATCAACATCTACCCTACTGATTTCTAATGGTCTCTGAGAAATTTAGTGTTCTACTTCTGTAGTAGAGGAGATGTGTAATTAATTGTCCCAAAGCAAATAGTAAGTTAGCGAGACTGGGGGAAATCAATCAATATGGCAATGAAATATGACAAGGAATAAAATTTTTTAAAAGCCTCTTTATTTGTAGGAAAGCGCTCCATCCCCCAAAGTCCCTTCCCTCCCCCAAATGATGGAGATGGACTATTGTTCAGATTCCTTTCTTGTGCAAGACTTTGTGCTCTTCAAAATCTCGTACAGATTATTCCAGGTTAAGATGCTAATGATATGTCTTACGTAGCCAAATTCTGCAATGACCTGACTTTGTGATCATCAAAAGACACATTTTGTGGAAGAAATTCTTAGGCATCTTTTAAGGGGCTCCATGACTCAACCCAGTACACAAAGATAAAACTAACAGGAAAAGGAGATTTTGGTGGAATTTTGGAAAAGCTTTATTGACAGATCGTTGGTTGAAAATAAGCTCATCATTTAGTCTTGAATAGAGTAATGCTTTTATCAAGTTAAAAACTAAAATCAAAACACCTTAACTATTGTCAGCAAAAGAAGAAAAATTGTTTCCATTTTTAGAACAAAGCTACTTATAATACTGTCTTTCATAAACAAGAAAAAATAATGAACTTTGGTGTCTTCAAAAGAAAACTTAAGATTCTGTATTTACGGATGCCAAACAGGTCCATGAAAGTTATGATTGTCTGTTGTTTTTTGGGTTTTGTTTGCAAACATTCAAGAAAGCTGCATTTCTGAAATATACTGACAGAGAAGACTGTCTTTACACAAGTACTAAGTTTACAGACTTTACACAAGTCTGATAGTGATCAGAGAACATAATTTCCCTGTTAATTTTGATATTAAATATAGAAAAACTTACTCCTTTTACTTGTTGAAATTTTCTCAGTAAATTGTTTCTTAGAGATACTTTTTTTTTTTTACAATAGACTTTCTTAGATTTTTCTATTATGAATGTCATCCTTTTTCTAAGGTATGGAGAATGTTTTGATCAGTTTTGTACACATTTACTTTCTGAATAAATATCGAAGGGCAATAACGTTCTTATATTTAATTTTCACTGAAAAAAAAAGTATTTGACTGAAAACCTGTTTGAGTGAATAATCCAAGCTTTTAAAAATAAGACTTTCAAAAATATACTATACATGGCTTTGAAGTCACAGTGTGTTCAAAAATGTAGACTTCTGAGAACTATTTCTGTGAACTAGTTACAGACCTGAAGTATATATTCCCCATTAAAATTTAAAGTTGTTAAAAGTTGTTTCTGATGCTCAAAACTGTGCTCATGCAAGTTGTTAGATGACCATTCATTTGTTTTTCTATTCTTGGAAATATAATTCTTAAGATTCCTGAATACGTTTGCTAGTGTGCTATCAGGAAATGACCACGCGTTTTGTCTGAATCCTTTATATGAAGCCTATAATTTAGCATTAGTCAGTTCTATCTTGGTGTTGACATTCAGATTAAACAGAATTTTTTTAACTTCCCTTTTGTTATTTGTAAACCACAGCTTCTTAAGTGGATGAAAATTAGCTGCATAAATGTATTTAATGATTTTGTGATCTACTGCATGTGATATATATTTGCTTATAAGTTACTCCCTAGCAAGTCTTTTAATAAAAAAGTATTATAATAAAAAAATAGAAATAAGGCAGTAGGTTATTCTAAAATTCATCTCTTTACATGTTTTTCTGGTGCAGAGTTTTTTTCTTATACTTATTTAATTTTTTCCCCTAGGCTTTGTTTGTTGTCCTGTTGTGTCAGGTTATGCATTCCCTATAGGGAGGAGGAACAGTGAAAATCTTAAATAGGGACATTGGTAAAAACAAAATTATTTATGAGCAGAACAAGTTAACTCTTGTAAGTTCTTTGGACATTGCTTTCAAATATGTGTTGTTATTTATGGGCAATATAGAATTTTTGTAAGGTTAACTTGCACTGAAACATGTTATCAATTTTCTGCTATTGATTTTCCTAATACTTTCATGCATAAATACTGATGTTGGAATTTTTTGAGAATTTCACGACTTAAAATATATTATCTAGTAAGCCTTTTTGAATTAAGATTTTCAAAGCTTGCTAGCTTCCTTGCAGCTTATCCCACACTAATCTATAGCAAAATGCTACACATGTAGAGTACCAGAATAAAGAGGGAAAACCCTGTGTGTAATTGCACAACAGAAGAAAAACTGTATGTCTCATTGCACAATGTAGAATGAAACAAAATTAAAATCATCTTTGCATAAAAATTTTTAACTTCAACTACAAAATATGGGTTTTTAGGATAGATGTACCAGATTACTTTTTTTTTTTTACAAAGTAGTTTCCTTTTTTTTTTCCTTCCCAAGGAGAATAAAGAACTCTTAATTCAGTTCTGATTAATTGCTCAGAATATTAATGAAAATGAGTTATTTTCTAGCTGTTAAGTAGTAGTACAAGGGAATTATATGATATCTTTTTATCCATATATCTTCAAAATTTCTTTAAATGTATAGTTTTTGAATGTTAGTGTTTTGTGAGCGTATTCCTCCCTCATACACTCACACACACATGCACAGATTTTGGCTGAGTTCTACTCAATTCTTTGTGTTCTAAAAACAAACAAAAACAAACTATTGACAGCAATTTTAACCTGTACTTTACTGGGAACAAATGCATTGGCAAGAGGCCATTAGAACAGATTTTTTGGGTGACATGCTCATTCTATTGTCATCATGCCAAAGCCTGGCATTTGAGATAGTTTCCTTTTCAAGAGCAGGTGTTCATTTATTCCACATCATTCTGCAACCTTGGCAGATGAGCTAAAATTCAGAAACAGTAAGAAAGCAGTGCTTTCCATCTCCTAATACTTGACCTTGAAGTGGAAAATCCAGAAAAAGAAATATAGGTGTGTGAAATTGGGTTGTAACTGGGTGGAGGTAGGGAAGAATAATGAATTATAAATTAATATGTTACGTGAACTCGTCTCGGTTCTGCATGTTTAAAGAAATATCACAATTCTTTGTCTATTCAATTGTTTAAATCGTTTACGGTGTTTGTCTGGACAGGAATCTTAAAGTGACACCAAGAGTCACTTTACAGTAGACTAAAACATTGACTGAATAGTTACTTTTCAGACTGTAATAATTTTATTCTTTGTTCTCTTCTTTTAGAAGGTACAGTTTAGTTTGAACATCTGGACTTTGTCAACATCATTTTGATTAGACATAGCATAAACCATCAAAATTTATCATTTGTGCAAAACATAGTGCATATAAACATCTGAGATCTAATAGCAAATCTATGCTTGAGAACTATAGATAGATTTAAAAAAAACCCTTTGCTCTATCCATAGCAAAAATAGATCTTTTTATGTCTCCTGAGACAGAAAATAAGCTTGTCCTAAAAGTTACAGGGTATGTGTATTAAAAAAAAAAAAAAAAAAAAATTTCAAATTGAGCAATCTGATTCCTGATTGATGCACCTGCTTTGTGGACTGTGGACTTTCTGTGATAATGCAGAATTTTCTTGTAAATGATTTTCTTGTATCTATTTTAAGTGATTATAAGTTTAAGGGGAAGAAAAAAACAAGAAGTTAAAATATAACTAACTCTGGGAGTCATTTCTGATTGTGCTTCACGTAGAAATAATGATAAATTCTTACTGAAATAATGTAGACCAACTAATTAAGTGAATCTCTCTTGAACGTTATGGAGTTCGTGTTGCTACATGTTGACACATGCTGACCAAACCTGTAATATATTTCTGCGTCATTTAGAATTACTGCAATACCACAGTTTACAGCTATTGAACTCTTGTGCTCTGAATGCTGTATTATTATTACTATTTGCAACTTGGAGAACAATTGATTTTTTTAGAAGAACAAAGCAAGGAGCAAGTTTTCTACTCTTCAGAAATTGAGACTCAAAAATTATTCAGGTAAAAGCTAAATTAAAAAAAAAAAAAGAAAGCTCATGAGTAGTAAATACCTGCCATCGGAAAAAGATTCACATTTTCATATTACCAGTTGTCTGCAGTTACCATACTTTTCAGCAGACGTTCCAGTCTAGAAATGAGAGAGGAAATTTTTTAAAATTTAATTAAACAAATATATTCCTGCAAAACATTTATAACCATTGAACTGGCCTGTTTTGAATGATTTCTTTAGAGGAAAAAAATTGCTAACCATACCAATTAATATTGAAAAAATTCAGATATTTTTTGATATCAGCAAGCATTTTTTTAAAGCTGAAGACACAAATGTGAAGTTAGATTTTTTCCATCATATTAGTGTCAACATCTTGGTGACAAACTTTCTTTTCTACACTCTGGAATCTTCTGTCTTGATCTGCTAAACAGTATAAACAATATGCTAAGTTGTTACATGTTTCCAACAAATTTAGTTTATCTTAGAATGATGTAGGTTAATGTTACGTAATTTTTCTAAAAAAAAATCCTGAAGCACTTTGGTATCATAACATCAGTGTATTCATATGGACAAGCCAGAGGATGGGATCTTGTGAGAAAATCATAAATATGAAAGTTAAAATTAAAATCAGAAGAGAACTAAAGTATCTTTATTGGGTTTTCAACTAGATTGAATTTAGCTTGTGACCTTGGCACAAAATTTGCTTTTAGGGAATAATTATATTTGAAACATTCTAACAAGGTTCTGTACAGTGGATGTTAAGTGTATATAGCCCTCGTAAAAATTTATTAATAATATATTTTCCCTTTCATGTCTTTCTCTTATGTTTTTGTCCAGACTTTTTACCTTTCTAGGTCTAAAACAGGTCATGAGGCCTTGAACACAGGGTTTCATTAAAAGACAGGGCCTGAAGTTTAACTTGCATGATCTTGTTTTCATTCTTATTCTTCCACCACTTATTCTTCTTGTGTAAGTACAGCGGCTTTTCCTTCAATCCCTGGCTGTGTCCTACTTTCTTCACAGTCCTTTCACTTTCTTTCTTTAGTACATTAGTTCAGAATGCACGTAATCCATGGAAAACAGCTGTATCGATAAAAAAGATAATCAGATATTGGAGAAGCCAGATACTGTGAATCTATTCATGAGGGCTCTCAAGATGAAAGGAGGGAGCCCTAGCTGAAAAGCACCTGAAGATTGGGGGATGGTAAAGAACATAATAGCTATGATCTGATGGAAGAGCACTATTATTATCTTTATTCTATTGCAGGTGTGACATATATTGACAAATAACCCTGCCTTTGGTGATAAAATTAGTTTCATTAGCCTAAATAGCAAAAATCATGAAAACACTTGTCTGTTTGCATTGTAACAGAGAAAATCATGGTGATGTACTTAGCCTGGTTTTCTCTGTTAGGACTTTTTTTTTTTTTAAGGTAATCCCACCTGCAAGTAAACTCCTACTAGAGCATCAGAATAAAACTGAATTTCAATGGAGACTTAATAATGAATCTTCTAGATTATGCTGCTCCTAGAGACTCTTGGTGCTGCACGTCTTTTTCTTACCTACAGTTGTCACAGAAATCCCTATGGCTAAAATGTATCACAGTGAAGTACAAGAGTATAGATCTGGAAATGAAAACTGCAGGAATGAAATAGAAATATTGTTTTAACTGTTTTTGACATTAGGTCACCTCATGGGTTTTGGCCAGTGTTGTTGTAACTTTGTTTTGTTTTGGAAGTCTTCCCTAATGATAGTAAATACAAGTTTGTTATGTTTGGCAGCCCTTAGAAATTAGATCATTTTTTCTTTGCATCAATGCATTATCTGTCCAGGAAGACCTTCACCTTAATGGAACACATGATAAGTCTACTTCCTTTTTGTGGATCTTGAGAAATGCTGCTATTCATCTGTATTTTGTTGACATTTGATTTTTTTTCCAGCAAAGTGAAATGGACGTATCTGTGTTTTAGAGTTTATGAAACTAAGTCAATCACCACAGGGAGAGATGAGCTCAGGAATGAAGATGGATTTTTAGGGCAGTTAGGTTTCCTCCCTCTCCTTCCTTCAAATATTCTTGTTTACCTTGCTGTATGAGAAGCATTTGTATTCTTCAGAACTAGTAGCAGTTGATGCCATAAAAAAGAAAAACCTAGTCTCCATTTCATCTATGTTGTCTAGATCCTGCATTAGTTCATTTCTTGGTTTATTTAAGGGCTCCTTCTGATTCTGCTTCAGGTATTGATATCCTACTCATGGATGTGTGAAAACAGTGGGTGTTTCTATCTTAATGCTAACAGTTGAGTTCTGTTGATTTTTGGCTGCTTCTCTATCACAAAAAAACCTCATGAATTTGAAGGTGAAATTAAAGGAGTGTTTGGTAAAGCATATAGAATATTCCTTTATTTTTCCTGTCAAATGCTACTGGGGCCTTGAAGTACTTTGAAGTAACTTGCTCTGCTTTGGAGCCCTGAAGAATTGTGGTTCCCTGTACTGGAGCGCAAGAGAACAAACAAGGTAAATATCTCCCAGAAGTCATTCTAGAGACTCTAATGATGGACTAAGGTGCTTCATTAGTTCTGTGTATTGCACTCGGGGTAATTCACGACTCCTGCATTTTTATTTTTATTTTGAGTTTTTGTAAATGTTTTGTGACACAGTCATCACCATCTCTTTAAGGGAAAGATACAATTTGCATACCTTAGCTCAGATTATTTTGGCTGTTTAAAATTTGAATTCTGTGAAAGTGTCTTTAAAAAAAAATCCCCATGATTTTAAATGACTTACTGTATAGCTCAGTCCACTAATATTAGCCTGGACAGTCAGATTTCTAAGTTTGATGGAAAAAAACAAAAAGTGGTATTACAGATTCAGAAAAGCAAGTAATTTGAGGGTTGGTTGGTTTGTTTGTTTGTTTGGCCAAATAAACCTTCTCTTGATGTGAAACACTGAAATAAAGATAAGTGAAGGCAAGTGAGAAATTATGTAACCATGGAAAAGAAAAGGCTTTGCCTCTAGCTTATATATGTGTTTGTGTGCTCAATGTAAAAGCTAGTTTGAATCTTTCTGTTATTTTTAAGGTAAAATTGTAGTATTGCTGGTACTCTAAATATTTACCTTTTAAGATAGTCTGTACATATGCAGCTGCCTCCCTGACTATGTGTCCTGCAGCCACCCTGAGACTTGCCCACTAGGAACTGGGTATCTATTCAAAAAGTGACTCTGCTCTGGCTGTTGAGTGATGGCATCATTTACCACAAATTGATTTTTTTCCATCATCTGTTTGGATGAATTTTGTTAGGTCAGGAAGCTGATTAAATCCCCGGAGGCAGCTGAATTCTTGTTCCCTGTTCTAGTGGCTTGAACCTTGCTCAATTAAAATCAATCCATGACTGAAAAACAATTCACAGAGACCTTTCTGCCGTTGCACATAACATACTGATCTGTTCCCTGAGTTAAAATGAAATTGAATATCAGATTTCAATTTTTTAAGAATGCAGTGGAATGACTAACAATGAGGATAATTGTGAAAATTTCCCATGATGTTTATCTGCAGCATGTGGAATTGTAGACAATTATAGTTGTTACAGCAGCAGCTAGAGCAATTTTCTCGAGTGTTCCCCAGTGATGTTTGCCTGCAGCACATACAGCTCTGAAATCTTTGTTTAGGGAAGAGATCATTGGCTTTGGAAAGAACTTGCATGCATTCCTCAGCCCCCAGGTGCTCTTATATTGGCTGTGTGTAATGGAAAGGGCTAAGGATTCACATTTAGTAAACATGGTAATAACAGTATAAATCATAGAAAGTTACTTTTATCGATACTTCAAACGTTTGTAGTTTGCTTGTATTGTCTTAGTTTTTGTACTTAGCTTTCCATTTTCAATAATATCCTGTACATACAATGGAAATTCTCATATCAACAGTGTTTCAAGAGAAATTCAATAGAAAATTTGTTTACAGATCTGTCTTTGACATTTTGTTGAAAAATTTCATTCAAAATATAAATTTCATTAACTTGTCTTATTCTCTTATGCATTATTTTTTCTTGTTGGTATGTTCTCACTGTTGTTGATACCTAATCAGAATAACTACACTTCATTGAAAATTCAAGAAAAAATTCTGTTACTTTTAAAGAAGATCCATCCTCCAGCCAACCCCCCAAAATATTGATAACTTGACTTAATAGCAATTTCTTGAAGGTAACAATTAGTGTCACTATTCTTTGCTTTTTCAAACTCAAGATGCCTTTCAACAACAGTCTACTGAATTCTTTATTGATGGATTCAAAAGTTTGTAATTTTAAATGAGATTAAAAGCATTTATATACAGAGGTGTAAATAGTACATTTAAATGTATCACACATTCACATACTTATTTTGAAAAACATGCAAGATGACATTCATTAATTTTCATGGAATGGTCTTCCTCAAAACTGGTCACTCAACATGAGTTGGGTTATACAGATTGTCCTAGAGGATGACAGTTGCCTGCCCCATTATTGACTGTTTCTTCATCCTTTTTCTTCCTGGGGTGTTGAAATGACAGACGTATATAAAGTAATGCATTCCTTCCATTAAAGTATTATGGTTTTATTTCCATACTGAAATGTTCAGAATAGTCAAAATTTCAGACAGGAACTTTCTATTCTACTTTTTTTCTGTTTTAATTGAAATTATTCAGCTCTTTTGGGTAATAAATACAAGTTGTGCATGCTTATTTCATTGAATATCTTGGTGCCCTCAAGAGAAATGATGGAATTCCATAGACAGGCAAAGATTTCAGGGGAAGGGGAGGGTGAAACTGTGTTCCCACTGCTCATCCCACACAGCAGATGAGCTTGCTCTCTCTCAGCTTTGAAGAGGATGAGCGAGATTATCTGTTTGTCTCTCAGGCAAATATGCATTCAAGGGGATAGAAGTAGCCAGGGTGGAAACGGCCTACAAATGAAGGGAGCAGAAAAAGTCAAAGAGAGGCTTTTAAGATAAAAGTAATGGAAAACATGGGCTCAGAAGTTGCATGAGAGGTGGAATAAAGAGCATAAGCTATGTGATAGGAAAATAAATTTTTAGCTATTAACTTATTGAAGACCCTAGGATTTTTGAGTTTGAGTTTTCTACTACTGTCGGCTAACAGTTACACAACCTACACACCCTATCCAGTGGAAGAGTTTATAAGGAAACAGATCATTCAAGGCAGCTGAATATTTTGTATTATCTTCAGATACCTCTTTCCTGTATGTCCTGAACAGCTGCTGAGAACAAAGCATTCAAAAATTGTCTAACTGTATTTTCATGATTTTAAGTGTTAAGCACACATGACTGCAAGTGACATCAGTAAAGTGTGCTTT
>JAOWBP010002392.1:20644705-20678500 GCA_028571105.1 Tragopan temminckii | reverse complement strand
TATTACTTCAAGAAACACAGCAGCACTGAGTCAACCACTGCACTACTGCACTTGTATACACAGAGTAAGATCACTTGGGTTCTTACCTTCAGGTGTGCAGAGCGCTTTTCAAACTTGACTTGGGAAAAGCTGCATGAGAAAAAAAGAGGATGTTGGTTTGGCTTTAGACATTAGAGTCCCTGCTGTCTTACATCATCTAGGTAGATTTGCACTGTCATGCCATTTGCACTATCTAATCCCACTGATTCCGGCAGTCATCCAAAGAGCAAACAAGATCCTCTTAAGTGGTGCGAGCTACTGGGTACTACTTTCTCCTTAATTCTATGGAGCAGTAGACAAGCAGATTAACCCAGATCCAGCTTGCAGGGGTATTTTTGTGACTTGAATCTTGGGTAATACTCACTTTTAAATCTTTAATCTTTTGCTAACAGACAATAATATGAAAATAGAATCCCTTCAGCAAACTGAGACAGGTTGGATGGGAACAAACAAAACTGGGAACTCAGGCAGTTGCTGTGGCAGGACCGTGTCGTGGAACAGGCCTTCACCACATCAGCCCACTCGCATGCCTTGTACCAGAAATACATACTAACCAAATAGACAACATGAGCGTTTGGTAAAGCTCTTCCAAAAAAACATGATGCCATACTTAGTCAGAAATTGAAAAACGGATGCTCTGAAAGCAATGCCTCCTATTTATGATGTTGGCACAGGAGGTCAGAGGCGGATGTTGGTGGTACGGCAGCAGAAGTTGAACCTTCCCACCCATATTCCATGATACGTCGTTGCTGCGTGACAGACGGCAGCAGAGGGGCAGCCTGACACGAGGTGCGACACCGACGTGACTCAGAAACGCGTCACCGAATTCCTTCATGCGGAAAAGATGGCACCCACTGACTTTCATCAACAGAAGGCATTACTTTGGAAGCAACCTACAATTTCTAAAAGACGTATATACTGCGTAACATCTCCATTCCGCACTGGAACCCAACTGTGACGTCACGCAGGCTTGCCATAGGGCACCGCAGACAAACACAGCCGGTGCCACGCGGCGCCTCACACAACGCGCACAACACACGCGTTCCGCCTCCTGTGTGGGCCGCCTCGTGACGGCCGCGCCAGGAGGCGGCGAGCGCAGCCCCGCTACGCCATGGCCCTCCGGCAGCCGGAGCTGCCTCGCCCCGTGCTCCGCTGGCTGCTGAGCCTCGGCCTCTCCGTCAGCCCACGGAACTACCGCAGGTCCGCCGGGCCGGGCCTGGGGAAGGGAGGGGCGACGGGAGCGGGAGGCGGCACCAGCGCCTTTCGCTTTGTCTCGACAGAGATTTCTCCAACGGGTACCTGGTGGCGGAGATCCTGTCTCGCCGCTTCCCCGCCCACGTCCAGCCCGACGCCTACAGGAACGGCTGCTCGCTGGCCGCCAAGCTGAGCAACTGGTCGCGGCTGCGGCGGGTGAGGGCGGCTCGGCGCGCGGGAGCGTTGGTGCGGCTGTGGGGCGGCTGCTGCCCCCTGCCCCGCTCAGCGGCCCCGTTCAGCCACGAGCCGCGCTCCTTCCCGATCTTCTAATTTGTAATTGGTTTGTTTGTTTGTTTTCCCTTCCTGATGCGTCAAGTTTTTGGCAAAGCAAGAGTTCGACATCGCGCAGGAGCTGATAGAGGGAACGATGCACTGTAAGCCCGGAGCGGCAGAGAGCCTGCTGCGAGAGCTCTGCTCCGCGCTGACCAGCAGCCGGTGAGTGGGCGATGCTCACAGGCGGCCCCTCCTGCCCCGGTTTGGCAAGTGAAAAATGTGCTTTGAAGTGAAATTTGAATATAAACAAAAGTTTGGGAAGCTCCAGGTCAGCGGGCTGAACTCACAGCCCTGGGTAACAACTGCTCCTTCCTGCCATCAGCTCGTCCATTGCCTCTCTATGCAGCACTTTGCCTGTGCTATTTGAGTGCATAGGGGCTTCTCCGTTTTCAATGTGAAAATAACTAAAGAACTATAAAAATGAATTGGTACTTAGCCGTTTTTTACTGTAATTAATTCCCAAACACTTTTTTTTTTTTTTCTTTTAAGAATTGAAAGTCTTCAAGACAGGCAGGTTGACTTTACGGACTGCTGTTACCAGTCACAGTTACCAGTGGCTGCCAGAGCAACAGCTGCCACGGCCATCAAGAGTAACATCAGGTTGACAGAGGTGCTGGTAGAACCCAGCATCTGCATCAACAGACAGAAGGCCATTGCCATCATTAACATGCACACGGGAATGAGGATGCAAGAGAGGGCAGAGAATCCACGTGAGTGTATTAAATAACTTTCACCATTAACATTATCAATAAACATTCCCTTCTATTACTCCTTACCATTGAAAGAAGTCACCCAGTTCCTTAGCTCTTCTTGTCTGAGGCACTCAGCAGAGGTGCTGTAACTTGCCACTGATGCTCTTTGAAGAAATGCTCATGGCACACAGGCCCACAGTATTCTTAAACTAACAAGATACAGAGTGAGTGGCTAAGTGGTTGATGAGCTGGATGGAAGATGGTCTGGACCATCAGATTAAAGGGACTCTGATCAAAGGGCTGTTCTATAGAGTCCAGCTATGGCCAGTTACAAGTGACCTCCCTCAGCTATCAGTTCTTAGGGCTCCTTAACGCCTTCATTAACAATGTGGACATAGAGAGGGACGACATTGAGCAAATGGGGGAGTGACTGACACACTAGAGGTCCCTTCAAGTTCAGAGAGATCTCAGGAGGCTGGAGAAATGACAGGACACAATGCAGAGCAAAGACAAGTCCTGTCCTGGCACCACAGTAATCACACACTGGTACAAACTATGGGCAGCTGGCTAAAGAGCTTTGAACTACCCAGTACAGATGCGCATTCTGTGATTACATAGTGTAGGAAGGGCTACCAAGGTGGTTAGAGGGCTAGTGCATATGATGTATGAGTAGTGGAAAAGAACTGAGTTGCTTCAGCTTTAAGAAAAGGTGAAAGGACAATACAAAAGCTGATTATTTCCTCTTTCTGCTTATTAGGTTAATTTAACTTATGTGAATGCTAGGAGTTGGATCAGTTATCCTCTGTCACTGATACTATCAAAGGATCTTCAACAGTGAAAGACATTTTTAAAATCAATCAGTGATTATAATTCTGTTCATTTTAATGTTTGTTACTCTTCTCCAAGACACTATATGAGCTTTAAAAGTCCCTCAGTCTTGCAGGCACATGCTTTTACATGCATCAGTTCACATGTTTTTGAGTCTGAAGAGATCATGAGCCTGTCTACTTTGATCCCAGTCTAGCAAGCCACAGCATTACACTTGAATTTCCTTACATTCAGCTTTATAACCAACGTTACCTAAAGCATGCCCTTTTATGGAGGATGCTCCATCTCCAATAAAAAAAACATGCCATAGTTTCAAAAATTAAATTGAGTTCTCTGATTTTTTTCTATTTTGGAGCCTTTTGCTGCACTCCTGTGAGTTCTCTGTATCCTTCTAAAAATTCTGGCACCAAATTTAAACCTAACACTCCAGTGTCAATCTCTCCTATACCACAGACCAAGGCAAAATATCTTAAATTTTTTATGTACCATGTATTACGCATACTAGGAGTGTATTGATGGTAGTTGCAGGAGTAAATAAAGCTTAAGCAAAGAGAAATTAGATATCATACTTCAAGTACACTTTTTAACTTCATCATGTCAAATGAAAAATTTACTCTGGATCACCATCAAGACGTAAATAGTCAATTTGTTGGGCTTTTTTTTTTTTGGCTATTTAGTTTTTTGTTTTCTCCAGTAGAGGACTTTCCTTGCCAAGTAGTATTTTTAACTACAGTGACTTGATGATTACAGTCTTGAAATATTTTGAAGTTGTTCAAATTAAGCATGTGTGATTAAGAAATACTGTGCAATCTTAAACATTTTAACGCTTATTTACAATCTCAGCATTTTAAATAATAAAACACTGATACCATTTCATCTTTTTAAACATACAAAAAAATATCCTGTTTGAAAAGAAGATACAGTGTACTTTTACCTTAAAATATGTTTAAGGTTTCCCCTTCTGAGTGTATTATTTTTATACATTATTTTATACAGCCAGATCATCTGAGTATTTAAGTAAAACGGGGGGCAGGATAGTAACAGCTTACAGATAAACTGGAGAAGTAAACAACTAACTGATTAGATGCTCAACGCACTGCTGAAATGAGCACTGTGGTATTTTTGTCTTAAAGGACGGTTTAACATTAAACCAAGTTTCGGACAGCGTGTGGTTCACCATTTGGATTGCATCACGCCCTCTACAAATACAGCTAGTATCCCAAAGGAGCATTTGTTACCTCATGTAAGTTTTTTTGGATCACGCAGGTGTTAAAAATTTTTACTTTTGCTATACAGGCAGCCAAGAGATGTGTTTAAAAACTTTGAAGCTACAACTTTTTACAAAATAGGAGACATGAAGAGGGTTAGCAGTGTTAGATTTTTTTAAGATCAAATTGCTTTGAGTTTTTCCCTAATATGGCAGCAGTAGCAATTACTCTAATACTTAAAAATGCCTTCCTTACCTTTCTCAGCGCTTCGATTTAGTTTGGGTACATTCACTATGCTGAAATCCTGTTTGGCTCTTTTAGGCACTGATGCCAATAGTCACAAATTGATCTGATTAATTAGCTTTCAGACTGTTTGTATGTATTCTTCCTTTTCTGCCATCAAGGATAGCCTGTGTTGGTTTAAATAGTAACACCCTCAAAAATGGTACTGCACTGTCTATATACGTAGGGCTAAAATGGTTTCTTCAGAAAGGAAAATGAGACACTTTCAGAGTTTAAACTCAGTCTAGATTTTTGTGGTTAAATCTGATTAAAACAACTTTTTTAATACTGTCATGATTTTTTTCCCCACCTGTTTGCATACAGATTCATCAGAAACCAGAGACAAAATATGTTCATTCTAAAGAACTTCAGGGGAAAGAGCTGACTACTACCCCCTCACGATAGATATTTAGAACCATCTGGATACTGCTGAAAGGATTAACCAGAGAGATACGGAACTTTTAAATACAAACACTCTCTCAATCACAACTGTGTTGACTGCATAATCAGTAAAGAGAAATCTAAGTTTACCAGTAGTTAGGCACTAATTCATTTAAAGCCAAATTAAAAAAACTAGTTAATATGTTCTACAATACAGATTTCATTTATTTCTACAGTGCTGTAACTTACTTGTTCAAATATTGCCTAGCATCCATTTCAGCTTCATTTCTTACTAGAGTTGATATGTATCAGTGAAGGTTTCTGACACAGATGGTACTGATAGAAGATCAGAGTGAGTCTACGAAGTTAAATACTGTACATGAAGTAGATTAAGATATAAAGACGCAGTCTTCACAAGTGCCTTTTTTGGTTCCTTTGTTTCCAGTCATATTAAGAGCAAAGATTCTAGATTTTCATTCCTACATAACTGTAAAAGCTTCAAATTAAAAAAAATAGTAATAGCTATTCTGAAATAGGTATCTAAACTTGGTAGTTTAACTTTATTCTTTAGAGAAGTCAAGTACTTTCTTGCATTAGTGTAATGTTAAATTGCTGTAATTCCAGATTTAATATTTTTCACCTATGAAAAACCCATGTTGTTAAACTCCAAGGTGTCATATCTCATTTTAAAGGCACAGTTCATAGCACTACTTTTTTTTTTTTTTCTCCATATTGTCTTTTAAGCCACCTAGGAAAGTGTTGTGCTTTGAGGATCTCACATTTGGCTATAGCCTGTGAAGCTTAAAGGTGCCTGTAATGATCAGATTCTTTCAACAGAACAAGTTTGATTTTGTATGGATAAAGTGACATTAACATCTCAGATATGCTGAGATTTATTTTAATTAGAAAACACTATTATAGAGCTTGCTAAATTTCTTCATTAAAACAGAAATACTCATTAGTACAGAAAAATTAAACAGTGACTTGAAGATGAAAGATTTTTAAATATTAAGGGAAAATACCTGTATTTGACTAGCTGTGCTGGATAAGGAAGAACATTTCTTTCCGTCACCACATGGGGTTAAAACTGCAATCGACAAAACACAACCATTTTATTCACAATGACTTATTTTATTTCAACAATGAAACAATAATTAACCCTCCCTCTCTAGTTTGAAGAGGGAGTAAAATCTGCCTAAGATTATGTGTTAAGGCACAACTTACTTGCAACAAATTGATGCAATTAAACTACATATTTTTAAGGTACTTAAGTTACGAAGTATTGGTAAAAATCCTTACAATGAAGCAAAAACTGAAAATAGAGCAGAGTGCCAGCTGAGCCAGTTCTTCAGATCCTGTCATCAGACATGAGACTGTAAACTCAATTCCTAGTTTTGCTCACCAATTTTGTATGAACAGATATCACACGCAAATTGTATTATTTATGCGGTAAAAGGAAATAATCTTTCGTCTTTGAAGCAACCCATCAAATAATGCTAGAAAATTCTGTCACCAACTATGAATTTTTAGTTCTGAAATCTCTAATTCTCTTAACTCCACAAGGCTGAACAAGGGAAAACATTTTTCAAACAACACTTGCAAAAAGTAAAATATTACGTTCCAACACTTATGTATGGACAAAAGTTTTTGTACACATAACAAAGCAGCTAATTTTCTTCCCAACAAATTTATATCCCAGAAATTCTGTAATACCATTCTAAAACAGACAACGAAAAATTTAATTATTTTAAAAGAGAAATAAAGAGTGGGAATTGTTGATTTTTAGTCTCCACAGTACAATTCTGGCATGCTAACATTGTTATTTCTAGCTAGATGAGGGCAGTGCTTACAGATCTATTGAGAAGTGGCTAAGATCTACTAAAAAACCACCTTGTATTACTGCTGGTTTTAAAAGGATTGCTCTAGACATAGTTGTGCCAGTTTCTAATGATAACTTCTTTGTATTTTAAGTAACTAGCAGGATTTTTATATTTATTTTAAAGCAGCTGTCAAAACTGTAATGAAGGTCAGGTAGATTTCTGCTTGTGTGCCATCAAGCTGAAAAAATAATATAACCAAAGTATGCTTTCTACAGACTAGTAATTCCAGTCATAAGACTTCTATGGTTAAATTGCATACGATACACAACTTTAAATAACCTTGGTATTCTATCGCCATGACTTTCTTCCTGTTTGAGCACAGAAATAGTGCCATGATTCCAGCCCTGGTCTGGCCAAATTCTGTGACTAATGGAGTGGAGCTTCACAATGTGACTCTGTCCAAAACCCATAGACCATGCCCTGGAAAAAGGGACGGGGGGGGGGGCAGGGAAAAAGTATGGAGATGGGCCTAGTTGGGGGAAAAAAAAAAAACAACAACAATAACAGTGGCAACCAAGCTAAGGGAGAAAACTAATTTACTAAATATGATAATGGAATGCAAGATAATACAACATAATTGGAATCAAAGCTAATAAAATAAATGAGGGAGTATCTAAAAACTGAAGGCCTTACTCTAATGCTGTAGGTGAGACAGCCAGTGAGCACATGGAGCCAAGGCAGGCAAAAAGAAAGACAACCTCATGACTTACAGTCAGTTTTAGCTTCCCCTCTTAATGGAAAACAGAAACGAAAAAAGTGAAGTCTTCTGTAAGTTGTGGTTCATTCTTCTCTTCCGAGACCGGAGTTGCAACAATAACTCTTTAATTCCTAGTGCACTGCATGATATTATGATGCAGAATACCAATAACAAACCACAAAACCATGACAATCAGTAAATAAAAATCTATGCACAAGTGTTTGTTTCTGGTTCATCACACTACATGTATATTTATAACTAATATAAAATGTAAAAATAACGCATTTTAAGTGTACATAAAGAATTTTAATAACATCACTGCATTTTCTGTTTGTTCCTTACAAAGGCTTTGTTAAAAAAAGGTTTTATAAATACATCTTAGCGTTCAGTGGGAGTATACGGTGGCACAAAGTGCCAAAGATGAACTTCTTAGAAAATAGACTATTATAATCTAGACATTCAAACCTATCTTAACATTAATAAACATCTTTGCACTACTATTAATGATGCACGTAACTAATGAATGCAAAAGTCACCTATGCACTTTTGAAATTTTACTTTTGCTCTAGAATCCTGCGTAAAAACTAACTAAAATTAAATAATTGGTCACTGTGTGATTCCAGTCATTCTAAAAACAAGCTGCAGTGGCTATTCACAAAGTCATTAATCCTTTGAAAGCATGTTTATGAGTTTCACAGTTTATCTTTATTTTGATGATGTATAGGGTTGCCTATGTGCTTTAAAAGGCATTTGTTTATGCATATTTAGCTGAAATATGTCTGTGCTGTCTAACAACAATTTGTATTAAAAAAAGACATGGCTGTCAATTAAGTTAGGATATTTTCTTTGGATTCTCAATAGCTACTTCTTTGGATAATCAACAAACATTTCTATAGAAATCTTTTTTTGTTCTTATGTTACAATTTTAGAAGTCCAAGTATTTGTCTCCCAAGAGAGTATGACTACCATCTTTCTGTACTTTGACAATCAGTGTTATTTTAAGAGGAAAATGCTGCATCAAAATGGGTTAAGTCGTATTCCAGTCCCTAGCGGTGAAAATGGATTCACTTTGGCCCACATCAAAGCATCATTCAGTGAAATTGCAGATTTTCCATCTTCAAGGAAGAACGCTGGACCCTGGAAGAGCAGAAATATTTGGAGAGAAAGAAAAAGACAGTCCATGTGTATTGTGTAAAGACTATCACGTTTATATCTGAGAAGGATGTGAAGAACAAGTTTTGGTCTATTATCTAAATTCACATGATAATATTACCTGGTCAGCTCAAAGCTTTAGTAATATGCAACTGTTAAGTGAATAGCCTCTAAAATCTAGAGGCTGAAAATTTTGTAGTCATCACATTTTTTATTCTAATAATTGCTGTAATCTGTACATTTGTCAGTTATTTGACAGTTAAATTTTGCCTGATGTCATGTTTTGGATTTCTCCATCTTAAAAACAAAATGTAACCAAGAAGGCTCCATGAATAGTTTTAAAACATGGAGTCTACTAAACAATATCCACTACTTATTATAAGAAACATGAAGGACAAAGCACTGATTTATATGATAAGAGAGAAGGTATCTGCCAGTTTTTTAATATGATGAAACAAGGTCTCAAAGCTGTAATTCAATTTTAAGTGCATTTTTACAGTAGTATGCTCTCTGAACTTGCCACTTAAAAAAAACTGTAAAACCAAGTAATTAGGTTACTATACCTTAGTACTTAGTCAATGATTTCTGAGCTGATCCATATGCCTAAAGCAAAGACTCCTAATATTCACTAATCCATGGAATTAGGACATTATTCACTAATCCAGAGATTAAGATATTGTAGATGACAAATTGGTGACACCATATTTGCTATTCTTGTCAAATGGAATATAACAACAGCAGCTTTCTGTGGCTGTTAGCAACAACTAACGTGTGGCATGTATTTTCCATTGAGCCACAGCAGAGATCACCGGTCTCATGCAGAAGTACTGGCAGCAAGTCCTTTAGACTTGAGGTTGTTGTTAATTCCGATCTTACTAGTATTTTGTGATCTCCAGTTTCCAGTGCAAAACTATCCCTCTTAATCCCTAAACAAATCCATTACTCTTTGGGCTGGCATCTGACAGTGCACAGACAAAACAGATAGCCTCATATAAAAGAATAATTTCACGCTGAGGCAGTACTTGGAGAAAGCAGTCATACAGAGTAGTATTTTCAGGACCCATCTAGTTTTTCCAGAAATACTAAAAAAGGCACTATAAGGGCAAGCATGTTTTGATCTTAAAACCCTATGAAAGTGAAACAAAAATATTTGAATATTCCATTTTTAATATCTGGCTTTAATTAATGAATTTTGAGTTTTTACTATTCTGTTGTTATTATTAATCATAATGGAAACAATCTCAGTATGTGGTTGAACACGACATTTTTTAATCAAGCTGCAATGAGATAATGATATATGAGATTATTTACAATAAATGAATATTTAAAAAGACAAAATTTGGCAAAATAAATGCGGCTTTTTTTTTCCATGAAAACTAAGAAGTTTTGGATTGGTAAACTGGGCAATTATTTGGCTGGACAACTCTCTACATAGCCTTATTTATATAGCAGATCTCAGCACTTGTCCTTAACTTCTGCTACTGTGACAATAAGGAAAATATTTGTCTTCATACACGATGGTATGTACCTTAGATTTATGGTAATCTCATCAATACTCAGTGCTAACACCATGATGAGTTACCTTGGCTTTCTGAAACTGTACCTGTATCCTTAGCCCTGTCAAACAAGAGATGTGAACATCAGAATGACTAGGAAGATTTGATCCAGTGACATAGTCAGGCCCAATCATTCCTTTCAGAGGCTCCTCTTGTATCCGTGATACCAGCATTGAATATACCTCTTTCTGTGACTCAGATGGTGGGGTGCATGGCAATTCATTGGTAGGTCTGTGAAAAAAAATTTTTTTTTTTCAGCCACACATCATAATCTGTTTTGGAAACTAACATCCATAAAATATATATTTTTAAACATTAATATAAAGACTTCATGAAGGAGATAATATTGCATTCTTAACAAAACATTTAAATGCTATAGAATCATCATACTAATTTTTTATTTTCCACATACTTGCTTGATTGAGTGAAGGCTCTCCATGCCCCTAATTCCTCAGAGAGCTGTTCAATTTTCAATGGTACAGATACTTTCCGTCTTTTTAAAAGCTGACTGAAAAGGAATGAAAATAAAGTCCAAATTAATTCTAACAATGCATATTTTCTTGAAAGAAAAAAAAACCACAATATTAAACTATTTTTGATACAACTTCATATTTGATCCTTCATGATAGTCACCAGTACGAAGCCACAGAAATATTAAATTACTAGATATAAGATACACCTTTTCTTTTAAACTTGTCTTTAAGTATCTCAATTTATACCTTATTTAAGCTTATCTTTATCTTAATTTTTTTCCTCCCCCCTCTTTAAGAGGCCCTTTGATACTTTAAGACTTTTATTTTATAATAATGACAAGCTGACTGAAACTAAGTGTATACAATTGATGTGAAACAATATCATCTCGAGCAAAGCCAAAACAAGCTGCATTGTGAAATCAGTGACATCTTGGACATAGCTTTGTTACCCAACAAGAATAAAATCAAAAAGATTTGAGTGTGCCAAACCGTGAGGGAGATGTTATTGCTAGAAATGGCAATTAGTCAGATGAACAGCAGAGAAGATGACTAAATAATAGCGGTTACATTTTTGAAGGAGGAATACCGGAGTACTGCATATAAACATTTTATTTAGCAGCAGATTAACAGAGATTATTGATCTGAATCCATTCAAGTCAAGTGGATTGACTTAATTCAGTCAAGTCCAAGTGGGTCAAGTGAAGACAACTTAGGCTGGGTTAAGTGGTTGAGGCCAAGTGGGGTCTTATCAGGTCAAGCGAGCAAAGTGGTGTCAAGTGGGTGAAGTCAAATGGGCCATGTCAGGTAGGGTCAAGTAGGTGGGGCCATGTCAGTGAGGTTAAGCCAAGTCACATTAGATCAAATGCACCAAGCCAAGTCAGCTCAGGTCAGCTTGGTGAGGTCAAGACAAAAGCAGGCAAGGCTAAGCCAGATCAAGTCATGACTGGGTTGGGCAGGACCAAGTGGAATCAAGTGTGCTAGACTAAGTAAAAAGCTTGCAGATAGGAATTATTAGCTCACTAAGTACCAGAAGATTTCATGGTGGAAAAGGAAGCAAGTGCACACATACAAGCTCCGAAGTCACAGCTTGTCCTTGATGCTACTGAGCAAGTCTTCACAAGAGGTCTACACAAATATGAAATTAGAACAACATACAATCATGCATGGAGGTAATGCTGAATGCTCATCTTTTTAGATGAGCTAGTTTTTCTTACACAACCAAGTGTTTTACTGAAATCATTAATTCAGAACTTATTTCACTGACTAAAAAAACCTGCATTTTCATAACACACAAGAAGAGTAAAGAAGGTTACATAGTAGGCAAAAATACACCACCATACCTTTATCACAGAACAGGGACCTCATGCTTTTTTGTGGAGAAACATGATCAACCTACAGCATATACCATAAAAGGAACTGAGTTTTCAAAGTTACTAAAAGCATAATATTACCTTGTATATTCATAAAGTGCAGGTACAATGCTATTGTACTGTCTTCTGATAGCAAGTAAAGCACCAATGTAACCACACAAAATTAGCAACTCATTCCGAAATCTATAAATAAACAAGTATTAGTTATGAACAATAATGATTTCAAGCATTTTAAAAAAACATTAAACTCACATTCAAATACATAATTTTAAAGCCTATCAGTCCATATTTTGTGAGGAATACGTCTGCTAATTATGTTTAGTTCCTGTGTAATGTAACTTATTACATTTCATCTGCTTTATACTGATATAAAAATCACAGAATCGTAGAATCACCAAGGTTGGAAAAGACTTCTAAGATCACCCAGTCCAACTATTCACCTATCACCAATATTTCCCACTAAACCAAACTGTTATATTTTAGCATATATACATTAATAAGTCCAGTCACATAATGTTACAAAAACAATGGTACTCAGACCTTTCAATACAATAAAGCTTCAAAATTTAAATAAAATTGCTCCATATTTGTATGGTCTTAAGTACTGTCAATTTTCTCCACAGACAAGAGTTAAGCTTTCTGCTCATTTTAGTTCTTCATATACATCTATGCAACCATCCAGGCCTAGTTTAAACCATCTTTTAATGAATGGTGAAACACAGCAATCTAACTATTTTAGAGTTAATTTTAAGACTGATTGCTTGAATTTCCTTAACACTCTGACATAAAAACACATTGTGTGTGGTATCACTGCTCTTTTTCTTCAAAAACTGAAACAAAAACTAATCAAAGTAAGCTTCTCCAAATAAGACCAATACTGACTCATCCACTGTAAATGCCTGCAAAAGTAGCTGGCATATCTTTTATTCTTTTGCTAAACCTTGTAAATTTAGGAAAATTCCACATTCAGTTCTCCAGGCTGAAATTAACCTATTGGTTGCAATCTGTTTGTACCACTGTTCTGGTCAACAAAAGTGATACTAACAGTTTGTACCTATAAATGTTTTTTTAATTCCAGAAGTTTCTTTTAGTGAAACTTCCACTTTTATAAATATGGAAAACATACTCACTGTGTACAGTTACTCAACATTAGTTGTTCAGTGCGAATGTAACTTAGAAGGTCAAGGTATGGACAGACTGAATCTAAAGTCCAATCTGAGCCACAGAGTTGTTCTGTTCAAAAATAGAAAAAATAATTGAAGAAACAAGCTATACAAATTAATTATGCTTAAAAAAGTTTCTTTATTCAAGTACCTTTCACATACTGAATGCCAATAGGGAGAGCTTTTTCTGGTTCATTGCTTAGCAGATAGTACTTTATAGTTTCAAATATATCCCCGTCTGCCTCAGTTGTTTCTGCCAATCGCATACACTCTTCTACATCAGGAAGATTACACTAGAAAACAATGATTTTGCTAAAGAATTATTATAATATTTTAAGAATTATCTAAGATGCAGAAAAATACATAACATAAAGATCAATCTTTCTCTGAAGAGATGTTGTTTGAAAGATATACCTCCATACATTAGGCATTAAGAAAGCCACTTAGACCAGAGAACAGCAGAGGTGGTTCTCTAACTTGAACACGATTAATATCTGTTTCCGTTGTTAATGATCGTGAATTTGTTACTACTGCTTAATAGATGTTGAACATTAAGGGAGTTAGTGGAGCAGACTCCTTCACTACTGAAAAGAGGGGAGGGAAGATTTAAGGAAGTTCCAAGATCTAAGAAGTAAAACAATTCGGGTAGTAGATAAAGGTGCCCTACCAAGATCTGGTTAGGCTACACATGAGTAATAAGGAGGCTATGAACCCTACCGACAAGTAATTCTGATGATCATAAGCTACTTGTAGAAGTAACCTGTGCCATGGAAACAGTGCACAAAATACAAAACAAGATTAAGTAAACAACATAAGACTGTTAGTGACAAAATCTTAAAGTTTATTTGGCCATGGCCTTAAATATTCTGAAATTAAGAAACAAATCAATACGTAAGCTCTGCTAGCATTCAGGTGAATTCTTTTTCAATGTACCTTTTCATGTAGGTCATTTCTTTCAGCTGTGCATCCAGGATAAAAAGCACAAAGTTTTATCAACTGCAGCTTATTATCAGGAATCATCATAAGAAGATCAGCTGCTAAGTCCCTGCATAAACAACAAGACAACATACAGTTACTCCTAATTCTTTATAATAGGAGGAAACTCTTTCACATTCTTTCTACTTTACAGAAGAAAACAAACAACACAGCTACTTTCAGATGAGAGTAGAAGCAACAGAGCAACTACATGTGAGTCTATTTTCGGTGCAATAAACAATAAACAAAGTTACACACTTTCTCTTTCTAGAAACAAGCAATATACCTGTATCCAAGTAATGGAAAGCTAAAAGGAAGACATTGAAACAGAAATGAACAAATCTTGAACAAATTTTTTTGTTTTATATTCTTATTTGAATACAAAGGAAATTTTGAATAGGAAATAACTAAATAACAACAGCAAATCCAAGAATCAGGTAAACCTACTTGAATAACAAAAGAAATTTTTCCACTGCCTTTTGACAACCTAAAAAGCCTAAACGCCAAAAGGTCTTTGGAAAATGTGTTATACTATTACTATGAAATAGCCACTTCTCCAAGATACAAAAAGACTGTGAGAATATAGCATATTTCACAAATTTTCAAGATCTCAGAGAGCAGTGAGGTACTAAAACAGGTTGCCAGGAGAAGCTGTGGATGCCCCATCCACGGTGGCATTCAAGGCTGGGTTCAATGGGGCCCTGGGCAGTTAGACCTAGTGGGTGGCAACCCTGCTTATGGTGGGGTGATTGGAAAAAATAATCACTTTCATAAGCAATAACTATTCTATTTTTTAAAATTGATTAGAAACTGCTCAGCTGACAACTAATATCAAATGTTCACTAAAAAATTCAAAGAAACACTCATATAATGGCCTCAAATTGTGTTACGTAAAATATTTTTTAAGAATCAAATTGAAAAGAAATATTTAGTATGAAGAAAAAATAAGGTGACTCTATCAGGTTACAAAGAATTCAGTATTTCAAGTAACGTATTACTTGCCTTCTGAAGAAGGTTCATTTTAACTGTATTTAGGTGCTAAACAAATAAAATAAAATTCAAGTGGTGTTCATAAACTCTCACTCATTTTCTCTGAACAGTTGCATGTTTTTCCTGTGGCTGCAGATTGGGAAGGGGTATGCATGTTTAGTTTTGATTTTTTTGTTTGGATTTCATATTTTCAAGCATTTCTTGAATTCGAAGTTGATTTCATTAGTTATCAATCTTTTGATATTCCTTGAGGTTTCTACAATGTTTCTCTGAAATGAAATGTTTCCAGCTGGTTGACATCCTTAAAAACAAGAACCTGTGTAAAGAAGTGAGCCTTTCAAATAAGCTCAGAGGCTCTCAAGCTCCATCTTACCCATGCATGATCACACAAACACAGAAAACCAAAGGATACTAATCTATGCTGTCAGTATCTCTACTACAAAATATGAAGAGACTCATGAATCTCTATCTTTTTATTTGCCTGAGCAAGTTCTAAGGTTAGAAGCAAAACTGAGGCCCAATCACATCTGTTTAAACACATGGTCTGTTGAATGTAAATTCTGAAATAACTGTACAGCTGCCAAATATATCTTAGCAACATTTTGTTTTACTGGTAAAGAACAAACAGACCAAAACCGTATCTTTCCAAGTAAAGCCACTACAAGTAAGAAGAAAAAATCTAGCAGAGAAAGTTTCCCTACATGTAACAGAGAAATAACCCACTCCTCCAGCTTAAACAGTAATACTGTTTCATTTTCAAATCTTGTCAGCTACCCTGTATATCCACTATCAGTATAAAGTAATTCCTCAGTCTCTTGTGATTTTAAATTGTCAAACAAGTACTTAGAATCACTTTGCAGATCCTGCTTAAATTTCGGTGCCTTTTGACTTTGTCACTCAATACTAGTCTCACTCTGTCCAAAGCAGCCACTTTTACTCAGACTAGGACTTACTATGCTAATTCATGCCCAAATAGATACCTAGCTTTTTCAGTGCTGTTTATACTGTAAATGACAATGACTCTTCTCTCGCTTAAAGTTCACACAATGTATTTTGAGGTTAAAGTAGAATGCTTGCATTCTCTGTGCTTCATAGGTGCAATTTTTATTCAAGCAGAAATCTACCTACTCACAGTGGCCTGATGTATGTAAGTTTCAGTATGAGACACACCATTATTTTTTCAGGGGAGGGGAATAAACAAATCTTCTTTGGAGTAAAAAATTCTTACCATGTTGTTACTGTCATACATTTTCTTGCTAGTAATTCTAGGGCATAATGTGTTGCTTGCGCTGCACTTTCTCCTAAGACAGTACCCACACTGATTGCCAACTCCAGTTCATTTCCACGAATCAGGTTTGCCATTGCAAGCTTGCTCAATGAAAAAATTGTATAATTAAAGGACACAATCATTTTTGAGGATTCACTGTGTTCAGCACATGATCAGCACATGACATTCATTTACAAGACTGCCATTTTACAAAAAGAAATTTAAAAAATGCATTAAACTTTTCATATAAAATTTAGGCCTCTTGAATGTGTCAGTAATTATGTACCATGCTTTAATCAGTTTTCAAATAATCTAAGAGATTTCCTTTTGCAGATACTTCCTTCATTTGAACAACAAAATTAAACTTCATACATAAAGGAATCACTATCATGTTAGTTAAGTTCTAGGTAAGGACAGTAGTATTTGGAATAAATATTTCACCATCCTTCTTTGTGAAATGGGTCTCAAAAAAAAAAACCAAACAACAACAACCAGGAATGTCTCTCCTGTATACATCCTCTGGGTAACTGGAGTTGCTGATAGGAATAGCAGAACATTAAGCAGTAAGACTATACAAAACTTCAAACATATAATTTGAAATACATTAACTGACAACTCGCTCTTCAGAGAAAGAGATATGATTTTACTCATTTGAAGTAACAGAAAAGTTAGAACATGTTGGATCAGAAACAACAAAGACCAAAGAGAGCAAGGAAAAGAGGTAACTTATAAAAATTATAAGAAAACGAAAATCTTACATGTTGCATTTTTTTGGGCCAAGGGTTTTTTTTTTGTTTTCTATTGACTTTCTTTATATCAAATTTGGTGGAGATCACATTCTTCATAGTACAATGAAGTCCCAATTCTGAATAGGTATTTTGTGTCACAAAAACAGTAAACAATAATGCTGTGAATATGCATATATGCAAGTTATCTATGTACAGTGTATTCTCTGTTATAAAAATATACTGCCTTTGCTAAAATTCAATTAAACAACATACTACCAGGACATTGAAAGCAATGTCATCTATTTTATTATGTTGTCCCATGATGTCAGAGGCAGATGTTGGTGATATAGCAGTAGAGGTTGAATGTTCCCACCAATATCCCATGAAATGCTTTTGTTGTGTATCAGATGGCAGCAGAGGAGTAGTCTGACAAAATGGCATTTGACATGGAATTGCACATGAAGCAAAGATGTGCAATTTAATTCCTCTATGTGGAAAAAAAAATGCACCTACTGACATTCTTTGATGCTTGCTGCATGTTTATGGAAACCAAACAGCAGATATTAGCACAGTGAAGAGCTGTGTGGAGCTTTTCAGCAGTGGCAACAGCAGGTCACCTCCACTAGCCCAGACTGTTAGAAGCACAGCATGCAGGCTCTTGTTCATCACTGGAGAAAATGCACAGCTAATGGTAATGACAAAATAGTGTTTTGTAGCTGAGAATTTGTTCTATCAAACAGTGTTTTTGTGCTCTCTGTATCTGTTGTTGTTTCCATGGAAATAAACAGGAAGCATTACTTTTGGAGAAACCTTTGTGTTCATGAGAGAAATCCTGAATTCAAAAAATTAAAAAAAATATCGGGATTTTGCCACCTTCAATACTGTAAAGATCAAGCGTGCACATAAAGAAATACAAAAGAAAAACCAAGTTTAACTAGTAGAATTTAGAATGCAGTGCACACGTTTGGAAAAACAAAACAAACCAGATCATTAATATGTGGACATATAAAAAGTCAATGTTGGCCTTTCTACAAATAAAAAGTTAAGAAGAAAAATGGAAAGGAGAAACAAGTTACCTCTATGTTTTCAACAGCCAGATGGCAACACGCGGCAAGCACTGCACGGCCATCTTGGAAATACCATTCTGCCAGTTCTTCACTAACCTTCTGAAGAAGCCTGCAGTTAACAACATATGAACTCAGCAAAATCACTTTAAGGTCAGAGTTGTTTGGCTTCAAATTTAAATACAAGTTTGCTTATGTATCCTGAAATTTCTATATCTGAATTACAAATAATAACACTGTAGTCAAAAAAGCTACTGGTTTGAACTGAAAACATCTATGCTAATGCACGCTCAAGTGGATTAGTTTTACAAAATCAACACCAGTACGGAAATGCCTCAGACTAAGAGAAAAGCAGTACATGGATATTCCTCCTGCACTTGAGAATACAGCATAAGTTTCTCTCCAACTGCTCAAAACCTACGAAGGTACATGAAGTAACTACACAGATTCCAAGCTCCTTTTGTTAGCAAACATACAGCTTGATAATGTCATAGAGACTTTTGAGCACTGTTCTGAACAAGGAAATAAATGTGGCTTCCGAGGAAAAACACCAAAGCTTTCAGGAGAAGATGGATAAAACATATGGTCTCTCAGATACTAGTAAATAATAAAACTTACTCTATACTTTCCAAAAATTCTAATGAAATAAAACTAAATGCTTAAGGATATATTTAAGCATATAAAAATAGTCCTTGCAAATGCAGTACACGTATAATAAAAAAATAGCCAGAAAGGGGCAATACAGGGGAGATTATACAGTGTAGCATCTGTTGGAGGACAACTGACTCCATGAGATAAATACTAGAAGATGTAATATTTTGTTGCCAAATTCTGCATTGCTGGTTCCAAGTTAAACTACTAAGGTTTATTCCACTTGATGATTTTAGTTATAAACTACAACAACTTACGCATTATAATCATCTGTATTGTTTAAATCAGAATTTGAAGATCCACTCATTGTGGAGAACGGTGGCATTTGTGTATTTCCTTCACAAGCTGCCTGGAAGAGAATAAAGTGACAGATTCATGAAAACGTCAATTATAAACTGTAATGTGATTTTCAATAAGAATAAATCTGTGCTCTCTAAAAGTTCTTCTAAAGCCCAAGTATAGCAAAAGAAATGTTTAAATCAGCAAACCTATTCATAGCAAAGTCTTAGCCTGGTTTTATTCCGCTACACAAGAAATTCTACAGAAGCAAGGTAGCTCTTCTTTTCTATGAATTTGTAGACAATTTTTTCAGGTTTTGAATCAGCTTCAAATGGACAGTGAGGGCTGCTAGCTTGGCCCCTAGGAACAAATGGCTGTGATTGGAGGATGAAATCCAAGGACATACTTTAGTAAGCATAAGCAAAGCCTTCTTTGTTTTTTTGACAGTTTAAGAACCTTGACAGTTTAAGAAGCTGCATTAAGCAGGCAAAAATTACTCAGAAAATAAAGGAACAAGGATAAATGAAAATGAATTACCAGTCTTGCATGGTTTGCATAAACTTTAACTTGCATTTACACATTTAACTGTACTGTTTTATTGTATTAATTTAAAAGGTTACCTGAATACAAGTGCTGATTTCCTACATTTATTACTACTGCAGCTAAACAATTTCTCCCTAAGATTCTGGAGGAAGAAGTATAACTAAGGCTTTGATAGAAAAACATGAGAAATTCTAAAAGACTTAAAGAACAGATTGATAAAAATCAGGTTATAGATATATTTTTAACTTTAGCCTAGCACTAATCATCAGTTTTAATTATAGCTGCCTCATTGCAATTTAGAAGAATCAGGCTTAAAATCAGTACGAGATACATTTTTTATGATCTCTTAGTAAAAAGTGGCGAATAGAGCATGAAAATAAAAAGCAGGGTTACATTATTTAGCAATTTTATAAATTGAACAGAGCTAGACTTTTAAATAGGCTTGTCATCTTCAGAGTCAGAAATGAATAGCTAAATGTTATTACATACACTGGTATACGTAATAATACCTGTGCAACAAGCAGAGCCTCTCTCAGCTGCCCTCTTGAAGTAAAGAAAGCAACTAATTTCTTCACATCTCCAGTAGCTATACAGTATGGGATGACATCATCACTTTCTTCCTGAATTAACTGATCAGCTCTCCTAATTAAACAAATGAATAAATAAACAAGAAACATCTATGTATAAGATTGACCACTAAACTTCACGGTATAGGTGTTAGTTGAAATTATATAAAGTTCACTGAAACCCATCTGCATTTCCATATCTCAGAAGATGCAAGCTCTAAGGATACTGCATTCTACCAGACAAAGACTCAAATTAAACTTGTAGTTTATGCTTAACTTTTTAACTCTATATCCACAATCACATTTGTTGTTGAAGTCTCTGACAGTTTCAGGCCAAAGCTTACTGAAAGAAATATAACGTTGCTAGAGTGTTGTAAGAGAAGCGAATTAATACTAATACTAGTATTTCATCTTACTACTTGTGTTACTTTAAATACAGAAGCTACAACTCCGCACTTAATTTTCATCACTTTACCTTTGCATTAACTTCCTCCAATATTGCATCGATACACCAGGTGCAACTGAGAGAGCTTTATCCCACTAGAAGAAAGCAGCAATATGTTTTTCCTGATGATTGTACGTTGGGAAAGTGCTGTATCTTTAATTATTTTTATATTTCTTCCATTACAATAAATTTGTCAAAATGTTAAAAATGTAATGAGCTACGGATTAGTCTTTGTATGTTAAAAACAATATAACTGGAGCAAGATCACTTTTCAAGATTTATTTTGCCTTTTGTTGCTATACCAGATGGTTTTCATAATCTTCTATATTTAATTCTTTTCAGTAATTTTCTGATATTTTACCTCTCCGAGCTCTACCATCAGTTCACAATACCGCTGAACTTGTCCTAATCTTAAATGTATTTCCGCAGCTTCTTTAAGCCTTTCCTTTTTACTTGGTGCACCAACACCACCTCCAAACTTGGACATTTTTACTGCTGTCAGTTCATGTGCTTCAGACTGATGAAAAAAATTAAGGAAAAAAGAAATAGTCCAGTTAGTTTGCTATGATGAAAACAAGTTTTGTTAAGAATGCATTATAGTCAAACATTACAATGGAATAGAAAAGCTATAATTTAAGATAAAAATTCTTAGAATAGCATAGACTTTCCTTGTTATCTCCTTCAATCTTTTACATATTTTTGTTTCATTCTCAACCATTCTCTCATACATAATACTAGCTCACCTAAATGTCCATTACAAGCATCTCTCTATTTTGAATCTAAAATGTTTCTGGAAGTCATACTTATTCTTCTACTGATTTCCAAACAAAGAAAGAATAAAGACAGTGGGTATAATGTTCTGTCACACCCATACGACAAATAAATAACCGTTATTTCTAGCAACTGCAATTTCTATTTTGGTTTAAGAGGTAAGAGCAAATTTCTCCATCTGGCAGAGTCTGAGAAATAAGCTGCAAAAGGATCACAACTAACATTAAAAAGCAGAAATAAACTTCACATTTTATGAATTCTCAATTCTTGAACTCTATCATAAATACACATGAAAGCACATTTAGCTCTTTATATATTTCAACAGTATCGAATGAACTGTGACCATTCTTTGCAGCTGCAGTTTTTCGTCTACATTGCAGTTTACTTTGGCAATGTCAGCTCCTGAGAAAGGCAAACTATCTTGTTTGTTGTTTTGTTTTCAAACCAAACTATCTTACTTTTTGTTATTACGTAGCTGCTATAATTACAGTTAATATCTGCAATAAAAAATTTCTATCACCACAGCCTTAAAATGCGTAAGGCTACTCCTTAATAAAAGTCTTGTGACTTACACAAAAGAGACGGCACACAATAGCAAACATCACATAATACCCAGTAGGTATTTAGTCCTTTGAGGTAGCAGTTAAGCATGACCTGATTCACACAAATAAATCACTTTATTTTCAACTCAGTCATTAGAACATGGGATTCTTTAGTTTCCCTGAGAAGTCCCTGAAAGAACCACATATCTCCATATCCTGTACAAATTGTACATCTGATTGCATATTCATATATGCACCTACAAATAATTCCCGGTACTGAAATTTTGCATTCATATCTGAGTCAGCCTAAAGCTGTGCATCTCCATTAACGACAGGTTCTTGCTTTTCCACTCCTTCCAGACAGCCTATTTCTGCTGCCTCTCCTCTATTTTCACACATGAATATCCCTGTCCCTCATCTGGACACAACTATAAACTTCGGATCTACATAACAAAATAATTTTACTTTACTGAGTATAGAATATAGCTTAGAATTTTAATATAGTATTTATCAAATCACTACAGACTCACCTAGAAGCCCCTGTTCTAACAGATCAGTACTGCATAGAGAACGAATGTTGCACAGTAATTTTCAGACATGAAATAAGTTGTGATCCTTTTATGAAACATCACACACTACTTTAAGAGTGAAATAATAAATAGATTATTAACAATTTTCACATAACATTTATGTTTCACTTACCATTCTAAATCTAACAAGGTGTTTGACATGCATAATTCCTTTGCAGTAATTTTGTGGAAGCAGACTATCATCCTGTCCTTTTATCACAGCAACTAAATTCCACAAATTTTTGCTGCCTCCTGGAGGCTAAAATTGTTATGGGTGAAAAAGAAAGTTGTATTACAATAATATTCAAGAGAAACGAAACTTGTAAAGACCTTGAAAAATGCTTGCCAGTCAATTCCAAGGAATAAAATTCCAGACCACTTTAATATTAGAAGATTGACTATGAAGACAACATTCAAGATAATAGAACCCCTTCATTTCTGATGACAGAAGATATCATAAGATTCATGAATCTAAGTATTTGCTTATGTGTAGTCACAGTTGAAGGCTCACCATCAGAGCTGCTTCTTTTGTTTCCAAGCGGATACAGTTATGTTGTAATTAGTGCAGGCATAAAACAGTACCTGCTGGGTTGCAACAGATATCCAAGAAGTTGTTTACTATCTTTTGTGGAAGAAAGGCATGAGCCAGGTAAACAAAAAGAAATGAAGTTGAAGTTCAACACAAAATCCAGTTTACTACATTAAAAAAAGACATTTCTGGAGCATCAGTACACAAGTTTTTACAGGTTACAGTGATATTTTTTGAGTTTTCTTTCCTAAAATTTTAAACATTTATACTGGTCTAGTATTTCAATATTTGCCTCTGTAAAAGGAGGACGATAGCTTTATATTGAATTAATACCTGAAGGGAATAAGTAATTTAAAAAGCTTACCAAAAAAAATCATTAAGCCTTTGACCTGAAGGAACTTTTCTAAGAATAACAAAATGACATATTTTGAAGCCCCGTTATTTCTGAACTGGTAAAAGCCAGAGGAATCTACTCACAGTAGTTTAAGCAGGTGCTGGACTCAAAAACCACTGAACACAGCTGATGAGAAAAAATTGTTCTCTGAAAATTCTAATATTCTGTAGTATAAAATTCTAATATTCTAGAATTAACACAGGACATCAAAATGTAGCATTTTCATCAAATAAGGAATTGTATAAGAACATTTTAAAGGAACGGTCAGGAAGTTCCAGGATTTGTAATTAAGTGTGTTTCAGCACCATCTCCTAAAATTTAGCCAGAAATCAAAGCATACAAATATTTTGCATGAAGTAGGTCTTTGTAGATCAGCGTATTCATTTAAAGAACATCAGTGTCTCATACAAACTGTAATCCTAAGATATTTTTGCCCTTTTCCTACCTCAATTTCAGCTCCCATGCAGGTGAAGTGCTCACAGGGATTCAAAAGTTGATAATTTTAACTCAGCTGCACCAAAAAGCTACAGTGATTTAAACGAAATTCTACGCTGCAACAAAGCAAAGTCAATAGACGGACACCGAAGCAAAAGTGGTTCACATCTACAGCTACCAGAAGGTAATACAGCAGTTTGGTATTACACAGACTTGGGTAGCTTAAACCTTATCCAGCAACCCTTTGGCAGATTAAAATTCAATGTAGTTTGATATAAAATGTATTTTTATTTTCTTCAACAGAAAATTCTAATCTCTTTATGAAAAATTAAGCTACTCCATCTATTTTTCTTTAAGCAAGTTTAGTCTTCACAAATGACAAACAATTCAGTCAGATATTTTTGCACGCAGAATTATGAAGAGAAAGATTTGATTTCTGCATGTTTTTGAGTTCCCTTCAAGAAAGAGAGAAAAGAATGGTAGAAGAAAAAAACTCTTGTTTTGGAGGTTGACTTCAGAGGAGAAAACAGGACAAACTGCCAATCTTATGTTGTCTAACATCCTTAAGGTGTTGTGATGATCCTTAAATTTGTAGAATACTTACGGAAAAACATTCTGAAAACCACCTTAGTTTTTCTCCTCGAGGATTTCCTATCACCTTTTCCACTTCTTGCTTAATATCTCTGGAAACTTTACCACACAGCAAAGGAGGAGCACCAGATTCTACAGCACGATCTAATACACATAAAGATTCACAAATTATATATGCATACATAATTTTAAGTACAGCAACGTGTATAACACCAGAACAATTATACATGCCATTTACTTACCTATATTACCAATAACCTCATCCCAACATCTATCTGCTAAGATATTTATCGGTAGAGGATTTATAAGCGGTGTCAGTGACCAAAGTCTCACAGTAGAGTCACGAGAGCAAGATGCCATAGTAAATGGCCGACTAGGATGACATGTTAATCCTAGTAGAGACAGAATTTAGAAACGTGGTCAAATATTTAAAATTCATTTTAATACAGAAATAAAACATATTTTAAGTATTACCATATACATCTGCTCCATGATCATAAACAGCATCCAAGCATGTTCCATCTCTTGTGTCCCAGATTTGAATTGAATAATCCCAACTGCCAGATATCAGAAGGTATGGAATTTCAGGATTCCACATCAGTCCTCGTACTGGAGCTCTATGTCCACTAAGAATACTTATACAAGCATCCTGTGTATAATCCCATATTCGAACAGTACTGAAACAGGATACAAAAGACCTATGCTCATTAAATCATCTACTGAAATGACTCTACTTCAGCAACATTCTAAGCTTCAGAATATTTACTTACAAAATCTTCAGAAGAGTAACTATAAAAGAGGCTGAAGTTAACGCCCAGCATTCTGAATCTGACCTACAGAGAAGTCTGAATGACTGTATTATTCCCAGAGCTTCTTAAAGTGCCAGTGGCAGCAAGAGTACAGAGCTTAAAAGTCATTTTGACAGTCCTATGCTTGAGATCTTCTAATAGTTCAGAAATACACACCCATCATCAGAGCCACTGCAGAGGATTCCTTCTCTCAGAGGAGACCACCGTACATGAAACACCTTTGCAGTATGTCCAGTGAAAACTTTCAGTGGCTGATCAGAGCTAGTTGCCAAGTAATAAACACGAACATTTTTATCCTCACAACCAGTAGCTATCATATCTCTACAAAATAAAAATTGTAAATCATTAGTCACTGGAATCATAAGTATTTATGGTTTTGGAGTTTAAAAATAAATATGATGCTTATTTTGCAATTTACTTTTAAAAATAATTTATTTTTGTTTCTTTTGTCTCTTTATAATGCCATTACTGATGACCCCATTAAATAGATGAAATCAGAAAAAAAAGGATGAAGACTGTTTGTACAGGAGTCTAATCAAACATTTCTGAATATAGTGAGTATATTGTATTCAGAACTCAGAATAGAATTATTGCTAGATTGAATTACTGCCGCTTTATGATTTAATGAAATATGGAGAAAAAAGAATGCGAAAGAAATCTATAGACTGTGAGAGTTTGTATCTCTCTCAAAACCCAGGTTTCAAAATTTTATTTCTACATAAAAAGTAGAGGAGAGTGAAACAAGTATTCAAGGAGCGTAAGGCCTAAAACAGAACCTTTTCTTGCCTCTTCTCCTTTCAGATTTCTTACACGCTATTAGAACAAACTGCACATTGGAAAACTCACCAAGAAACAATCTGACAAAATTCAGGGGAGAAGCAAAGAACAGCCTTACTACAGCATTATTTTAAAAAAATCACTCATGAGAACTCCAACATTAATTAGAACTCAGGTATTCGCAACGAATTCTTTATCAAGTTATTTTAAAGTCTTATACCGATATATTCAGTTTTTCAAATTCTACTTTTTTTGTCATTGGGGTAAATGCTGCCATACATTGTTTATCAATGCTTATTATCAGTTTATAATATTGCACAATGTACAAACATTTAAAATTTTAATGGAAGAGTTTCTTCACGTTCTACTTTGATTCACCTTCATGCAGTTGCTTCCAAACTGAATATGTAAATTATTAATTTAATACCTCTAATAGATACATGGCTCTTATTCAGCTGTATTAATTATTTATAGTCATAGAATCATTATCAACTATTCTTCAAAGTATAGACATTGGGCTCCTTCTAACAACACTTTACAGAACAGCCACAATTCTCTAGACGCAAATTTGTTTATAGCTGCTTATGGATATTTATCAAAGTAGCATAAAGTACTCAGAACTGGACAGTTGGCAAGAATTAGACATGTGTTAGAAATGTGTTAAATATTAAGGTTTTTTGTGAGAAGGATCTAACAGCATGATTCTACTATATAATGCAGTACTGAAGCTGCCAGAACTGAAAGACATATTTTGCATTGTAATGGTTTTCCTAGAAATAATTACCATCTGAGAGATGGAAACTTATTGGCTAAGGCATAATATCGTGCCCTAGCAGATGTCTAGGATGTTCAACAGTAGTTTAAGAGATCCTCATGCCTTGTCTAATTGGAGTATATACATTTCCCAAATAGGCTACATAATGCCTTGTCATACAGGTCTGCCATTAAATGGCATCATAATCAGAGTTTGTTTTTCCTTCTTCTAGTTTAAAGATAGCTTTTTTAGGAATCTATTAAGGAGTCTTTGTTTAAAAAAAAAAAATTAGCATTCTAGGCATTGCCAGTAATCCATTTCAACAGTAAATAGTATTAATTATCAGGGTTATTTTTATTTTCCACTCACTTGTTGTTTTGACTCCAGTCACAGCCAAACACTGCAGCTGGATGTTTGTACTTGTGAAGAACGTTGCCATCAATAGTTCGAATAATACTGAAATCAATTACAATAGAATATTATGAGTATGCTATCCAAAAGTCAATTTTGATTCTACGCAAATAAGCCAGACAGCAACGAAAGCACACAGAAAGAAGCTTTTACTCCTATCCCTCAGCTACAGTACTATATATTTCCCAGCAA
The DNA here is from genome assembly GCA_028571105.1 of Tragopan temminckii. Lineage (NCBI taxonomy): Eukaryota > Metazoa > Chordata > Aves > Galliformes > Phasianidae > Tragopan > Tragopan temminckii. The sequence goes on along the minus strand of JAOWBP010002392.1, from coordinate 20,650,970 downwards.
AACATTTAATTGGACTCCATCATCTATGAAACATTCCTCCAGAGGAGCTATAAAATTTTTACTGTGGCACCTCCATCCCTAAAGAATTCTTACAGCCCAGAATCTAAGTCATGGTGATAAAACAGATATGAACAGATCTTATTAAAAGATTGATTTATTTTTGTATAGAATATAAAGTTTCTCCTCTTCTTGTTAGATTAGAGTTGAAAAAAAAAAAAAAAGATTAGAAAGAGCTGAAAGGAAAAGATTTTTAAAAGTACTGAAACACATTACACACAAAATTCTCCCCTTGCATTTGATAATTTTTGCAAATAAACTATTATCTTTCTATAATAATAAAATTGGAAATACTATTTTGTTCCATAATAGTGATTCCTAACAGAATTCAAAAAAACAAACAACAAAAAAAATGAAGACAAAAAGCAATAGCTTTTGAACAGTGTCTGCTCTATCTACAGATAAAAAACAAAGAATACACTTTGCTAAATAAAATTTATGAACAGGTTTCAATAACAAAATGTCAGACACCATTCCTTTTGGAAACAGTTCCTTTATTATAATTTTTTAGATCATAAAAAATATATCCTAGCAAATATAGGAGATTAGTATATTCCAAATTTTGTCCAGTGAGTACAGTTTTAAAATTAATCACTGATGATGTTGTCAAAGTCTACTGGCTTGAGATGTGCAATTGTTTTTTTTTCTTTTTTTTTTTTTTTTTCCCTTCCAGTAACACTCACCAAAATCCATCATCGCTGCAGGTTGCTATTCTTTTGGAATCTTTATGACTCCAGGCAATGCAGAAGATTCCATTCTTTCCATGCTTTAAAAAATGCAAAATACCTATCAATAAGAAATAACTCACCCTTTTCTCTTATCTATTGACTTGTGCTTTTTTTTTCCTCCTATGGGCTTCAGCCGTTTTCTCCCACTAAAGTGTAATGTACAAAACCATATGAGGTCCCAAGTGTGTAAAGTTGTAAAGAGACACAGACAGTAGTAAAACTGACCTAGTCTCCAGGACACGAGACAAAATTGGATTAAGAGAAAGAATAAGCAGTTCATGAATCTGAAGCTTGAATAAATGCTAGCTACTTTATCAAATATTGTAATTAGTGAGAATGAGTAACTGTGAAATCTTAAGTGAGATGTGCATCAGGACCAGAGGTCAAAAACAGTTGTTTAGTAGTAGCAATGTGCCAATCTTCTGATGTGTTAGAACTCTAAAATGGTTGGTTATTTGCTTTAAGATGTTCTTTTCTACATTTGTCTTCTTAAACAGCAGCCTGTTCCTTTGACACAGATGTAGCCACAGGTAACTGTCTAACACAAAGACTAGAGCTATATATTGAGAATACATAAAATAGTAGAGAAAACTACAAAACCTAGCATGCCACTTGCATCCTCTTTCTGTCAATAGTAATTATGCTATTGCCCCAGGACACACACAAGTCTGTACAGATTACTGGTAATGCAAGGCAAGATTCTAAATAAGCCACATGTTTTAGCATGTTTCAAAAGGCAATTTTATTAGTCTAGACTTCAGGGAGTGAAATTCTTTTCTAGGTCTAATGTTTGAAAATCTGGAACACCATCTCACTATTTTATGTTTTGATCCTCAGTTTTGAAGTCTATATCCATATTTATTTACACTTTTAAGAAAGAAACCACATTGCTTTTGCTGTATATCACTATAGAACCACTTTTAAGACACTGGAGACCATCTGGTTCTTCACTATTCTCAGGTCACAAACATTCTCAGAGAAAGTAAAAAAGACTTCATTTGTCTCACAAATAAACTGGCACTCACACTCTTTTTTCTATAGGTTTTTGTTATAGGCTACTGTTCACGTGTTTTGTTGTTTTTTTTTTTAAATGCTACATTTATTTGGTACTAGAGGGAACAGCTAGTTTACATTCAACAGACAAAAAAGATATAATATTACCTCACTGAATCGTGTTATTATTTTGCCTCTTGGGACATCCCAGATGAAGCCACCATTTCTGGATGTTGCACCTGCTATGCAGTTCAGATCTCCTTTAGAGAAAGACATTTTTAAGCTATCACAATTAATGTGAAGTCAACAATGGCACAAAACCAGTAGTTTTTCCACACTTTAAGGCCAGTATTTGATATTAAGTGGTAAACATCAGTTTCACACTTTTTCCTACATTCCTGCTTTGAACCAAGAGTAAACTAAAAGTTGTATAGTTGAAAAAAGTATTCTCAGTGCCTGCTGAAAGCTTTGCCGTTAAAGTAACAAGAAAATACTGTTGAGTAAAAGCATATGACTCAAACTGAGAAACACACACAACTTCAATGCTTCAAGCTTGAAGTAGATCATTTGCTCTTAAAGTTCCCTGTATACTAATACAAACCAGGCAGAATGCTACACTACTTTTGTTTTCCTAAATATTGCACCAGGCAACACCTGATCTAACAAGAACATACTTGAGTACTCATACTCTATGAAGTGGGAAATCGGAACATAAGATTCTAATGCGAGAATATGGGAATCAAGATTCTTCTCACCACAGTGAATGTCTATGCCCGATGTAGCTATAATTTGATTTTACAGATGTGTGTTTTGACTTTATACTGCAAATACAAGCAAAAAAGGCAGTTTGTACAAGGGGAGTCTAGATAAAAGGTGCATATACAAAATGGAAAGAAATTCTGGTGGGACAAAGATGGAAAAAGACAAAGTTCTTTTAAGACCAAAGTCAAGTAATGACAAATACTAGAGCATATTTTATGAATGAAACTAAAACAATTGTACAAAGGTTGGGAGGAACTTGCTGGGAATAAGGGATGTGAAAGAAGAAAGAAGTCCTGTCTGAGACGGACAACAATGAAGTGTAAGTAACTAAAGTTAAGAGTATACAAGCTAAAGGACATGCTTTTAAGTAGCCTAAAGTTACTAATTTACATTTTTAAACATTCAGAATTCAAATTTTGAAAGACACCAATTCTACTCCTTCCCCTCACAAGTTATTCTCTTTATATGAGGTACTAATACAAACTGAAATTAGATTTTAAAACAAAGCAACCGAAAAAATGGAACATTGTTTTTCGTGTTGTTGTAATTTACACAGAGCAATTCAAATCATCTGTGAAGAACAAGGTGCAGGAGACGCTCCGATATGAAAAAGCACCAATTCATTTCATTTATACAGGCTACATTCAGCTTCCCGTAACAATATTTCTTGTTAGGAGTTTAAATTCGTAGGAAAGTCAGTCAGTTGAATTTAAACTTGAGAAAAAAATGAATACAATTTTATCTGCTATCCAGATGAACCCTATTTAACAAGTACTGACATCAGTAATTTAATCATAAATGAACTCTCAAATTCAGCTAAATAGGTTGCAGAACAGTTCCAACATCAAAATTTCCCACCAACTTCAGTGTCTCCTAAAAAAGAGCAGATATTTAACAAAAAAGCAGTCTTTAATATACAGCTCAGTGATTAGAATACCACATAAGGATGAGCCAGAACTAAACACAAATATTCAACTTTTTCAGCATAAAATACAATTTGAACTCTTTTAAACAATTGCCTCCCATGCAAAGGAAACCTTTTCATCACCTCTGTAATGTAGCATTAGAAAAACTGGAGAGTTTTCCTCCTCCAGACTTGATATGAAATGCAGAAATCATTCCTCACAAGGGTAAATCTAAACAGGTGCAGAAGCACTGAATTCTACAAGACTTAAATATGTTACTTTGATTACATTTCAAAACTTTTAAGATACCCTTCTGTCTAAAATGAATATTTTTGTCACACAAAGTGCTGCTAGTTAATTCTGACTCAAGAACTTTTATGCCTTAAGCAAAATATTCTTACCTGGAGCCCATGAAATGGAATAAATAACCCCTTCATTACCAGGAGATGTGTAAACTGCTGTTAAAGTATTTACGTCCCAAACTTTTATTGTGCCATCAAATGAAGCTGTAGCAAGAAGATCAGGATTATCAGGTTTGAATTCACAATCAAAGATGGTCTCAATATGTCCCTTAAAGGAAAAAAAAATTGAATACACTTTTATTACACTTAATGTTTTTTTTCCCCCAGAAGCCCATCTCTAGGTAAACTCTAAAATCAGCTCTATTAAAAAGCAATTAGATCAATTATGAGTTCAAAAACCCCTGCACATTTTGACTATTCAGTTGAAATAAGTAGGCATTAAAATAGCTTAGAGTATAACACTTTATCCTTTCAAGAACATTCTTACAAACAGAAAAATGTTGCCCTAAAACAATAGAATGATGCAATGCCAGGGATGCTTTGTCCATTGGAATTGATGATAATAATAATAATTAAAAATCTAAACCTGAACAAAAGCAAGCAAAAGAAAACTGTAAAACAGAAATTTATGTTACCTTTCAGGTAAACAGTATCTGACTGAAATAGTCAAGTTCTGTAGATTATATTCGAAAACATTTTTTAGAATTCCAGTGACTTTTCTGTGCTCTAAAACCAGACATTTCTATATTGCAGTTTATACTTCAATCCTTCAGAACTTTCCCATCTTAACTGATTAAAACACTTGTGGAATTTAGTTTGACATGAAACACGAGAAGCAAATATACAAAACTTTTTTAAACCTCATTTGATTTACAGAAAAAAAATCAATTGAAAGTGAAAACAACATAAGCCTCTATTCAAACACATACTGGAGTACACCTGTAAACTATTTAAGGTTTTCAAGGAAAACTGAGTGGAGAAAAAAAATCCTTTTGAATAACCAACCAATCAGGGAAAAAAGAGGCTCACTTAATATGTGATAAACCCAATCACTCAAAAGAAGCTGATACAAGGGCAGCTCTAGACGTAGCATTTCTTAGAAGATCAAGAAGTATCAATAAAATTTCAATTAAAACAAGCAAACAAACTTCATCACCATCAACCAGAAAATTCTGAAATTTTTATTTCTGAATGACAACAAATTTACTGTTGTAAGAAAAAGCTGGGTAAGCCAAAACATCATTTCAAAACAGAAAAAAAAAGAGACCTACCAAATCTCTAAGGAAATTCCACTTTTTGGCTCCCATGTCATAAAGGCCAACACCACCATCCATGAAACAACAGACAACATGGCCAGGAGGAAGAGAAAACGCTTGTTTTTGTGATGAAGTCGGAGGAGGAACAGCCTCACTTGTCGAAGATGTATGAGGATATTCAGTAGGAGATGGAAATGAGAGTGCTTAATAAAAGAAAAAATAGAAACACTTGTCTATTTCATGTAATAATAAATAACAGTTATACAGAGGAAATTGCTTTATATTCCAGACAGTTTATTTATACATATACACATATATGTAAAGGGGAGTACAAAGCCTGGTCTGCTAAAGGACAGTATTTATCCCTTACACTTCCATTCACCGGCACACGAGGATGCTCTGTTTAACTAAGAACCACAGAACAACCACAAGATTTCAGAGATTGACTTGACTGTGCTAAGATTCACAAAAAATATTCTCTTAACTTGCATGCATCATAATGAATAACAATTAAAAGTACACTTACACTTCTTCTTTGGAGGAGAACTTAGCACATGCAAACTATGGAAACCAGAATTCTTCAATTTTAAATTATCGATAGGCGCTGTACGTGAAACATTCCAAATACGTAACACACCAACTTGAGAATCTGAAGTTACAAATATAAAAACATGTTTTTATTTACTGTTTTACTGTATGTACATTATTTTTATATGCCCTGTGCAGAGGGACTTCGGGGGTCCTGGTGGATGATGAGCCAGCAGTGTGCTGGAAGGCCAACTGTGTTCTGGGCTGCATTAAAAGAGGAATGGCCAGCAGGGAGAGGCAGGTGATTGTCCGCCTCTACTCAGCTCTTGTGAGGCCCCATCTGCTGTACTGTGTCTGGGGCCCCCAGCACAAGAAGGACATGGAGCTCTTAGAACAGGTCCAGTGGAGGACCACTAAGATAATCAGAGGGCTGGAGCACCTCTCCTATGAAGAATGGTTGAGGGAACTGGGCTTGTTTAACTTGGAGAAGAGAAGGCTCCAGGGAGACCTCATTGTGGCTTTCCAATACTTCAAAGGAGCATATAAATAGGAGGGGAAACAACTGTTTACAAGGGTGGATAATGATAGGACAAGGGGGAATGGTTTTAAACTAAGACAGGGGAGGTTTAGGTTGGATATTAGAAGGAAGTTTTTCCGCACAGAGGGTGGTGATGCACTGGAACAGGTTGCCCAAGGAGGTTGTGGATGCCCCATCCCTGGAGGCATTCAAGGCC
>JAOWBP010002392.1:20634218-20644605 GCA_028571105.1 Tragopan temminckii | reverse complement strand
CATGCTTCTATATGTATACTTATATATTGTTGTAATATATAAAGTCAAATTAAAGCAAAGGCAGTTTAAAATATTGAAGTGAAAAACTTAAATGGCATTTGAGCTTTATATTCCTTCTCAAATATATTTTAGCTCTAACCTAATTTCTGATCCTTTTGGAATATTTCAGTGTTGATTGTTGGAATTTCATTTATTAAAAAGAAGTGGCTGCCATTCAGCTGGTCAGACCTGTTCATATTAGTTAAGCATCACTGAGGGAATCCCTAGCTTTTAAAGGCTTGACTTAGAACATTAAGATTCTTTTCAAAAGTTTTTTAGTATCAAATATCAATTAAGTAGTTGACACAGTTCTATTTTACTGGACAGTTTTAATGTAGGTAGAGCTTCAGTAAAAATCTGGTATAACTTAATTACATGTATGAAATGCCAGGATGTCTTATCAGTTTAACCAAAGTAGGTCCATTGATCTTTGTACTGTACTGCTACAGGGTATTTTCAGTGTAGGTATTGATCATATCTGTAGCTGTTGCCACAAACAGAAAGGTAACAGGGATGAGCTCAGTAAATAGTTAATCTTTGTTAGTTTTGCAGAAATAAATATTATCAGCAAGAGTTTCCAAATAGTCTGTGGTTTTCATCTCAGTGATGAACTGTGAGGAAGTTCCTGTTTTCATTTCTTTTTCTTTTTTTTTTTTTTCCTATTCTTTTTTCAAAGACTGCACAAATCTTTAGAAATAAAGGGATGGAATGACTGCAACTAATGACTTTTACTAAAATATTGTTAGTATTTTATTACTATCATCATGTATACAGCCCACAGGTAGATGTGAAGGCTATAAGAAAATGAAGAAAATAACACTGATGGCTTAGAAATGGATCAAAGTCAGAACTTCCCCATTTTTGGGAGTGAACTGAGTCTTTCACTGCTTAGAGTAGTTACCAAAAACTGAGTTTAACAACGCAAGAATTATTAAGAACATAATAGACTATCATGAACTGCTGAAATAAAAACCCAGTCAAGTGAGTAGATCAAGTATCATTTATGACACATTAGAAGATCTCTGCTTCTTCCTTTTTTATAGATAAGCAAATAGTAAAATAGTAAAATAATGGAATATTTGGCAGCATTTCCCTTAGATTTCTGAGGATACTAAACAATTGCATGAGATTAAAAAAGGAGGAATTCATTTTGCTGTTCTTGTTCAGCTCACAGTTCTCTTGACTTCACTATCAGTTCCTCTTGAGTTGAAATTCCAGTTAAGCAGCCTTGGAAGGCAAATACACAGATGCTGACACTTTTCAAAGTTGTTAATTAAAAAAAGAAATGTGGGGGGGGGGGAAAAAAAAAAAAAAAAAAAAAAGAGGTCACTGTCCTTTGGTATAAGAAAAGAAACTGGCAACTCCGTATGCTCATATCTTCAGAGCTGTGTTTATGGCAGGGTGAAAGTTCGTATTACAGTCAGCCGCCGATCTCCTTCCAAACACAGCAGGAATGTATTAAGAACAGGCCAAGCTAGCAAGAATGGGTTTATTTAAATTTATTGTTTTTTTTTTCCAGATTGAAAGAAATGAGTAGGATTTATAATTGCAATTGTTTGGAAGTACCATGGGGAGATGGAGATTTAGGTATTGTATGATAATTTGTAATTAATTTATTTTTAACTTTGCCCATTAATACAATTAGTCTATTTATTCTATTTAGTCTATTTATTCTTTCCTTATTGGAGTTTACAGAGTAATGTAGGCTGCCCTTCCTGAATGAATGCCAGAGAACTTGGGACTAGTGTGGCTAGTGGTAAATAAAGTTAGAGATGCTTTGTATTCAACATACTCAACTACATCAGTAGGTATTTAATAAATGAACAGTTTTGGAATAGACTATATTACTAATTCTGCTGTCACAGACAATGCTGAATTAAAACAGTTCTTCATTTATATTCTTGTTAATGCTTTTTAAATAAGAGACGTAGCAAGGTTGTAGAATAGCAGAAGGCAGCAATCTCAATACAAAATTTATTTTAAAACAACCGTGATGTTTATTAATGCTGCATGTTTATTTTGAACATATTTTCATCTCTGCGGTATTTCATGGTTAATTATTATGTTTACCAATAAATCAGTAGGAATGTGAAAGCTTTTCCCAAGCTTGATTTGCACAATTTTTTTTCTGCAGTACTTTGCTTAAAGATTTTTATTCTAATAGAGATGGTACTACAAGCATTTAGATTTGAATGGTTTTAGCAGCTAGCTGCTGATGTCTCTGTGTGAGGGCAGGGAGATAAGGTGGGCATAGATGCAATACAGACTTCAGAGTGGGATCTGGCATCACTGAATTTCAGATGTCACTTTAATAATTATATTAACAGATGTTCTTCGAAGCATTCTATGGGGGAAGGAGAAGATGGAATGAAAGGTGGAAACAAAGTTGATTTCACATTCTGTCTGCATCTTTGTTCTGATGTTACACATGGACACATGTCCAAAGTATATTTATATTTAATGGAAGTAAAGAATTAATGATATTTACAATATTACTAGATGTTTTTTTTATACAATAGTTAACTGTCAGGGTTTTTGTTTGTTTGTTTTCCTCCTGTTAATTTATGAGTAGGCTAAACCACTGAGAAAAAATCTCATCTATGGAGATAAGGAAGAAATTTCAAAGGGAACCTTTAATGAAGTCTTCAATAATTTTTTAGGAATTTCGCAACTGCCAGCCTGAAGAACTTAATGAATGTTATTTTATTTGAATTAGAGCAACATGAGTGCTGGTTCTATGGTAGATAGCAGTGATTGTTATTTTGTAAAAATCAGGTCAGTGTGATTTCCGAACTCAGTTACTGTTGTACAAAATTCCTTAAAATTCCAAACAGTTTGTATATGTTTTTTTAACTTAGTTATTCCCTCTAGAAATAAAAACCATAGGGAACAATGTTTGTGAGAATACACGGAGTGCACATACACACAGAGATTATCAGAGCTTAGCGCAAATCATTATGAAAAAAAATTAGAAGAACAGAGAAAAAAAATGGTGTAGGAAAAAGAACTGAGTGGGAATCATACCATTTAACACATTTTGTATGATTTCAACATAACAGTAATAGCAAAATAAGTCCTAGACCAAGCCCTAGCATTCATTCCAGACAGCTGGACAAGAATAAAATCTCTGCCAGTGTCAGAAAGATTCAGAGAGCTACAGGTTTCACGTGAGTACTTGTATTAACTTCTTTACTTTCCCAGTAATTTCTTCTCACAGGTATCAGTATCAGTAATTCATAATATACTTTGAAGATGATTCTTTCTTACACAGTCTCAAAACTTAAATTGCAAAATTAATATAAAAAATGGGTATCAGCTTTGCCTGTGATCCTATCAGCAGCAAGTCTTCTATAGGAAAGGACAGGCTCTTCAACAGGAGCCACTGGCTGACTCTGGGGTTGGGTTGGAGTTAAGGGTTGGGGATAGCATGAGGTAGAATCACTGAGTTTTCTTTATTTCTGTTTTTGTCCTTTCTTGAGGGTGGCAAGTCCTGACAATAAATACAAACTTTTGCATTAAGGATAACTACTTATTCTTAGTGCTAATAGCCTATCAAGATAAGAACATAATATCTCTTTCTTTTATAGCAACCTTTTGTGCTATGATTCTTACTGTATTTCTCTTGTACACGTGTAGTAGCTTGAGATTAATCTTGTTGTACGTAGAGATTTCCAAATTGAATTTCATATACTTCAGTTTTATCAGCACTTTTTCAGGCAGGTTTATATTTGTTTTTGGTTTAAATATCAATTTGTTGAAGCCTGTAAACTTACTTGCCAGTTGCTAAAATAAATGGTATGATATTTAAAAGTAAATAATGAACAATAGAGTTGGAAATATGGTGAGATGCATCTGTTGCATCATATTATTAAAATCAATATATCAATATTTTGTTCTCTGTGCTATGTAATCATTTATTATAGATGCTTACAGTTAATAACGTAACAGCTTTATCTATAAACAAATCCATTGAAATACAGTCTCTACAGGGAAGAATTATTTTCACAGGACATTTCACTTCATTCTGTGCATTATGTTTCCTGCTTTGCTCTATGCATTCCAAAAGCATTCTTATTCACATGGTTTACTCAATAAATGTTGTTATTACATAGGTTCTTGGGCAGATCGCTCACCTCTGCATGAGGCAGCCAGTCAAGGACGTCTTCTTTCTCTAAAGACTTTATTGTCACAGGTGAAGGCTGTGTTCTTAAAATTGCTTAACTTTTTAATGCTACTTAATCTCTCGGCATTGATTATTAATTCAGATTTAGTATGTTTTGCTTTCTTTTTTTTCACTAGAATTTTTGAGAACAATACACATTTACTCATTTTTGTTACAATAAGATATAATTGATATTTAAAGTATTTTATCTGTATGTTTTAAACTTCATAAAATCAATCTTTACCGAATCTGTAACTATATGTCTATCAGTGTTCTCCTCCTGTGAATCAATATACATAAAATCATGGAACATCTTGAGTCAGAAGGGACCCACAGGGATCATTTAGTCCAAATGCTCTGCTTCACTCAGAAAAGATAGCTAGCCAGGAAGATACTTGTATAGAGGGAAAGCACTGAAAAATCCCAGTTCTTTGCATAGTTGTGATTTAAAAAAAATTGTTTTGTTAACAGCAAAGGGAGAGACTATAAACCATTGTGTTAATATTAGTTTTGTCATATTAGCTCCTACAATAAAGAATAATATTGATGAATACAATTTTTAGCTTCTAAGAATTGAACAATACCTACTGCAAAAAAAATCAAGTGTTTGATGTTTTTATCAAGAAGTATTCTCTTTGCTAATATTAACCTGATGTCTCTAGATATTTCAGCCCCTAAGTCAGAGAATCTTAGAATCACAGTGCCATTTAAACCCAGAGCCTCGTTGGGTTTTAAAGATTACCAAGCATAAAGATCCCCGAAACTCTCTGCAGACCTGTTCCAGGGTTTCACCATCCCCATACTGAATTATTACATTTTCCCATATAACTACTCGGATTTCACCACATTCCAACTTGTTTCTGTTGCCTTTTGTCTGATTATGATGCATCTCAAGAGTCAGGTTCCATTGTCTTTATACCCCCTTATGCCCTACTCCAGGATCTAATATTTCTGATCTTTAAAAAAGAAGAGCTGACAACTTTGATTCTGCTATCTATGTTGACTGATGAAAGATTTTTTTAAATGTTCACTAAAGATTTACTTATTGCAAGTAGAATTTTAAGCCTATTAAAGTGTTGTGAATTCTTCCTTTGAATAGTAAGTAGTGTGACCTAACAGCTTTCATACAATCTTCATATGATCTTCATATCTTGTTTAGGGTTACAATGTAGACACACTAACTATTGACCAAGTGACTCCACTTCATGAAGCCTGCCTGGGAGATCATGTAGGATGTGCAAGGATCCTTCTTGAAGCAGGAGCAAATGTAAGGGTGTTTTTGTATATGAAGTCCAATGCTAACTTTGATTTAACTAAGAAGGATATATTCCTTGATTTATTTTTTTACATTGGTATTTGTCTGTACTTTGTTAATGACATTGACTTAATTACAATAAGCTGTCATCTGAAAGCTAGCAAAGGAAAGTTTGGCTCAAAGAAGCATCAGTATAGAGATGTTAGGTTAAATGAAAAAATGAAACAAAAACTACTTAAGTGTGTATGTAAGAGTAGATCTCAAACAGAAGAACAGTAACAGCAAAAACAGATGGGAGTTGGAAGGAACTGAGATAGCGTAGTCAACTGGAGAGAATTTGCTAGTAGTGTTACCAGAATTTCATTACATTATTTATCTTTTAAATTTCTGAATGCATCTCGCCTTTACTGATTTCCTCTTCCATTGAAGAGGAGTCTGTTCTTTTAATCTCTGGAGTAACTTTTGTCACACTGTGCTAAATGCTCTTAAGAGTCTGAGTACCACTGACTCTTTTCTGTATTCATGACACAGACTCTCTACCTGTTATCCCAAACAGAAAGTGAGAATTCACAGACCATTTTTACTACAATTTGTGCTGACATCAGATTCACCAACAGTTACAGTTTCCCAGTTATAATTGGTGATATTTCATCTTGGTGATGGAATACTCATTGTCCTTACAATTTACTTTTGAGAAACATCTGGAATATGTGTAAATAACAGAAAAGAAAAACACAGATGTAGTCCAAAAAGCAGTCTCTGCCCACTTCAGCTAGTGCAAGAATTCTATAGATACTATTTACAAATATATAAGAACAAATTTTACTTTTGTATCTCAATTTTTGTAGGGCTTTTCATGGTTGGAGTGGGTTTAGAGGATGCACGTAAGAGGATAGGCGAGATTCCCCTCTCCAAATACCTGTGTTCCTTCCCTTAGCATCATCACAATTTTTGCTTCTCATCATTCTCCCTACTAGCCTTGTCTCATTCCATGAAATACCACTCCAACAGAGAGATTAAAAACACAGAAGGGCAAATAATTTCCACATTTAATATGAAGCTTGCAGTCTGCTAAATCTACAGAGAGAAGGTACCCATTACTACAACAGGTGTGGATTTTTTGTATCAGTGAAAAGAGCCAAGTGCAATTACTTCTGCAAATTAAGTCATTTACTGCCCAAATGATAATATGTGGTCTTCAGCATACCGAGTGTATTTTCTTTCATTCAACATAATTTAGCAAGAGCAACAGTAAACTGAGGAGTGTGGTGACAGGAGAACAATAGTGCAAGGACTGAACAGTTAAGCTATTTTATTCTAACCAGTAAGTTTGTCGCTATTTTCATGCAGTTTCTAGCTATATTCTGTTTAAAACTACTTTTCTTTCAATTTTTTTGTTACCTCGATTTTATATATTTTAGGTAAATGCTACAACAATTGATGGAGTGACACCTTTATTTAACGCATGTTCGAGAGGCAGCGCAGCATGCGCTGAGCTCTTGTTAGAGTATGGTGCCAAAGCTCAGTGGGAGTCCTGTCTTCCATCACCAACTCATGAAGCAGCCAGCAGAGGTAAGAAATTACATGCTCAACAGACAAGCAGTTGACAAATATCTCAATAATGTAGTGTGAGGAAATGAGTCCCATTTTGTCTGAGCCAACTTACTGAAGTCAACCAATTATTATGCTTTGTACTGACAGGACACAGTGAATGTCTGGAGGTACTGATATCCTGGGGAATAGATGTTGATCAAGACCTTCCTCATTTAGGAACACCTCTATATGTAGCATGTGTGTCACAGCAGATTCATTGTATTCGAAAGCTTCTTTATGCAGGTATGTCATTATTTAAATAAAAGTATTGCTAATTTGTCTAATTAAGCATACTGAGCTTTGAAGTAATCTGTGCACAGTCAATAAAACTAGAATCCTGCTTGCAGGACACTTGTAACTTTACTGTGATGCATGTTTTCTTACATCAACTTACTGCATCTTTTTTTTTTTTTTTTAACTTTTTTTTGGCATAACAAACGTGAGTAGAAAAGAGATCAAGACTAAAAGGAATGGGCCTTCAAAATATTCAGCACCTACCTCAGCTTAGTAGATACTCATTTTCTGTAGAAAAAAAAAAAAAAAACAACAAAGTTAAAATTAGCTTTGAGAAAGGTGTTGTTTTTAAATGTTCTTTATACAGTATGCTTTCAACAGATTTTTTTTTTTTGGCAATGTAGTCCCATTCTTTTTAACCTTCAGTGTACTCTGAAGATTTTTTACAAAGCATAGAGGCTGAACTGCAAAGAGAAGCAGTAAAGTAAAACGTACTTCATCCTAAACCTTGTTTTATTTAGTTAATCAACAAAAATAGAAGTTGGACATTCAGTCTGTGTCAGCATAAGTCAAGTGACACTATCTGCTTAAAGGGTCGTTTGCTGTGTTTCAGGTAATGAGATACAGGACTTTGGTGTCCTGCAGAATAATAAATAAAAAATTATATTTGAATAATTACTGCTTTGTTATCATTGCACCTCAGTTGTTTTTCTAGTTAATTGCAGGTTATCAAGAATATAAACTAGCAATTAAAATATTTCGCTTGAAGTCAGTTTTCTAGTTCATAATTTCTATGTTTAAGGAACCTAGAAATATAATTGGCATGTTTTGAGATTCATATGCTGGCATAGATTAAAGGCAGTAACAGGATATTCTACGTTTGTTGTTGTGATAAAGCAGAGAAGTATATGTAAATGGAGAACAGAGGTAGCTACTGATGTTAATCTGAATTTTTTATTTGATCAGTTATTTAGACTGTATTAGGTAAAAAACTAACAGACAATGAAATAGGCAAGAGAATGATACTGTGGAAGCATCTTTAAAATGTGCCTGCTGGTAAAAGTGACCTATTTAGACTCTGAATCAAATTGCTAGGCCTCTGATATTAAAAAGTCCTTTCACTCAAGTGGGAATTTAAAAGGCAAATAACATTTATTCAGTCCCAAAATTTGGTACAGAAACCAATTTTTGGTCTCAAAAGATCAGTATAGTTCTCTTAATAAGTTTCTTTTTTAATAGGATGCTCTAGAAGACTGTTGGAGAAATCCTATTTGAGGGGAAAGGTTAACAGCTTGCTCATAAAAGTTCTCCCATACTAGCTATTTTTGTTTAACTCTTCTATGAGCTTTATTTTATGAATATAAATGCAGCACTGCAAATTAGTTCAGTCCATTTTAATTAAAAAAATCTGTTTTAGCAATTGTTTTTAAAGACATCAGTAACGAAAGTGTATTTTACCTGTTGCAATTTTTTTAAACTTATTTTTTTTTTTTTTATAATTAGGGCAACACATTACTTAGATTTTTTTTTTGTTTCTTCTTTTTGTACAGTATTTTCCTTTAAAATCTTGTGCTTTGTAAGAACATCTAGGGTAACTGTATATGATCAAAAAGTTCAGTGATAGGATTAGCTATATTGGTATGTAATAAAATCAATAAAGTGGCTAAATTCACTGCTGCATTCCCAGACAGTGTAGATTTTTACTCAATGACAACTGTAATTAATCTCTTCTTTACATCTCTTTCCCTGCATACCAGGTGCCAATGTGCAGAAAGGAAAGCATTTGGAAACTCCACTTCATGCTGCTGCCCAGCATTCAAGTACAGAGATTGTAAACTTACTCCTTGAATTTGGGGCAGACATAAATGCCAAAAACACAGATTTTGAGAGGCCTGTTGATTTGGCTGCTCCACGCAGTTTAGTAGAGAGACTGTTGCTCCTCCACGAAGGTAAGCTTTACATATGTTTTTGCAAGTGTATTTTTGTGAACAAACATGCAACAAAAAAAGCCCCAACAACTGAATATGTTTACTTTCAGCCAAGTTCCTTTTTAACTATAAAAGTAACTAGCAATATTTACTCTCAGGCCATAGCCAGTGCACAGCCAAACAGCATCAGAATTTATTCAAGCTGAAAAAACATCTTTTTATGTTTATTAGGTGTTAAACTACAATAAAACTGCATTTTTATTGGCTACATCAGATCTTGAAATAAAGAAACAGGATACTTCAATTTCAGATTAAGAATGTATTTAGTTTTTGCCAACCATCTCAAAATTAAAAAATGCATGTGTTCCTAGTATACATGTAAAGCCCTTTATTTTGAGTGTAGACAAAAAATATGTAAATATTGGAAGTATATTTTTTTGTTTGAAAGTCTTGTCATACTTCACAAGGTAACGTTATAGACTATTTCAGTCTATTCCCAGTTATGCATATGAATGTACAAAGAATTTTTAAAATAAAATAATAATGAGTTGTCTGATATGAAATGCTTTCTAATAATATATGATGAAACACCACAGAGTTTTTACTTTAAATGAAATTTAGAAAACATTGCTTACTTTGTAATTACCTGAGAAATAGCAATTGATACAAATAGTCTCTTGTAACTTTTAAAACTCTGAGAGAGGGAGGAAATGAATATATCCCAAAGGGATCTGGATTTGTTCAGTCTGTCTTATGTAAAGGTAAAAATAAGCTACAAGACACAAAGGCCACAAGATGCAGGTGAAGACACAGGTGGAAAGCAAAGAATTTACTGTCACAGCTAATTGTCATCTCTTTAGAGGTGAACTGGCATTCAATGTTTCCCTCAAAACAGTCTACTGTTAAGAAGAAGAACAACAACAAAAAAGCAGAAAAAAAAAAAAAAGCCAAAAACCAACCCACACTAAAACCAACTGTTTTTGTGAATTGGCTATCTAGAGGCCATCAAAGACTAGTGGACTTTTAGAAGCCATAGCAAATATGTCAAAATTTTTTTTTATTGGCATGAAACTCACCCTTAGTAATTAAACTCCTGTTTTTTTTTTTTTCTTTTGCAGCCACACCATCTTCTCTTTGTCAGCTTTGTCGACTACGTATCCGAAATTACATAGGAAG
>JAOWBP010002392.1:20615934-20630031 GCA_028571105.1 Tragopan temminckii | reverse complement strand
GCTTTACACAAAAAGGAGATAAATTAAGCTACTTCTACTTGGTCTAGAATAAATCCTGGTCAAAAAATAAAAATAAAAACATTTTAAAAATTAGGAAAAAGAGTATAAAGATAAAAGAAAGAGATGATTTCACCCCTTTTACAAGAAATTTATGATAAAGAATGTTAAAAAGTTAAAGCAAAATTAAAAGATAGGCCATAATGTAGAATAAAAACTAGTAATTATGAAAGGATTTCAAGTCGGTGACAAGAAACATTCACCACTCAGATTATTTCAGTCAAGTTTTTGACTTTTGAATAATCAGTGCTCGTTATCTTGATGACAAAATTTGAAGCCCTTATAAATAAATAAATAATGATTTTCTATAGATCTGAAATAGTTTATTAACTGCAGGGAATATTAATTCAAACAGCTGAGGTCTGTATAGGTTACAAAATAGCAGAGAGGCATTAGTTACAGGTGCAAACATGGTCATTTGAAAACTGTCCTCTGAAACAAAATTTCCATTGGTCCTATTTTTCAGATATATACTAACTCTTATTTGTGATGGAAAACAAATCTTCACATCATGGGTTTTCTGGAATTTCAACGTTGCTGACTTGTTTATTTATTTTTAAGTAGATAGTTATTTAATAAGAATACATCATTGTGCTGTTATTACAGAAAAGATTGACTGTAAAAACTGCAAAATGCCAGAGTAAATTATATGAATTGAGATTACTGAGCTGTCTGCTAGAGAAACAGCAAAGTTAGTTCTGTCAAGTTCAAATATCAAATATTTTTGGGGGACCCAAAAAAGGTACTATGGAAAAAGGAATGATGTACAAAATGAGGAGACTCTTCAAAGATTAATTAATACAGCTATATCATTAAGTCCAGCTGTCAAAAATTACAGCCAAACTTCTTTATTAATAGGCAGTTTTTGTACATGAGTTTTGACATTATTGTTCACTACTCTTCAACTGGAGGTTGCTATCTCTGTAGCAGAATGGGTGATAAGGTGTGCAAATGCTTTTTAGTGCAATGTCCAGCAAGTTTGTTTATTAAGAAGTTAAAATTAAATTGCCAGATTTTGAACTGAAGTGGCTAAATGCCAGTATACATTCCTCCCTGCTAATTTCCAGGAAGGGAGAGAGAGGGGCAAGAACTTAGAGTGGAGGAATGGAATGAGCAGCTGGATGTGCTAACTTTTAAAATTTCTATGGGGCAAGACTTTTATCTGTCAACAGTCTGTGTGTGTCTGCTGTTTGACATGTTTCTGGTTTTAGTAATGTCTCCAAGTAGATACGTGACTTCTGTTGGAATCTTCTGCTGTAGTACTCTTAATAACTGAGTTGTCCAAATGGACTGAAATAAATATTGTAGGACAAACGTAAAGCACTTCTTAGCAGAATACAGATTGAATTTATTTGTAAGCAGCTCAGTTATACATGCTTCACTTCTGTAGTGTAGGTATCAGCTTTACTGTCAGTGAATAGATGGACTGATTAAGCAGATCAAACATGCTCATAGGATAATTATAGAATTACAGAATATCCTGAGTTGGAATGGACCCACAGGGATAATGGAGTCCAACCCCTGGCTCCACACAGCACCATCCAAAATTCAAACCCTATGTCTGAGTGCATTGTCCAAATGCTCCTTAAACTCTGGCTGCTCAGGGCTGTGCCCACTGCCCTCAGGAGCCTGTTCCATGCCATCACCACGTAGAAGAACATTTTTCTGACACCCAACCTGATCCTCCAGAGTTCCTTTCCATTCCCTTGGGTCAACAGAGAGCAGAGATCAGCTACTGCCCCTTTGCTCACCTCGTGAAGAAGCCATAGGCTACCACGATGCCTCCTCTCTGTCTCCTCTTTGGGCTGATCAAGCCAAGAAACTTTGGCTACCTTATGTGTCTTGCCCTATAGGTCCCACAGCATCTTTGTAGCTGTCCTTTCCTCTAATAGTTTCATACTCTTCTTATATTGTGGTGTCCAAGATAATGTTGCTGATAGCAGAGATTGTTTGATATTAGACTTATAGTTGAAGTGGAATCTATCACCACTGTGACAAGCAGCTGTACACTGGGTGTGTAACAAAGTGATATGGCTTTAAAATTTCTGTATGTTCTTTCAAAGGATTGAGAGAGTTAGAAAACTGGAATTTCATAATCATTTAAATATCTGAAATACTTTTAATGGTTTTAAATATGTGTTATGCAAAGAGTACCTGGAATGTTGAAAGGTATTGATTGATGTTTAAATCCTGAGACAGTAATTCCATCCTCTGTAAATCCAGATTTGCATGTCTGTATGTCAGAACTATTTTCCAAAGACCAAACACCAGAATAAAATCAATTTAAATTTGTTAAAATTTAGCGATTGATTAAATAAAATTTTCATGATGTTACAAATGCAAAGTTGTATCATTCCTGTGGTTCAATAGTGGAAGAGCTTGATTTATATAGAATTTAAGTTCCATTGGAGTACTGATTTTTAATACAATGGGAGGAGTAAAAATATGCACCTGAAGGCATGGATCTGGAGTTTCTTGAGCAATTCAAGAACTGGTCAAAAAAATGTACTATAATAAAATATATAGAGAAACTGGATATCTAACAAAACTGAAGGCAAGTCTTTGTGCATTAAAGCTTTCTAAATAAACTGATGTCTTTCATAGTCTTACGAGAAAGGAAGAATGGTGTCTAAATACAAGGCCCTAGAGTGGAATGAATGTCAGAAATCAGAGCATGTCTACTGAGAGAAGGAAGGTAGTATGTTTTATGGTGTTTATTTTGATTTCCTCTTGTGCATAAAATATCATTGCATTGCACTATTTGGACAAGAAAGAGAGTAGCAGAAACTATTGTAACTGTAAAATTCTTAGAGAAGTGTAACTTTGGATATCAGTTACAATGTTGCACTGTTTGTGTAGATTCTTGATAGGCTTGACGTTAAGGCGTTTGAGGACGAAAACAAGATGTGAAAAAAGATGTAGGCCTTTAATTCGTTTATTTTAACAGTGTTGCATTTGTCTCAATTGGCAACACAACTCTTAGGTTTTTATTTGGAGAATCAAGTTTTGTCATAAGTCGAATAAATTTGTAGAATTTTTAAGGATAGACAACAGATAGCAGCGAAAAAGCAGTAGATCTGAGACAGTGTTGCAGTTTGTGTTCTCCCACTTTTTTTTTTTTTCATTCCTCCAAAACAGTAGCACTACATCTGTACCATCTCTTCCTATTTTACAAAGAAAAGTGATGTCAGGGTTGTTCTACTGGGCTTGAGTTTCTGTTTGGACCCAGCCCTCCAATTTCTGAACTCCTAGCTATCAGAGAAACATGGTTTGCTTGTTTTCCTGTTCTTAAGCTGGGAGGTGTAACTTATTAAGGATACAGCTCAAAAGAACATTTGGTATTTTTAAAAGTTTTATTGACTGTGTGCATTGTCTGTTGTGGTGTGGTAAGCCCTTTAAATATTAGAATAACTTTTTGGAACCATTAAATGAATTACCATTTAGTATTTCATTTTATTAATGTTATCCAAATTTTGCATTAAAAGAAAAATTATGCACCTGATTAGTTTTCGCTGTTCACCTATTGAATATTTCAATATTCACCTATTTTCACTGTTCACCTATTGTTTTCACTCTGAGTATTACGTTTACAGCAATGAAGTCATCTACAGAATACTGCTACTGAGTGGTTTTATTAAGCCCATTTTTGAAGTGACAAAGTGAGGCACAGAGGAATTTCTTTCTCAGATGTCAAGATTATTGAAGAAATCAGAATGTCCAGATTGAGTCCATACTGTTTTAAGTGCTTTAATATTTTTATAATGTTGCATATTGATCTCTGTTTGGAAGCCATCACTGTTCTGCACTGCTGCAGATCAGACTCCAGCTGCTTCACATTGCCAAGCATTACAAAATTTGGAACATTTACTATTGCCTTTTTTTTTTATGTTCAGTCACATTGACAGTCATGTCAATTGTCAATTCCTTGTTTTATTTACTTAGACTTATACTTTCTGATTTCAATTCCAACATCTGCAGCTTTTCTTTTCTATTTTTCCAGTCTTGCTCTCAATTATTTTGTGTTCAAGTCTCATTTTTTATATTGTTGATTCTTCCAAAATACCACGTGAGCATTAACATTTAAACCGTCATTCTGTTTTCATGTCTGTTTTCATGTGAGAGAGTTATGGGGCTAGAAAGAAATAACAGAAAGATTACTAGGACAGTAATTTTGCTAAATTTGCTAAAATAGCTTCTTCCTATATGTGAACTGAGACTCTCAAAACTCATAATTCATTTCTTTAGCATACTGTTTATAGCCATGGAGAGAGAAAATTAGGAGAGCACGGAAGACAAGCTTTGATAGAGGAATAATTCTGTTCTTTCTTTTCCTTTTTGCTATTTCTAAATGCAGAAGATTTACAGGTCAATGAGATTTTTTTTTTTTTTTTTTTTTTTTTGAGAAATCACTTACAAATATTACATGCATCTGTAACCTTATTTTTCTAAAGGCACTCATTATTTTTTTGCTCTTTACTGAAAATTTCAACCTGAAGAAGGCACCTAATGACTGAGAAATTTCTCTGTTCAGTGATTTATCTACTGCAGTTAAAAGAAGCATGAAAACAGTATTGTAAGTGGATGATTAACTCTGAATGCTGCTGTTAACTCTGTTATTTATAGTAATTGTTATTTGGATTTTTGCCTCTACAAAGAAAGGCTCTTCTCTTTTGTTATTTAACAAAACATGGGAGAAGTCCAGATGAGAAAGAGCACCTATTAGATTAAACACTATGCAGTCAGGTTAAAAAAAAGGGGGGGGCGGAGAGGAGGTGGTTTCCATTAGATAATTAATTCTTCTTTATTCTGCATGGCAAATTTGCAAAAGCAGGTACTTCAGGTGGTTTGGGAATTGTGAGAAATACGGAAGAAGTAGAAATATGGAAGACACATGAAATTCATATGCTGAATATGTTATTAAGGGAAATATCATTTCTGCTAATGCTTAAAACGGAAATTGGCAGTGCTTGCTCAGAACATAATGCCTATTTATCCTTATGGAAAACATGACACCTCAATTCAGTGTCAGATAACAATGTGCCAAATATAAAAAAGGATTTTCATTTGGCATTTTAAGTACTCACTTCTACTTCTAACTATGGTACAAGGAGAGCAGTTCCTATTCTAGCTGGATGAGAAAATGTCTATAAACAAAATTTAGGAGAAAATTGATACCTTTTTTTTTTTTTTTTTTTTTTTTTTACAGACCAATACAGTTTGCACTGCAAACTACTTTGTTATTGCCTTTTGTAGTTACTGTTTTCTATGCAGTTTGTTCTTTTTCCCCAAGAATAATGACTGAATGTCTGCTTCTCTCAAGATAAGCAGTTTAGATCTTGTCTGTTAATAAATCATTATTCTTTTTCTAAGCATTTTTTATTTTTTTTATCATTGTCTTTTCTTCATTTATAAATGCTTATTTGAATGTAATTTTCAGAAAATATTAGTTCTTACTATAATAAATCACTCCTGGAGCCAGGTGATAAGAGGATTTTTATTTTGCCACTTTTTCTTTAGAAATATGTTTTTGTATCTTATCTGTTATGCTGTTCATTAAAGTCAGGGGGATCTCTGGATGCAGTGACATTTGGATCATACCCATGGACAGTTGCCAACATTCTAAAATGTTTTGTTTGGACAATCAAACATGAGAATCCAGAGAAGAAGAGAAAGGGTGTTTTAGTTTAGGATTACTGTGTGTAGAATATTTAAAATTATAAGTAAAAATACTATTTCTTTTTTAGTTAAAAGGAAGTGCAATGGAATTAGAACAGGACGCTAACTTACACTGCCACAATCCTTTATTTTAGGGATATGGCTTACTGAGGAATCTAGTTCTGTCCCGCAGCTCCTCTGTTTGTGTCACGTTGTGACACCAGCATTTACTCATTACTCACTAGTGGAACAATTTGTGTGTAACTTCTGATAACTGTGAGTAATAAGCTTCTGGTATACAAGCTAATTAATTCATAAAGAATCTGAGGAACTTTGATTTCCTTCTCTAAAACTGGTCATGAAATAAAGCCTGTTACGTCATGGTTTAAAATAATACAAAACTGCACAATGAAATGTGTATCACAAGCATTAAAAATATTCCATGCTATATATTTAATGGTGCCTTTATGGGTTAATTTTATATGTATAGTGATCATATTTATAAAAATATATCAATGTTGGATTCCAGTCATCTGCTCCAAATGCCATTTTTGTATATGCTAGCTATTTTCGCTCAGCCTGACCAAAGTAACAAGAGGTGGTCTATTTTAAATCTATGTTTCTTTATTAGACTGTATTTCAAATATTTAGTGATGTGGTCTGTTTTTGTAAGAAAGGTATTGTCCTTTAATTATTCATAAAATGAATACACATAAAAGAGCAGTTGTACTTAAGCAGGATAACTTATTTTAGTAAGAACTGATTTATTTACATGAATTACTGTTTTAGAATATGAAACTGTAGTTTAAAATAATATTTTTGGCAGAGTCTTTTAAAGCATCTATAAATAGGATAGATGAATGGATTAGAAATGCATAATTTGGAATGAAACACACCTTATAAGAGGAACAAGTACAGTCCAGGGTCTTGGAACCTCTCTCTGTTATATTCTGACCCACTTGCTATCGCCAGGCTAGCAGGAGTGTTAGTGAACTCAATACTATGTACAGTATAAATAATCCTCATATTTTGAGCAGCAAGCATCATGACCAGCTGATATTTTCTTTCCTACGGACCAGTTGTTCCCAAGAGTGCGTGGCTGAAGCCATATGATCTTATCAACACATTTGAGAGCCCTACCCAAACACTGAGAGAGATTTTCGTGCAGCAATGACTGTCATAGAAGAAAGTCGCCCTTTTGCCCAGCAGCTATCCAATGTCTATTTTACTATACTTTCTCTTTTTTGTTTTAAACTCTTCGTGAAGATCAGCCTTGCTATACTTAGTCATTTCTACATTGTAAAAGGGAACCGTAAGGAAGCAGCAAGGATAGCTGCTGAATTTTATGGAGTTCCTCAAGGACAAGGTATGTTTATATTTACTATCTAATCACTACTGTTGGGGTTTTTTGTTGCTTTTTTTTGGTGTTTTTTGTTTTGAGTTTTTCAGGCAATTGCTTATCTGCAGGAGATTTTTCTGTAGCTCTCTGTTATTTTTAACAAAAAGCAACATTGGTAGATGTTTTTAAGCAAATTATTATTAGTAGTATTTTTTGCAGGAAAACATTATGTTCACAATGATACTGAAGTATTATAGTCAGTGTCTTGTTAAAAGAAAGGCCTATACTTAAGAAGGCTATACTTAAGATTGACATATATTTCCACTCTAGTACACTTTTTTTTTTCCTAATTGCTTTAAAAATTGATCCCACTTTAGCCATATATGGGTGAAATTTTCCACATTTGTATGTTATTATTTTGCAGTACTCCAGTAAAACTAATCCATGCATTAATGAGAATTATTTCCTGATTAGGGGTTTCCTGTAATTTATTTGAGATTATTTGAGAAGTCCTTCTGCTTCCTTTCAATTTGCATCTTGGCAGGTATCAGGAAGCTACATGCTTGTCAAGTTGAGCTTTTGGGTGTCTGTGTGACCCACCACATTTTACTCTTGTAAAATCCTTTTTTCTGTTTGCTCAAGCAGAATTTTGGCAGAGCTGTGTATTGCTGTTTCCACAAGCTCACCTCTGCTGAGCCAATGCCATTTTCATTTAATTCTTCTTCTGGGTCACAGAACACACAAAACTCTTTTCTTGATTATGCTATCCTATTGCACAACTGAGCCACGCTTTTTCTCAGTATGGGGTCCTTGCTGCCTTGCTTGTGTCTTGTGGTTCCTTATGTTCTGAGATGACAGAAACTTTAAGTTAGACAGCATAACAGGAAGGGTTGTCTCGTCTCTTAGCACGTTCACTACTCATCTCTAGGTACCATAAAAAACAAGAAATAACCTGAGTTAAATGCAAAGTGGGAAACAGTAGAAATATGCCAGAAACAGCTACAGATCTGAAGATCTTTTCATTCTTCTATACTGGGAAAGCAGAGATTAGTTTACGTTACAGGTTTACTTGAGCTGGATTTATATTGTGTCTTCTCTGCATGATTTAGAAAATTCTGGCTCGTGGCTTTTCCATCTGAGTATGTTAATCAGAACATTTGAACTATTACATTACTATGCGTGTGTGTTTTTGTGTTAATAATTGTATAGATGTATGTGTAGGTGTATGCATGTACACGTATTCACTAGAGTGGGATGGCAAGGAATGACCATCTGTCCCACTGGCAGAAACACTCAGGGGGAACATGTTAGTCTTTGATTGAAATTGGGAAGAACTTTTTGTTAGAAACTTCAGGCTCACTGTAAGGCGGATCAGTCTGGGAAGACTGACAGAAAATCTGAATAAGGAAGGAGAAGGACTGGGAGAAAAGTAGAGGGAAAAGAATAAAATGCATCAAGTTGGAAGGCATTTGGTCTTCCCTTATCTTGCAGTCTGCACCTTTGCTTGTGTTTGTAGAAGGGGTCATGATACTGCCTCAGTTCACAGCATGCTGTGGCATTGGCTTTGTTTATGTTTGTGAAGTACAGTTTGGGGATGCCTCAGTAGAAACTGGACAGTACCATGTAACTTTTGGTTCTCAACTTCTCAAATGTCTAGAAGATGTTCAATAAGTTATGTGAACCCACAGCTTCTATTAAATGAGAACATTAAATATTGAATATCCACTTAATTAGTGATCTTGATATGTGTTTTTATTAAGCACACAGAAGTCTCAGCAGGAAACCTCCCCGCAAAACAAAAAAAATAGCCTATCATTGCCTAATTGAAGTTTATAGTATCTTAAAAGTAACTCCCATTAGAGAAATGTTAGTTTTCATTTTCTAGTTTAAACTTGATTACATACTCTTAAAATCGTGTTAGTGCTGATATTTTCAGTTTCCTTGTAATACTACAGAATTACTTTTTGCTATTAAAATGATTTGGCTACAATAGAGTGCTATAATGTTGAAGAAGGAAAGATCCTTTGAAAATGTGTTAGTAGCCACAGACATTATTGCAGTTTTACCAACCTGAGTTCTTGAACTAAAATAAATAAAATAAATAAAAAAATAAAAAATTAAAATAAATAAAACTTCCATCAGAAGAGGGGTGGCCAGCAAGGACAGGGAGATGATTGTCCCCCTCTACTCTGCTCTTGTAAGGCTCCATCTGCAGTACTGTGTCCAGGTCTGGAGCCCCCAGTACAAGAAAGACAGAGAGTTGTTGGAGAGGGTCCAAAGGAGGGCCACAAAGATGATCAGGGGACTGGAGCACCTCCCCTGTGAAGACAGGCTGAGGGAGCTGGGCTTGTTCAGCCTGGAGAAGAGAAGGCTCCAGAGTGACCTCATTGCAGCCTTTCAGTACCTAAAGGGAGCCTACAAAAAGGAGTGGAATCAACTCTTTGAAGGGGTAGATAACAGCAGGACAAGGGAAAGTGATTTCTGTGATAGCTATGCAACCAGTGCTGATTTTTACTGTTCTCATCAGTAGTATGCTTCCCACTTATCCCAACATCTACCTAATTTTTTATTTATGTGAACCGAATATATACAATGTAATTAAAGTATTTAGGAATTTTTCTCCATTTAGGAAAAGTGATCAGTTTAAAGACTATTAGCATGCGTCTTCCCACCTCTATACTCTTCTGGAGTAAAGAGGACAGGATTTAACTTGGTCTGTGCTCCTAAGCTTTGTTTTCTAGACCTGGAATTACTGTGTTTGCCATGTTTGGACTTGTGCTAGTTCAAATACAGTTCACAGACATTTTTATTGATGTATGGTTTCCCATGTTAAATAGAGTGCTCCAGCTGAGACTTTATTAGTGGAACCAGTGAAAATATCAGTTGTATAAAAGTGGGACAGTTATGTCATGTGCCATATATATGATATGTATTACCTATGTATTACCTTCTGGAGTGAGGCTTCTTTTTTTTTTTTTCTTTTTTTTTTTTTTTTTTTTTTTTTTTCCCCTCAACGGTATAGTATTATGGATTCAGTCTGTAGCCAACTAAAAACCTGATGTTATAACAGTGTCATCTGCATTTGCCTTTTTCCTTTATACTTGCCTTTAGCTAACTTCATGCAGACGATTTCTCCATTGCACTGAAATCTATTTTGAACTCTTTCCCTCTGAGCAGTTGGAGCACCTGCAGTTCAGCGTCATATACTGATTTCAAAAAAAACACAAATGCAGTCATCTATCATCTACAGTATTAAAACACTGAATAGCACCAAATGCAGGAGATAACTCTGCAGTCCTTTGTATTTGTTTAAAGTCTATTAAAGACTATGTCTTAGCAAGCTATCAGAGTTTTTTTTTCAGTGAAATTGTAATATTACTACTATAAAATAATTAAATGAAAAAGGAATCCATTCTATTGTAAAGGTTTCATTTACTGGATCACTTTTAACTTTGGCACTGATCTCGTAAACACTTACTCGTATACACATACTTGCCCCATTGAATTGAAAGGGACTGATTTGTTATTCAGAACTAAGTGCTTTGTAGTCAGGGTCTTACAGCCAAGTTATAAATAATTATGATACCTAGCTTTTCTTTTTTATTGTGCTGAAGATGTATTTATTCATTATTCTATGAAAATCATGACAGTTGACATATTATTAATTTATTTTATGGAAAAAGTCACAGCACATACATATTTATTCACTTCTAAAGTTCTGCACCCTATAAACTGATCTACACAAATGAAGCTGCTTGCAGATTAATTTGGGGTATAATTAGCTCCTTAATAGGCTATCTGCAGTGACAGTGACCTGCACAGTAAGATTAATTCTCTTCCTGTATTTCCAGACCTGTGGAGAGTTAATAACTCAGGCTTTTGTGCAGCTGCTGCTTGATAGAAACCGAAAGATCAAAAGCAACCTTTAGCCTATTCCTACTATTCCAACCAGCTGGCCATAGCATGAAAGTACGTATACAAGAGCTGAGTTGAAGGTTCAGCTGATATTTGTATTTTCTTTGCATTAAGATGAGGTAGGAGGATGATAGTAGAGATAGTTTAATAGAAGTTGGAGTTACAGTTCCCATAAATGCATACTGGGCAAAATATTTTATCAAAATTAAATCTGACACTCAGTAACTATCAGAATGCTTGCAGCTACCAGCACATAGTGTTGCAGGGGAACTTTCTTCTGAAAGAATCATTTGGTAGAAGTTACTATATACAGCAAACAAGTAGTCATGCACAGATACAGATATGTTACGTCTGTACAGAAGCTAAGTACTTTTGACAACATGAAATGTTTCATTTTTAATATCCTAATTTTAATTATGTCAAACTCTGCAAAAATCTTCATAGAATATCACCTTATGCATAACTAAAAATTAAGTACACTACGTGAGTTGAGCTAATCTTTTAAGGTCCTTGCCATCCTAAGCCATTCTATGATTTTTTTGCAGATATGGAGATTGTAGAATCATAGAATGGTTTGTGTTGGAAGGTCATTTAAGATCATTCAGTTCCAACCTCCCTGCCTATTTTTTAGGGCATCTTTATACTTGAATGAACATAGCAGTCTTTCTTTGCTTTATCTGCTTTAGCCATGCATGGTAGAAATGACCAGTACTTCAGTTATTCCTAGTTACCCTAAATGAAGCCATTCATGGCTCATGAGTGCAGGCTGCTTAAGACTGGATCCTCTCATCTTTTGGTATTATGAGACTGGCAAACAGCCTAGGTCTTCTGTTTCCCATTTTTTCCTGTACACTGTTTACTGCTTGGGCAGACTCAAGAAACCAGGTTCACTGAATGAAACTCAAAAATCGGAAATAATGCTATGTTACACTGCTAAAGAAAGCTTGACTACATTTTTAAGTGCAGTGAGTGATTACAGAAGACTTTTCCTATTATTCTGTTCTAACAAGTTGCAATTGATAATGTCACTCAGCAACAGTTGTTAGGTAGGGAAGAAAGGCATATGGCATTTTCTCAACTTGCATTCCACAGAGATCACAGTTCTATTAATAAAAGCCATATAAGACCTCTACTTGCTTCCTGGATACAATAGAGATTCATTTAGTAATGATAGGAATATTGTATGGCATACCTATTTGCCATACCACTCAGTGTAAGACGCCACATTTAGCATTTGTTTTTCATAAGCAGCACGTAAGCTAATGGTGTAAAAATGCTTAAGATAGCGTGAACTTTCTTTTTGAAAAGTTCAAGGGAGTTTTTTATTGTGGAGCTTGTCACTCTCTCTTACATGCTGAATAACTTTGCCTCATATGAAAAATATATGCTAAGGAAGAGCCAGACTTAAAAATCCGTCTCAAGATTTTAGGCATTTGCATAGAATGGAACAAATCACACTGAGTATCAACAGGATACCAGAACTGTTCTCCCCTGAAGAACATAAGTTACCTTAAGGGCATTTGGATGAGGGCTACATGATGGAATTAGACTGGCATGAAAATTCATGAGGCCAAAGTCCTGACCTATCTGCAGCAGCAAAAACCAAGCACATCTCCTGTACAGCACTGACTCTTCCCTCACCTTAAAGAAAATCTCTGAGGCTTACAGAAACTGCCAGTGTAGATATCTGCTGGGGACTGTTTGCATGCTTGCTTTCCTGACAGAAACTGAGTTATCCTATCGTGTAGATTCCTTTTTATCACTGTACACTGAGACATCCTTGAGAGGACTACAGGTTCTATACTATGATCAGTTCATTCATATGTACCATCTTAATATGTGCCTTTTCTGAAGGTAGACATTAAGTTGTCACAAACATTGATCCTATTGGCATGCTTGATTTGTGTACTCTGATTTAACTCATGGAAATTCCCTTCATCAGTTTATTTTTTTGAGTGCAATGAATAACAAGCTTTCAAACCACAAACAGTACAAATGAAATATTATGAACATTGATGTAGCTTGCTTAAAACCTGAGTTTTAAAAGTGCATAACAGTAAGACCGAAAGATAATGCTGAAGAAAGCATAGAGCAGCCTACCTGCAAGGCCTTACAGACAACTGTTTTTTAAAAAAATAAATAATAAATTAAAAAGTCATTAGGAAGCCCCAGTAGGATTGAGGTAGACCCAAATGTACCACTTGCAGTGGTCACTTATGCAGCTGTGGGGCGTAACGCACCAGGGGAATACTGAAATAGCATAGCTCCCTGAAGGTGATGTTCCTTCCCTCGCCAATAGACTTGCTATAGCCAGAGTTCTGCTATTCACACTCTTCTCTTGCAGGAGATGTTCTCAAGCATTTGCAATGCAAGCAAACAGCGAGTGAACTTCTGCCAGGATTTGATGATGATGGCTTTAGGGGAATGCATTACGTGCCTAAGTGCTGAGCTTTATTTGTGATTGCAGCAATGCTGCCTGGCTGGTCATAAATCCATTATGGCATGCTCCATCTGTTGCACTGGTGGTTGTTACTTTTTGCTATGTCTGGAGTCTTTCTGGCAATAGATCTGATCTCTTTCTTTATGGCTGTGTTCTCCCATTGTACTTGGCTGAAGGTTAACTCTGTGGTGCTCTGTACCATTCCCGTGTAGACTGTTGGTCTCTTGGCCATGTCTCTTTGTGCACTCCGTCTATATCTGAAGCCCAGACTTGTTTGGTATCTGATTTGGTTAGCTTAATCAGCACTGTTACTTTGATTTGTTTTAACTTGACTCATGTTAGAAAATATTCTTAGTTATCACTGCCTGTCTGCATGAAGAGATCTGGCAGGTGCACAGGAAATTCACAAGGCAAGAAATGTAATAAATGGATCAGTGTTCCATACTGAAACTCCATGATGACGGAGCATTTATAACATCACAATTGTAAGCCTATTCTAAACCTTCTGCTATGCTTCCCAGCATCCATGTAAGGCCTGATGGTAACAATCTCAGCAGAAGAGGTAGAACAAATAGCTATCTATACACTGTTGATATTTTAATAATAATAGCTTGAATTTCCAACTAAGAGATAGTGAAGATGCTGTGTAATGAGCAGGAGTCTGTAGTAGGACTTTTTGGTGTTTTTTTTT
>JAOWBP010002392.1:20589384-20608381 GCA_028571105.1 Tragopan temminckii | reverse complement strand
ATCTCATACAGTCAGAGATAGGAAGTATAGCATATATAATTACAATTACTGCAATTTTTACATAAACAGATTTCACCTTTAGACCTACATTAGTTTCAAGAAAACCATCTCAAGTACAGGCAAGTCAGAACCACAATTCTTTTTTTAAGGTTAAGACTTGGGATTTTGACATCAGCTGAATGATAGTTCTTGTTTAGTAGCTCACAGTACTATGTTAAATAGCATCTTCAGCGTAGACAGCTACTTACAACTCAGCAATACTTTGCAGCATAAAGACCTGACTATATAAAGAGACATTTGAGAAGTATCACTTCAGAAAATAAGCCAGTAGCATGTAAATACAGACAAGGAGTGCAACCAGGGCTGTGGGGCTCCCTTGAACATACCAGGAAATGGGCAAACTGGGCAAGACCATCACAAAGTCCCTGTACACCTCACCCTGGCTGCCAACACAGAGTGCACAGCCAAGGGAAAGCTGCAGCTAGCAATCCCCTGGCCTTTGTCAGCCACTGTGGGCCAGGGCCTGCCCAAATGTCTGCTGTCAGCAAACCAGCCAGCCTCTGGGCCCTGACCCCATGGCCCAGTGCCACAATTGTGGGGCAATGTCTGACACTGGCTCTCCTCACAGAGCCTGATCCTCACCCTTACCTGCAGGCTGACAGGTGTCTGTTCCCAGTAAGGTGACCAATACCCAGGGCTATCCCTTGTCAGCCTGCTCCCCAGCTAGGGATGAGACGTCCCTGCCCTGACATGGGGCACCATGAATCACCCAACCTAATGCTAAAGATGGTGCTTCTTAGATAGGAAGTTTGAACCACTGTCACCACTGCTGAAATGCACCTCCCACTGCCTCACTGTGCTCATATCCACTGTTCAGTCCCCAGAAACATTCATCAAGTATCAATGAATGTCAGTGGGTGACATTTTTTTCTTCATGGAGGAATTCAGTGACACACTTTTTATTCATATGTGCTTCCATGTCAGATACCATTGTGTCAGACTGCCCCTCTGCTGCCATCTGTCACATGGCAACAACACATAATGGAAAACTGGCAGGAAGGCTCAACCTCTATTGCTGTACCAGCAACATCTGCATCTGATATCTGGTAGACAAACGCCATAAAATAGGAGGCATTACTTTTGGAGCAGCCTTCACATTATCCCATCAAGTTCTTAAGATACAGAAATCACAGAATCGCAAGATCACTTAGGACCCTCTTGAGGTCATCTTGTCCAGTTGCCAAGAAACTCTTTTTTATTTATTTTTAATTATTTAATGAGGCCAGATATTTGTAGAAATCTTCAACTTATAGAAAGCTTAAAAAAGACATCACAAAAACACATTTTCTACCCCTCTCATGAGCACAGACTGTTTTTAAAAAAAAGTTACCACATTTCTGGCCTTAACCAGTGTATTTTGAAAGTGCCTTGTGATAGCTGCAGTACATCACTTAATCATCCTAGTTAGGACCGTCCAAAAGTACTTTTCTATTAGTACATTAGATTCAAGTTTACACTCAGAATGTTAGTCCCAATTAACATAGGTTAAAGCAATTATGCAAACATATTTACATCCTGAAGTAATCATACAAACAATGATTTCCTAAATAAGTAAATCCTTAGCAGGTTATCTGCTTTATTTCTATTCACCTTTAAAGGGAAGAAAACAGCGTCTGGCACAAAACCTTCTCTTCAGAAAATATTGTGTTTCAGCATTACAGCTATGAATTATCACATGTTCTGGATAGAAAGATACTTTGAGTCATAGAAGACCATATCTATAATAGCCCTTTAAATGATGGCATTTACAACCTTGAATTTTGGTAGAATATTATACTTATCCCACAGCCTTGTACTTATTTCATTACAAAGGGAACAGTCTGAGCAGTTACTTGTAAAACAACAACATCAGATTTTTTTGTTGTCTTGTTTATCTACTGCAATGAGATTTTTAAAGAAAATAAAAGTTAAGCAAATTATAATTCTGATTAAGGTTTTAGTAACTTGTAACTACTATTTTATTCTTATACAATACTTTTCATCAAGATCTCAAAGTATTTTTTTCTTTTAAAGGAAGGAAATGCCACTGAACCATTTTACAGGTAGATAAATTTTACAGATTTCAATTTTTCTCTGCCTATTTCACATCCTCCTATGTAAGGAGAAACAATGGATACTATATTTAGTAATGGTTTCCAAACTAGTCTGAGACTGTATTCAGCAATCCACACAGCCATACACAAGATTGTTTATGGTTGCCCCTTACAAAGTGTGTATTCATCCAGAAATTCTGAAATTTCATAGCTGATAATTGGCCTCCAAAATTTCCAATATTGCTGTCCACCTATAAGCCTTCCCAATACCAACCCCAACAGTGAAAATCGTCTCAGACACAGAAGTCTTTAGAAGTATCTTTTGGGGATTAAGAAAAGGAGGTCTTTCAATAGTACATTTGCATTCTCCCCTCCTAAATTTGGTACTTTGCATTACTACAGCATACTCCAGGCAAATCATAACCTAATAAAGATCTTTTCAGGAAGAAAATCTGAAGTGAATATAAGTCCTATTAACTTTATTCACTTGATGACAAAAACTAATAAGCAAGAATGCTTTTCTTTTTCTACGAACCTAACACTTAAACACAGTTGGTTTTATATCTAGTTTCCAGCTCAACTGAATGAGATTGAATTAGAAATAATAAAAAATGAGAGAAATTTGAAAATATTTAACTCCAAAACCATGCGAGACAAATCCCAACAGCAGTAACACCTAAACAGCATTTCATGTGCAAATGCTTGACTTGCAACAGGAAAGTATTTATTTCTAATTGATACTGTAAAACATATCTAGCAGCACATATTTTTAATGCATGCCTTCACTTGGAAGAACTGGAAAAGATGTTTAAGTCAAAAGAACAGTTATCAAATTTTTAACGCAATTGCACTGAAGACTTCATAAAGCAATTGAAATCCATATAAAATATTTTCAGAAAGTTATATATGCATACATATACACACCTCTACACCTATGAGAAGTGCATACATTTTAGATAATAGATAGTAGAATACGCACTCACTTGAAAGGCCTGTATCTAAAGATTTCGCAATAGTTTCATGGATGTTTCTGGTTTCATCAAGTCATTGTTTAGTCTGGAGAAGAGAAGGCTCAGGGGAGAAACCTTATGGCTCTCTACAACTACCTGAAAAGGAGGTTGTGGTTAACCTCTGCTCCCGTGTAACAGTATAGGACAAGAGGGAATGGCTTCAAGTGTCACCAGGGGAGATTCAGGTTTGATATTAGGACAAATTTCTTCTCATAAAGAGCTGTGAGGCACTGGAATGGGCTGCCCAGGGATTGATGGAGTCCCTGGAAGTGTTCAAGAATTGTGGAGATGTGGCACTGAAGGACGTGGTTAGTGAGCACGGTGGGGATAGTTAGACAGATGATCTGAGAGGTTTTTCTCCAACTGTAATGACTTTGTGATTCTATGATTAAATTCTTAATTACACAAATAAACGTAAGTGAAATGTGATAAAGTCATGTTCTGTAATGTAAGGTGCAAAAAACATAGAAGGAGCACTAGCTGAGACCAAGGGTCCACATAAACAAGTACCTTAATCTTCCATGGTTGAAAAGAAATGAGAACAAAAGAAATGAGCTTGTGCATGGAAAAGCCCTCTCAATTATTTTAATCTCAAAGTTTATCCCAAGTTTGGTGTATTTTTTGTTTAGCAATGGTATGTACAAATCTTTTTTTCAACTACTTATCCATCACCCCTTGAACTCAAGCAAATACTTTTTCATGAGCATAGTCCTTGTTCTGCAAATAGTTTTGGAAACAGCTTCCAGCTGAGACATCTCTAAAGCATCAGGCTCTGAAATTACAGATAATTAATCTCTGTGTAAACAAAGGATTCAGTTTTCTAAAAATAGTAAGGAGTGAGAGAATGACTTCTAAAAGTCATAGTATTAGGTGGGAATAACTCTAAAATATGTCTGTGAAAATCCTAAAAGTATAACTTGCATACAAAGACATGAAGAGGTCAAAATTTGCTCTTAGGAGAGAAGAGAAATATTAATGGACAACTGTTGAACCAAATTCATGATTCATGAACAAAACTGCTACCGATTACATTTCAACCTGAAGATTTTCTATTATTTCAAATATGCATGCTGTTACTAAACTTTCATGCACTGCAAATGGCTGATAAAATCCTAAGCCTATTCCATTCAGAAGTGACAGTCCTGTAGAAGTTGCTCAAAACATACAAAAACACTTCCAGTAGAAACCTCATGACATAAAATATGGTTTAAATATTTTTTTTTTACTTGTCTTTCTCTTCCTATTACAGCTGTCAAGAGTATTCAAATACATTCAGAATACTTCAGATTGAGATCAGGAATGACAGAATTGATCCGAAGGCCCGATTCTTCTTGCCTATTTTTGAAGTAATACTAAGACCTTAAAATCCAAATGGATGGAAGAGCAGAGAAGAATAGGGCCTTATGTCAGTTTACCTAAACCAATTTGCTTAAAGAATACAGAAGAAAAAGATAATATTTGTTTTAACCAATGTATAAAAAATAATTGAAGCACTTACAGCTGTGAGAATTTACAGTGCTATCTCACCAGTTTTCCATATCTGAAAGAACCTAAGGACAGCTTTTATGGAACCGGAGAAAATACAAAAATCAATCACTGCTCTTTTTATACTAACGTTTCAGCAAATTTTAATCTTATTTGTAAACCACAACTATTCCATTAGATAACCTGAAGTATGGGACGAGCAAACATCTGGTGTATTACATCAGCAAAGAATAGCAATTTCTTTTTTTTTTTTTTAATATTTATCTCAAATCAGCTTGATTTGGATACCACAGTTTAATCAATGCTGCATTTTCACCTTATCTTACAACTTTTCAAAATCATCAATTTATTGCTTACTGTGGCTTGTATTTTTCCATATACAGGTTTGTTTAGTTCCTTGAGTTGAATTTTCAAAATTGACTGTCAAAAGTAAAGCAAATTTGTGGGAAAAAAAATGAAAAGTTTCCTGGCATAGTTGATTTTTTTTTAATAATAGGACAAAATAATAAAAATCTTTTTATACGCAGAAGTCCCATTTGTAAAAGAAGAAAAAGAAAACAAACAAATAGCAAGTATTAAAAAAAAAAACAACAAACAACAAAGCTGTTCTTTTGTTTTAAGTTTGCATATTTTAAGGTATAATTCATTTCCTCATTTGATAAGCAAAGGTAATTTGAACACAGTAAACTCAAGCTGGCAGGTCAGGAGTAGGTTTTTGTGGTACATAGACATGATAGGTGATTCCATCATCAGTAGAACTTACATATCTTGCCTGGAAAATGGCATTTCCAAGCAGGTAGTCAAACCCTATCCAGTTTGCTAATCATATGCATCTTACATTTTCATTTACCTAGGCAATGAAATATGCCCCACGTAGATCTCTTTCTGATTTTGTATTCACTCATGACAGAGAATGATGCTATTATTTACATTCTGTTAATTTTACTACTCCTGTTTACCTTCCTTCTACTATCACTGGTAGCTAGTCCTTCCCTGCAAACAGATCAAACTCTCATGTTTCTACTACAAAACTTGAATCATAAGCCTCTTGAAAACCCTAGTTCTTTAATGGCTTTAAAAGCCATTTACACAAAACCACTTTCCTATGGCAATCTGTTCAGTTCAGTTAGGCTTTTTTGGGGAACACTCACAGAGGACACCACAGAGCAGGTTCTGTAGGAAAATATACATACAAAAATCTAACACATCCATGGGGGAAAAGAAAAAAGAAGAAAAAAGAGAAATAAAAGACGTCCAGCTCAAAGCCAGCTTTAGCTTTCTCGCAAAAGTGGAGACAGCTGGCTGGGCAAGGATCAGCATAACTGAGCTGCTAGGCCCCAGCCATGGGACATTTCTGTCTATGTGTGCTGGTCAGCCTCAGCTGTCAAGAAGCTCTTGGGAAACAAGCTAATGAACCATCATAACTTCAAATGAAGTAAATAATTATCATCCTTCTTTCGCAAATGAGTAAATAAAGATAGTGGATAAATTACTAGTCTGAAGTCACAAAAAGAGACTTCAGTAGTTCCAGAAACAGAACACCAGATTCCATGTTTACGTGTTCCCTTCTAAGGGCTTCTATCCCACTCTGTTTCTTGGTAGAAATTACAGACCAGTCTCTTACCACTTTCAGCTAGTACACTTAGCACAGAGTCACAGACAACGGGAAATTCACACTCACAAGGGAACAGAATAACGTATGCATCACAGAATATAATGCAGTGCAGAAATTCCAGAGCTGGGTCCAGGAGAGGTACCTTAGAACAAAATAATTTATCAGTAATGCAGAGATTTACTGCAGTAAGTTTCTAGGTTGTGACAACATCAGCCTTCACACCTGCGACGTATCTCCCCACCACACTCTAATACTTGTTACAGCCAAGAAGTCATTTTTCTAGGAGTCAGATGCCTAAATACATAACATAATTTCAGCCTAAGTGATTTAGACTCTAGTACTATATTGCCTGGTAGATAACCTTCGATGCTACCAAATTGCATCCAGAAGCACAGCACAGGCTGCAGATCAACTGCATGTTTAATCTTGTTAAAGACAGTCACAGTACGTGAGAAGCTAAGAAGAGACACTAACTGAGCTGCTCTAACAGAGTTTACACTCTGTGCTACTATGTAGGAACTGAAACCTTAGTACAACCTCTACTTCTTTAGAGATAAAGCTGAAAGCTTTGTACTTCAGGTTATTAAAGACCAGCATCACAAAAGACGGTGGCATAAAACAACACATTTGAGAAAGATATCTCTCAGCAGCAAACTGTGACCAAGCAGAAAGCAAACATCATCTTATTTACTTAAAGTAGTTAGCAGTAAAGAAATGATCAGTTAAAAGAGTGTGATGGAATCACAAGACACTGCACAACACCACGTGTGGCAAACGGAGATGGAAATGAAGGTATCTCTTCTTCAAATGCAAAAATTGGGTAACACTAAGTTCCTGAAAAGCAAAACCTGGGTGACACTTGGTCCTCTTACCATTACTTTGTTTCTGAAGATCACTCATTTTGAATCAAGTGTCTATGTGGTCATTTCAAAGTTTTTTTTGTTTGTTTTTTAATGGCAGCACATCAGGAGTGGGTAGAAGCTAGCTGAAAGTTAACTGCTTTCATTTTTGTAATCATTTTTTCTTAATTCTGCATTCACAAAAAAAAAAAATAAAATCCTTCTTTCCTTCCATAATCACACACATCACTTGTACTTTCATGCCTTTAAATGATACGAAGTCTCATTTCAAACAGTCGCTACAATTTCTGTATTTAACATTGCAGTGCTTTAATGTATTAGAATCTGAATAGTCCTACAGTATCAAGGATGCATTTTAAGACATTTTCTTTTCAAAAACATTTCCTCAAAATTAGCATCTGAGAAGTGCTTTGTGTTTTCTACTTCGTTTCCGTATTGTTCAGCAACTTAACTAAGAATGATGAAGCACTTTGACACAATTATAAGTATCCATTTGAAAGTTCACATAGAGTTTATTTATTAAAAAATATATATGGTCTGAAGCTGTATTTTTATTGTCACTCATGTCACAGCATATTTAATGATTTTAAATAGACGAGAAATGGAAATAGCTGGTAACTTGGTAACATTTATATGCCCGTATAAAAGAAAAGACTCAATTATGGCTTTTATTGTAAAAATAAAAGGAACACACACACTTTAGGAGTAACTCATCCAGATGGCAGTTTCAAGAGTTTGCCAGACACAGTTAAGGAGCACTGATAAATTAACATGAAAATAACTGTGTGCAACGTGGTATGTTTTCTGTTTAGAGGATTAACAGATAACTTTAACCTATTAGCGTTCTCTGTGCTATATACACATCAAGTCACCACTAAAAATACAACTTCTTTAATTCTAACTTCAACTCTCTGATAAACAAATGTCTCCTTTAACATGACAGCTAGAAGCACTCATGAGAAAATACGTCCTCCAAGCAGTCACATAACAGGAGCCATATGCAGAGGCACATAGCAACAGCAGATAAAAATCTTGCTACAGTCAACTTGATTTCCCCAAGATATGACACCGTCTCATTTTCCAACAAAAAAGAACAATTATTCATGTGAGTACATTTGTAACTAGCGTAACAAAACGTAAAACTTAGTTTGTTCCCAAGTGTAGCCACGGTGAGGAGTATTTAGGAAACTCGAGAGGAACTGTGCAGACTAGCTAGGAAAAAGGCTTGTTACAGAAGAATGTGTAGGAAGAAGTCAGGAGTAAAAAAAAAAAAAAAAAAAAAAAAAAAAAAAGGAGAATGGTGCATGAAAACCTCTGTCACAAATGTTCTAGTTGTCATGCACTTTACACACAGAAATCCATCCCCATTTATTCATTTATTGCTTATCATATCGAGCTGCATATTGTTCTTTACTCCACTGTGTTCATATTTTACCTTTATTTTTTGTAACGTTGTGCTGAATGTGACAATTTAAAGATCTAAGCCTTTGAGGTATTAAGCATATTCTGCTATACACTTCAAAAGACAACTGCTAAGAGTGGAGAAATTTAACCTCAGAAAAAACAGCCTGCTATTTGTAGAACTCAGCTCCTGTAAGTCTTCAAAGAAAGATTGTCTCTGAAGACAATGTAGCAGGCAAACAATTTTTAGCATTCCGTCAATCTAAAAAAAGTTCAAAAGAAAAGAGGCAAGCAGATTGGTTTGCCTCTTTGAAAACAATGCTTTGCATGCCATAGCATTTCTTCAATATCATTTTGACTTTGCTGGAACATTGCTTTGAGTTTTCCTTAGCAGACCTTCTTTGAAAGGTGGGAATTTCTAAAGCACAGGCTTCAGTTGTGAGTCATTACTATTGTTTCCTCTAAATTTTCTCACCAGCTCATCCTGCATCATTTCCCTTGTTCTCATGAATGAGCAATAGTAATGGAAACAAATCTATTGATAATAAAGACTGAGAGAACTATTGCAATAGATTTTCAAATGTCCTGTCAACAAAGTATACGTTTAATGTTAGTTGCTAATTTTTTGGATTGTAAGCAGGAATTAAGAACTCTGTTTCCTTGTTTGATACAAGCTTATTTAAACACTGAGAACTGACCTCATAGCAGCAGATAAAACGCACCCATCTTGTGCAACATTGTTTTATGAACCATTACAATATAAAGGAAAAGGAATATGATTTTATCTTAAGAGAATATGGCATTTACACAAAGTGAATGCATCACCAAAGCTTCATTTCCCTATTGTGTGTCTGTATTTCAGCACAAGAAGAAAAAAAACATCCTTACATACCATGGAATCTTAACTCCCTTCAAGATTAATGGATACTGGTTTGTACGTGCATTTCAGGTCACTTGACCCCATCTGTTGAGTAAGAGTGTAACACTGGGATAAATGAAGCAGACTGCAGAGCTCAGTTTCCTCTCTATAATTCATTACATACAGTCTTTGCCTTGTGGACCCTTCGTGTGGAGCTCTCTTTGATGCCAGTGGAATTTCTGAGCATGACACTTGTGCCGCATCCTCACATCAAGCTCTGCCAAGCGCTGCTTTCTTACTGTTTCAGTGATCCTTTTAAAAGTTAGTCTGGAAGTTTGATGAGAAAACCTCAACAAACAAATGAACAACAGTAACAAAATGGCCTTACATGCTTTAACATGTCACAAGTGCTGGAGTCAGTGTTCTCAGATACTAGAAGCAGCAGTTGCCAATATCTTTCAATTTGCCTTTTCGTGAAGGAGCACTATAATGTCAGCTCTTCTTAGACACCTTGAGTGATTTCTATTTCACAGTGACAGTCCTCAGACACAACTGACCACAAGCATCACTAACACTTGTCCATTTTCAGGATCTTAAATGCACAGTTTTCAGGGAACGCTGAGATAAGGTTAACTCTCTTCTTGTTTGCTGCTCTTCTATTTGCAAAAACTCTCCTAAAAAGCCAATTTCTCCAGAAGTTAAAAGCAAGTTTTAACACTAACTTCCCGGAGCTCTATGTAAGAGTGCCATCTAGCGATGCTCTGCAAGGGTGTTTTCTGCTGAGAACAAATTCTCAATCACTTTTTAAAACAAATTTTGCTCAGTATATTAGTAGAGGGCATTAATAAAAGATTATTAGAATCATTAATGTAACTTAATAACATAGGAAATTTTATTACTCGATCCATTTTCCATGGTGTGATTGTGTTTTCATGGTTAGTTCTTCGGTAGTCCCATTACTATGCTGCAGTATTAATAATGAGAAATACCTTTATACCAGTGGGAAGCAATAACTGGTATATTCACTATTCGGACTATTTGCATGGCTGCAGATCATGCTGCTAGTGTTCTGTACAGCTGCAGGCATTTCTACACATATTCCTTTTAAAAGGGAACAATCTGATGCATCTCTTCACATGCCACGACCGCGATCAACACAAGATACTCTTAAAATGACATAAGACCTGAGAAGATGTGGACCAGCACTGCTGCTGAGTCACAGCCTTGCTCCCAGGCAGAAGCCAGCCCCATTCTGCCACCAGGCCCTGTGCAACTCAGCACTTCTGAGCTGCACAGGTGATGGGTGACAGGCTGCCCAGAGAGGCCATGGAGTCTGCTCCTGGGAGGCTCTGCAGGAAAATGGGGGTGGGACAAGATGGTTTCCAGAGGTCCCAGCAACCTTAACTGTGATTCTGTAAGGTACACTTTTAAGACAATGCTAATTGCTTCTCTTTGCATGACTGAAGAGGAGCTATATTCTTAGAGAGGGATAGGTAAAGGGTTGCTGTACAGTGTGACAAATCTGGCTTTTATTCACAATTAGTTAGATTTCAAGGTGTTCACAAGGTAATGGAACTGGTGCCCCTCTCTGTGAAAGATGGTTAGAAAAGCCATCAATTATTGGGATATTATATCCCAAGGTTTTGTTTGTTTTTGTTTTGTTTATTTTTATTTTTTCTTCCCTAAACCGCAGGCATGGGCTTTAACTGTAGGGATTCTATCATTTAGTAACAAATCAAACAGATTGCTTTGACTGTCATTATTAAACCCTCTCACAGCTAACAAGTAAGAAGCTGCACGCTACTGTAATGAGCCTAAATTGAAAATGAAAGCTTCCTATATCCTGTGAATATGGCATTTTTCAAGCTCAGTTGTTTCGTAAAGAATCCCTGACATCTGCTGGTAATTACGTAAACTGGATTGCTGAATCAAACCATCTTTTGGTCAGTTTTTGGATTAAGGGAGATGCTTTAGAAGACAAATTATTCAAATAAGGCAACATTTAAATAATTATAGTCATGATGTAATGTGGTTTCAAAACTGAACTGCACCAAAACTTCTTTTAAGTATTAAACATGAGAATATTTTCAAGAATATTGGGATGACTCATTTTTTAAATATCCAAGCCCCTGTGAATTTTATGGAGCAACTGTAGAACACCTTGTCTGGTAAAATGTAATTTATAAACTGATTTATGCGTGAAGGAGCCCATAGCCAGAAAACAAGAGAAACACGAAGAATATACACATGAAAAAGCATAGTAGAGAGTTGCTTTGCCAGTGTTTTTGATTTGTTAAGGTTTTTTTACTCATTAGTTACACATTTCTAAATGGTAAATAGGATGAGATTGTTTATTTACATAGGAGGAAATTCATGAAAAATAAACTTCATGGAGAAAATATTAAAATCTAACTGAGATATAGAAAATGTCTGTAAAGATGTTATTTTCAGTTCTAAATCTAAGTGGCACCATGTTCTTGAAGCAACACAGACTTCTGAGTTTAGACTTTCCAACCAAGTATAAGAAACATCCTTTTCTTTCATGCAAAACTGACATTACCCTGTCACACAGCTATTCAGTAAATATAGAATGATTCTGGACTTTTCATAGCATCATAGGTCCAAGTTAGTTTCTAGATCTGAGATATTTATATTTTGACAGAAAAGGAGGCAGTTCTTGATGGCAGAGCCATTGACTACTATGCCTCTCTTCCAAGAGTCTGTTTCACTTGAAGCTGCTCAGTACCATTGTCCCAGCTGCCTTTGTGGACTCCTATCATAAGCAATGCACTTCTTAGATCCAACCCCAATAGTGAAACAGTGCTAAAAATCATACA
Source organism: Tragopan temminckii (assembly GCA_028571105.1). Lineage (NCBI taxonomy): Eukaryota > Metazoa > Chordata > Aves > Galliformes > Phasianidae > Tragopan > Tragopan temminckii. Next base: position 20,596,221 of record JAOWBP010002392.1, on the reverse strand, counting down.
GAACAAACTCTCCCAACACTTTCAGCTTGAGAGCAGAAAGTTCCCTCTGAAAATATTTATTGGCAACAACACTCGAACACCTTTCAAAAGCAGTATTTGTAGCACTTCCTACTCAGTCCAGGCCAATTACCTCACTCAGTTATTCAATAGAAATCCAGTTTCTGATCTGTACTTTAGATTATGCAGATACAATTCTTCATGTACTTAATTGCACGGACTCATGCAACAAGATACCTACAGGCAAGACTAAAATAAACACAATAAAAGAACATTGAAGTAAATAAATATTACAATCCTACTGCGCAATAAATTATCCATTTATCATAAAGTGTCAGAAAGACTATAAGAACAGCCAGAGCCATCTTTAAGTCATTCATTTAATCAGTCATTCAAGATATTAGTACTTAGATTTATAATAAAGATTAATTGAATAGAATGGGGTAAATTAAGGATAAATGCTCAATCATAAGTACTTCATAAAACTTACTTTTGTTATCTGATATTACATTGTTTCCACATGTGTATACAATTTTAAATCTAGAAAAAAGATGCTAAAAGTGTTCTCTTGGCAATAATTCCTCCACCTATCCTTCTCCCCTAGCTATCCCAAAACTAAAAAATAACAATGCTTTGGTTAGAAATGTATTTCTCAAGTTATTTTCTCAAAGTCTAGAGCTGTTGCTACCAGTTTATGTTCCTAACATCATACGTAGTAATTTTGACTATATTCCTGAAGCATTTTACAAAGTCATACCAGCTATAGACAGCTGAAGAATTTGTAGCATCGCTAAGGTTGGAAAGACCACTGAGATCATTTAGTCCAACCACCAATCCATGCCTATGACAGCTCTAGACCAGTGCCATATCTACATTTTCCTTGAACACCTCCAGGGATGGTGACTCCACCTCCTCGAGCCTGTTCCAAAAATGATGTTAGTGGGATAGTTGTCTAAGCTCAGGTAACTAAGCCAACTAAATCTTAAAAGCCTAAGTCAGTTTCAGGCAACTGCTTTCTTACCTTTCATGATGGCCTGCCATTTTGAAGCAGAGCTACCTGAAATCCCTACTGTGTGAACATGAATTCACAACCTGGTGGACTGATTCTAGTCAACAGGGATGGCTTCGTTTACGTTAATAAGATCACATAAACACCAACTTGTAACCACAAAGTCTTTTCCACCTCATCCCCTAGCTGCATAAGCCAGTCATTGCCCCACCTTCATGACAAGGAAAACACAGCTTCATCTGACCTAACTCTGCACACCCATGTTTTTCACTATGTTGATTCCAAAAACAAACAAAACAGTATTTAAGGAGAGATGGGAGGTGAGAGACAAAGACACTGAGCCTCCTGCCTTTCCCAATTAGGAGAGCAAAAGATATTAAAAAAAAAAAAAAAAAAAAAGGAAGGAAATAACCTCTTAGAGATAAAGGTAGAACAGAAAAGAAATACAAGAGAGACTGAAGCAGTGTACAGGAACTGTTGAGCCACTGCCTGGACCACTGATTGATCACCTGGGGAAAAGATTGGGTCAGCCCTGGGAGCACAGGTGGAGGCAACTCCTAGACCCCATTTAAGGGCTGACTGCCACTGGTAAAGGATCTTTTTGTGGAGATCCCTCCTTTGTGGAGATTTTCCCCTACGAGCCTAGATCTTCGGATACAGATGAGAATCGTTTTCCTGTTTGTCTCTTTTGCCATTCCACCACAGTAATCTTTCCAACTGTAACAAACAGCCACAATAAATCTCATCACTGCCAATTCCCACTCACAGTTAGTCTAGTTTCATTTTAACCTTCTATTACTGCCTTAGACAAAAGAAAGTTCTTACAAAGAGGATTAAGAATTTTGTTACTAGATAATTAGATATCAGAAATGCAACAGTGTTGGAGTTTGAGATAAACAATAACAACAAAAAAAGATTTAAATTACCCTCTCAAGTAAATAAAAGCAAATTAAGAACAATTATTACAGGATACTAATTTTGTGTAAGGGGAATATCCCTATTACACTATATTAAGGGGAAAAGAGTTCTTAACAGTATGCTTGCTTTACCTTTAGTCCATCTCCATGAGCACAGGCTCACAGAACTGATGCCAGGGAATGCAGCTGAGAGCACTCCCTCTAAGAGGGTGGTGAGCTCCAGGTAGAACAGAAGTTTCAGTTGTTCAAGCCAAGTCTCCCTTTTTTAAAACACAGTTATGTTCTCTGTGAATAGTGTAACTAATATTTACATGTATTCTTAGAATGGGATTCTTGGTGCTAAAAAGCATATGAAGTTGAATTGGTTTTATTGAGGAAAATCTCAAATGTCTTTCAAAATAAAGAAGCCAAATAAACTACAGTAAAATCCCTTAAATTCATGATTTTCAAAGTTATTTTTTTATGTATTTTTGACAAAAATCTGGAGTGATTTCTCCTCAAACTCTTGAACTTTCAATTTAAATTGATTTTATAGCAATGCCAGATGTATTTTCAAATTCTTTGCAGAAAAAAAAAATAACATTTTCAATCTACTATCCAAAAAGAATACAGGAATCTTCCACAACTTTAGTGGAATCAACCACCAACTTTAATTGTTCAGAAGGAACTTACAATGAAAAGTACACAAGGAATAGTAATTCGTATTCTACGTGACCTTCTACATTCAGTATCTCGTGCTAATCCATAGAGTAAGGCTGAATATGCAGAGGAGTAGAAGTTTAAATAGAAATTTTAAAGAGTTACTTTCCTTTCATGCTCATAGTACTTTCTATTTTGTGCTGCATGCTCTGACCAATAAGTGGAAACCCGAGCTGCTTTAAGGGTGCATTTTTTTTTTTTTCCTTTTGTCCTCTGACAAGAACTCCCATCGCCAGCACCTCAGTGAACTGCTATCTGAAATGCATCAGAAGTATTTTTGGCTCGTACGTCCTACAAAATGTTTTCAAGCCCTTTCCCACGAAGTGAATCAGTTGCTAAGGAATACATCTTCTGTACTCATCACAACACAAAACAGCATTAGTTAGTGACACGTCTAAGAGAACAACCAGCTGCTAGCAACACTGATTTTTATAAGATGCATCAGAAGAGACAAGATGAGCTACATACCTGAGTGTTTCTTTTTCCACAAGAAAATATAGCGGTAATTTTACTTTTTGAAAGATTCTAAAGGGATCAGCCAACAAATTTACCTGCCTGGATCAAGAAGAGAACAGAGATCCTGTTCCTCTCTGTAGCTGAGAAGTAATTACAGCACCATTTAAGTACTCATCTAGGGTGATCCTTCCCTCAGGATAAACCTACTTTCCTCCCTCTAAGAACTTGAGCATAAACTCAGGAATGGCAATTTCTTTTTCATACCCCTAAAGCACTTACTTTGATTACCTATCAAAACATGGAAAAAAAAAAAATAGGATGCATTGCAGAGTGTTGATTACATTAACCTGCGAAAAACAGCACAGGCTCAGAGAAGTGAAACTCATATGAGCATGCAGGGGACAAATAAAAAAAGTGTGATACTTTCAGTACAAAAACAACTTTCTCTGAAAGGTGTAACAGAACGCATTACAGATCACTTTTCTTCATATGAAGGATTATTTGTAGTTCCTCTAAGGAGGAAGGCACGAGACCACACTTCTGGCTCCACCTCAGTTAGGAGTTACCCTTTATCCAGGGCATGCTGTTTGCACTGCATTATACCCAACTCCAACCTTCTCTCCTTTGTATGTCACATTGATACTCAAAACACCGTTTTCTGCAGAAATTACCCATGTAGTAGTCACATGCCATTAGTGCCTTAATGCCAGCAGGTGCAAGCAGCTAGCTTGTAATTGCAACCAAATAGCTTTCACAGTGTAACATCAAAGGTAAAGTCAGAGGCACACATCTAACACCTCTGCTGGATTTTGAAGTCTACACTAGGTAGGATCCAAGCTCATCCAGCCAGAAACTGAAGCCACTCCAAACTGACAGACTGCCACAGCCACCCTGGGGTCCCCTTTCACAATACTACCATTGAGCAACAGTATTTGTACCCCAAATCAACAATACCATATGATCTTCACATGCCAGAGGGATACAACTCCTCTTAGTTTCTTTTGGTATTATACCCCCTTGGGAGTAAGGCATTACACATGAAAAAGAGGAAACAAGCCTAATTTGTACACTTTAATGGTTAAATATGAAACATATCTTCCTGCTCTGTTACCTTCTTGAGGATAGACATTGCATCTTTCAGAATAAAATCAATGCAATAGAACAACAGATTATGAAGAATTAACTCTCCTATGGGATGTTTCTCATTACTTGCAGCTGTCCCATCACAGATCTGTTTATTGTTAAACGACAACCTACATGCAGTTTTAAATATACACAGCTCATATATAAATTGCAAAAGCTACAACTGTGCTTTGAACTAAGTCTTCCAACTTCAGTGTCTAAAACACTAAGCAAATCAAAGTCAACATCAAGTTTTCTACCTATTTGCATTCATCTTCCTCATTATCTATTGATTTCCCTTTATTTTGCTTCCTTTGCTTTCAATGTTTTGCACTTTCTCCTTTCAGAAGTTTGTCATGTTACCACTCTCAACATTTTCTCCTATATTTCTCACGATTTAAAAAAGAAATAATACCTCCACTTCATTCTCTGCTTGCTCTTTTTGAAAAGTCCCAGCACATTCAAAAGATTCAGCATTTCACAATGTATTAATTTCCACCATACTTTGAATACATACATTAATAACTACATCAGAAAAGCAATAACAGCACATACTCCTTCTCCTATATACACAATAAACAAGAAACATTCGATTAGCATCCTGCACACGAAGTAGCAAAATCATTTCTAACAGATTCTTGGCAACACCAGGCAAAGTATTCATGAGTAGGCCAATAGTTTTACACAAAAAAAAAAAAAAAGAGTTGAACTCACCGAACTGGTGAAGGGGCTGTCCAGCTACACAGCACATCTTCTGAGCAAACAGCCTAGGTCCAAGAGGTGCTCTCCCTTCAGTGGCTAGCCCTTATATGAGCCCGGGGGGGCCGACACTGGGTCCACCCCTTTTGTTCCCCACCTGGGGAACACAGGTGCAAACAATTTGCTTGTGCTCCCTCAGCCAGCTACACCCCTTCACCAGGTGCTCAATCACCAGTTCAAGCCACGACCTGACAGTTCCCCTAAAACTCACATAAATCATTCTTTTGGCTAAGAGATAATCCCAACACTATATTTTTTTTCATTTTTTGCAGCTACAATCATTTGTGCCTGTAGCTGAGAAAGGGAAGAGCTGAACATGTAACCACAACAGTTCTGACAGAGGTGCTGAAACTTTCCTACTCTTTCCTGGTTGGTGTAAGATCAGGAAAATTTACAGACACACTTGTATTAATACCAGCTGGTACATCTGCCCTGAATTCCTCTGCTCCTATTGGAGATGGTATTTCTTAAGTGTTCTCACAGGTGTTTTGCAGAACACCTGTCTCATTCCTTGTGACAAAGGGCACCTCAATACTATGGTTGTTACAGGCCCCTCTGAAACCAGCATGTATTTTTCTTGTTGAGCAAATAGCAAAAGAAAATAAATAAAATAGTCATTCTTTAATGAAAGCTTCTACTTTCCTCACAGACCTAAACTCAACACATTGAAAGAATTCTTTTTACTATTCTAATTAGGTGCATTATCTGTATTATAAGCAATTATTAAAATGTTTTATAATACAGAAATGTGGATATGCTACACATCAGTGACACTCAAAAGGAGATCTATGGGATGACTACAGTGGATTATGAATGGCTGTTGGCAGTATTAGAAAGGATCAGTTACCTTGCTGCAACACACTAAGTATGCATTCAGCAAAAATACTATTACACAGAACAGACTTTCTTTCAGGTACTCACAGAAATTTCATTTAGATCTGAGTTCCACATTTGCATTCTATGCACATAACTCCCAGAGTACCTTAAAAAAACACAACCAGTAAGACCAGTTTCTGGTGTAAAAATGTTTATTTAAAAGAAAGGTAGATCTGTACCCAGATGGCCAAGAAAAGAAAATGAACGAAAAAAACCCACAACAAAAAAACTGTTTCCCACCCCAACACCAAAAAACAGTACTCCACAATTTACTTTTCCTTTAGGTTTCAGTTTCAATGTTTTATTTAAAAAAATTCGATTTTTCCTTTTTCCATGATGCTGAACCTGAGGAAATTAAGTACCTTTCACAGGAGGGTTGTGTGCGATGTGTGAAGAAACCGCAATAAAATTTATTCACAATATACAAGTATAAAAATATGTTGCTTCAGTATTATAATTTAATAACTTTTTGTTGTTTCATAGGTATCTGGGAAAGGTACAGACATATGTCCTGATCCTGTCACAAGAGGTAGAAGGCCGGCATTTGGTACAACATTCCAGGAGAGCGTCAAAGTGACATTCCTGTTTCCCCTGCAAAAAAACATGAAAGAAAATCAGCACAAGTACCGAAATTAACCAATTTACCTAACCAATACTAACATTAACTAATGCAGAATAATCTTCATGCTCCAGAAAAAAGAAGGGATTTTAATTTTACGTAGTCACTTCATGAAATATTCCCTGTTTTACAGTTAATATTTAATTATTCTACTCTTTTGGATTTGAGTGCAGCACAGAACCAATTCTGTAGAACAAGGATGTTAGAAGCATGACCTTGGGATACACGTACAAAGACAACAGACTGATGGAATATACATACCTTATCATAGCAATACAAATACTTGTAAAACGAGAAGCATGCAAGTAAGTGAAGATGTCAGGATTAAAAAAAGAACAACACAAAAGCAACAACAAAGTTATTTACTTACTTGAGACCATTTC
>JAOWBP010002392.1:20522945-20589284 GCA_028571105.1 Tragopan temminckii | reverse complement strand
TTTTGGAAAAAAGCAAAGGGAGCACTAACAGTTCAATTCAGTGAAATGATTTTGCTCACTTTCTGCAAAGAGCTCACTTTCTGCAAAATCATGGCTGATAACATTTTCTTCTCTGACATGTTATCAGTTAGGAGATAAAATAATTCACTTGTAATAAATACTTGTATAGCCCCTTGATATTTCACATGACCTGATTAAAAATATAATTAGCTCACAATTGAGAGGAGAAAGGAACACAGGATTTATAGCAATCGTTTTTGACTTGATATTGGAAATCATGGACCTTTGCAGAGCCAATTTTCTGTGAATTACCTACCAACAACTGGCTCCATGAGAGAATAAAGGGACTGTACAACTGCAATTCTCATGGCTATTTAGCGTAAGGTTATATTTGGCAAAGGCTGTATAACACTGTATGAAATGTTTGCCTAAATTTGCATTGATAATCTGGGCATAAATATCGCCTTTCAGCTTAACTCATGTAATTTATAGAGATGTGCAATACTTCCCTAGAGTTCATTCAAGGTGGACTCACCTGAAGCAAAAAAGAAAGGATAAGTACCAGCTTCAGCTGTGGGTTCTGTGTATCTGCCCAACTTTGTTAGGTTCCCTCTGAGCATTGCTGTGACTTTGCATCTGCTCCATGGCACATTCCAGTGAAGAAGAAATTAGCTCAAAGTTAACGCTGAACAACATGCATTTCATTCAAGTAAAGGATGAGACTCTTGCAACACATATTCTGATTCTAAGCATGAAAAACCTCCTATTGATTTACTGTAAGAGAGTATTGTTTTTAAACAGCTGCTTTATAACATACAAAATTCCCTGTAACTTGGCAGGTATTGATACTGAATGGAGAAAAACTCAGTGCATGCCACGTGAAGTGTGTGTGGATGTGGGGAAAGAGTTTGGAGCAACTACAAACACCTTCTTTAAACCCCCGTGTGTATCCATCTACAGATGTGGAGGTTGCTGCAATAGTGAAGGACTCCAGTGTATGAATATCAGCACAAATTACATCAGCAAGACAGTAAGTTCTTATTCTTACTATAGTCCACGTGCACCTTGCAAATCCATTTATGATCATGTGTATTTACATCCCTCTTATTGCCACTATGAGGAAAGTAAATAAATAAATGCCAGAATACTTAGGAAAAATAGCTGGAAAAACTGCTGGCCGAAAAAAATACTTAACATTCTCTTTCCCCAAATATACTCTGTTTAAAAATAAACAAAATTATTATGTCCAATTCTCATTTATGAGATTATCCATGAAAGTTAATTCTGTCCTTTTTAAAATTCTTTTTCTTTTTCTTCTTTTGCATTTACTATTTGCCTGCTGTGAGAGGCACGTAATGTCTGGAAAACTAGCCTGCAGTTTTGTTAGTGAAGAGTGTATTAGGACATGTGCAGACAGGATTCATGTTGCAGAGAGCCTTTTTAGAGCCAAACTTTGCTATATATTATGAGATATTAGTGTAACGTAGCTTTCTGTTGTGTTTTCATGTAACTTCCTTGGACTAGATCAGGGCTAGTGAGCAGATAGGAGTGTGGGGATTATGCACTGAGCTTCTGTTAAAGGAAACACGTCATCTTAAGTCATGTAAAAATAGTCACTTCACAATGTTTGTGAGGGTATTTTGCTCTTGTTATAATATTCAGTAGGGTTTTGTGGTGGTGGTTGAGTTTTTTTTCCTCTTCTATCTGATTTATTTATTTATTTATTTATTTATTTTTGAAGAGAGCTCAGTTATTGTGAATCTTGCTTCATTTTCCAACCAGATACTTAAAGCTGTATATCATAGTATGTATTTATAAAACATATATACAACTGCATAGACAACTTCTAGGCTGGAAATGTCGTGTCCCTATCATGAAAATTCTTAGTGCTCTGAACCTTCTTGAAAGGGGATTAAAAAAAGAAAATTACAGGAAGAAAATATTATTCATTTTAAATTAATCTTCTGTATTCACTTCTCACCAAACCTGAAATGCTCCATTTCAGCATTTAAAAATTTTTTAATCACAAATGTGAGCTAGGGCTAAACAGCCACATAGCACAGGGATAATGCAACTCAAATAGCTTGAACAAGGAAAGTTACAATACTGATAGCTTTCAGCTCCGTAGTTATTTCCCCTAATGCTGTCCTAATTCTAGTTGCTTGAAAGATGCAAATATATTTTTTCACGTTAAGAACAAACAAATATGACCTTCTACTATTAGTTTATATAATGTTTAGCTTACTGCAAGAAAGGATGATCTAGTTAGAGAAAGTTTTTACAGTTAGTAAAGGTTTTCTGGTCTTGGAGTACATTGTAAGTTTTGGGTAAATAATCCTTTTCTATTCATCTTTCTTTTCATATCTTTTGAGTGAAGTCATTAGTCATTTTGTTGCCTAGAGTAAAATGTTTAGACTAGTACTGAGTTTCTTTTTTTAAGTTCTTGATGTCATTGATGATGATACAGGAGTAATTAAAGTGTTGAAAGGCTCGGTAAAGGAAAATGTTACAGGACTTATCAGAAGAAAGAGGCAATGGTATTTTGTTTTCTTGCCTATTCTGAAAAATAATAATAATCTCTGCGTTTTCTATCTTCTGTTTTCCAGTTTTATCTGGTTCTTGACAGAATGAATTTAAAAAAAAGAAACAAAAAACAGCCGCCTTATAAAGGAAGAGGGCTATAGCTATATCACTTCACCTGTCATCATCTCAAATTTATTAAAGTTGTATGACCACAGACACTGGGTATTATGTCAGATGAGCATTAGGAAGAAAAGAGTACTGGATTCAAGGCTCTTCTATGTGTGCCCTGCACACCTATTTTTACTACTATTTCCTTCTGTTTCCTGAATGAAAGGAGAACAAATGCTTAGTAGTCAGGCGTTTTCTGTTTATTCTTAAGTCACCATTTTTTGTACCCTTATTTTTGATGTGTAAATTCCTGAAGACAAGCCTCACACTGTTCACCCTGCTGAAAAATAATTTAATGTGAAGCAAACTTTTCAGCTGGAGGTCTTACTGTGAAGGCAAACCATAACATTGGTTCCAGACATTAAAATCTGAAGAAAGTTAATATCAGCTTTCATCAGAATTAGTCATAAAGAATAGAACTCAGTACAGAAAATACTTTTATGGGGAGCAAATGGTTGATTGGCAGGATAATGGACTAGATCAGATGTTCCCAGATTGGCTTGTGAAACACTGTGGTAGCCCAGAGAGAGGTCAACAGTTCTCTAGATCTGGCACTAGTTCTAATGTTTCTCCTTTCTAGCTACTTAGCTTTATTAGAAGAAAAAATAGAAAAATATTCAGCTTTGTTTTAATACTGATTGTTTCAACAAAATCTGTGGGTTTTTTTAGTTGCTAAGAAGAGTTTATACAATCTTGACTGGGTTTTGAAACAATTTCTTAAATAAGATGTGGTGCAAGATCTATAACATTTGAGGATCACTCCAGTCAAATTTGAAAAATTAAGTAGGTCTTTTTCTTCTCCTTTATCCATGACACTGCAATAGCACAGGTTAGCACAGGTTTGTTGTATGTCTTGGCTTGTTTAATAAAGGTTCATGGGGAAGGTGGTTGGATGAGTCATTTTGGGGTTCTGATTGTTTTTTCTAAATTGTTATTGATCAAATATTCATTCTATTTTTACATGGCAAGTGAGTAATTCAGCAATTACAAAGATTGGAACTACCTGGTGCAAATGCAGCCTGTCCCTCAGCTGTACATTTAGTATGCCCCACCTATAAGTTCTTTGTTTGTGGAGTGAAGGGAAGCAATGAGCAGATGTCAAAAAGCCATCTCATTCCATTCTTCTTGGCTGGCAGAATGGAAGTTTTTAGGCTTCTTGCAGATCATGTCATGTAAAGGTCCTAAGTCATCTTTTTTCATGGTTACTGTAATAGTTCCACAAGGGAAAACATCTTTCCAAAGAGTTTGAAATGAGATTTAGAGGAGCTTTTCTCACAGGAAACAAGCTAGCAGCTTGAAATTGTTTGCCATATTTGAAATGTACATAGTGTTCCTTTATACAACTTGGAGATGTATGTAACACAAGAATTTTCAGTTGTTTTGAACTTTACCATTTATGTCTTTTCCCATGCATTTTTCTATGTTAGACTAATGATCATAATGATAGAGTAACTACTATTAATAGTGGAAATTGATATCAATCTCTAATGTTTTCTGTTAAAATTTCTTGAAAAAAATCTGAACTGATTCAAATACAAGAAGATAGAATAAGGAGTGATAGCACATTAACATACATGAAGTATAGGATTTTAGATAAGCTACCTGATATCAGACATAAGGTTTGAAATACAGTTGTTGGTATTTTATTTTTCAAAGAAGATAGTAAAATATATAATGATAATACAAGATTTTTCACATAACCTATTTTCATTCTTTCCAGTATAGTAATGTTTAGTGTTTTTAAATTAAACAGCCCTATATACTTAGCTTGAAAATCTCTTTAGACATACTGCACTTTCTCAGGCAGGCTATGTTTGGCTGGCCTTACTGATGCTTTAGGAAATGCAAAGATCACAAGTGATGGAAACTGAGAGTCAATCAATTTAAGGGAAATCTGCCAAAACAAACTGCCGTGACCCATCAGAAAACATAATGTAGTTAATGTAAATCTGGGAAAAAAATAGTACCTCTCCTACAGAGAAAGGCTGGGGTATCTGGGGGTGTTCAGCCTGGAGAAGAGAAGGCTCTAGGGAGACTTCATTGAAGCTTTCCAGTACTTGAAGGGAGATTACAAACAGGAGGAAGAATGATTTCTTATATGGTCTGAAGTGATAGGACCAACTAAAAGAGAGGAAATTTAGGTTGGATGTGGAGGAAATTTTTTACTCAGTCTGTGGTGAGGCACAGGAACATGACACCCACAGAAGCTTTGAGAGCCCCATTCCTGGAGGTGTTCAAGGCCAGGTTGAATGAGGCCCTGGGCAGTCTGAGCTGATGGGTGCCAGCCCTGTCCATGGCAGGGGCGTTGGGGTTGGGTGGGCTTTAAGGTCCCTTCCAATTCTGTAATCTAGACTGATAAACTTCTCTCGTCTTAATATGAAAATAAGTTTTTATTATTTTATATTTCATAAATTACTGATAAATTCATGTGTGTGATACAATTGCATGTATGATGATAACGATGAATAAATCAATTTAGCTACTGAAGCAATGAAATATATTTTGTATAGAAATCAATAATTATTTTTCTTCTAGAAAGGGGATTATCAATGCAGTGAGTCAAAAATACATGCCTTACTAAGGATCGGTGAGCATGACTATATGTGAATTTTTCTTTGACTGGAATGCTGATAGGTTTTTTGATCAAGAGTAGGAGAGTCCTCTCCACTGCTGGATTTTTTTTAATTTTTTTTTTTACAGTTAAAATCACTCCGAGTTCTAGTTTGCCCCCACCCTTATTTCTGTAACTCCAGCTCTGTAAATGAGTGAAGGAAGAATTCTGACAGTGTGGGAGCTGGAAGCAGCCAGCCACATGGCAGTATGTGTGGGACACAGTTCTAGCCAGGAAGATCTTGCAAGGGTAGCTGAAGGAGCACCCTTCAGGTTGGCAGGGAGAGTGGCTGTTGCACTTGGCATCACAGTAATTGCAGATTGTGGAGTGCTAAAGTTCAAGATGGCTTGGATGGAACAAGTCAGAGCTACCTTTGCCTTGTCTCCTTTGGCTGTTTCTCACCTAAGAAGTACAGCATAGAGCATATGTTTCTTGATCTCTGAGGATTTAAAAAATAGTTTACATATAAAAGAATTAAAGTTAAGGGAAAAAATAGCATTCATGCTTCTAGAAGGGATCTAATTATTCTCTTACCTCTGTGTTAGTCTGAAATGTTGTGTAATTGCATACCTCTTTGTACCAAGAGGCAGAAAATACCAGCAAGAGAAGTTGACATTCAGGTCTGTAGGATTTGTTGCCTTTTTGTTTTGGCTGATGCAGTGGTATGAAGGTTAAGTATTAATTAAGCCAAAAATACACCTGATTACAGGCTGTGTTTGAGGCAGAGAAATTACAGGTCTCCTCAACTCCTCTGAACAACAACAAAAATAAAATCAGACTTTCCAAACCTTTTAAAGTACAAATTGTGTTTGTATTTCAGTGTTGTGCCTTGCGAACAGTATGCATTTTAATATTATACATATTCTAAAATTAAGATATGAGTTGAAGATGAATATATATCTCTTGCTGATGTTGAAGGGTTTATGAAATATATTAGTTAGTGAAATATCTACTTTTTTTTTTTTTTTTTTTTGCTAAAAATCAGTACTGTGGAGAATAAAAAGTGATTAAATGCCCAGAGCTTTAAATATCTATGGACTATAACAATAGACCCTGAAGTCTGTAGTCCAAATATATGAAGAAAAATGAACCTTTCTTCATTCCTGAAGATGAGCATTTCAGTTTTGGCTAGGTTGAAAGATTTATAGTGGGATAAATATATCCAAAGTATTACCTGTAGATTTGTGATGTGTATGCTCATTTATGATAAAGGTTTTCATTTTCTCTTTCTATTCCTCTTCTTCATTTTTTGTTGTACTCAGAAAAAATTGGACAGAGAATTACTCTTGTAAAGTGATCTTTAGATTCTATGTTTTTATTAGTACAAAGCGATAGCTGTAAAAGTCAGAACGGCAATAGAAATTGGCATTAATATAGTACATAAACATTTTACTTTCCTATAAATTTAAACACGTAGTAATAACTAAAATACTAAAATGTCTTTTAGTCACCACTAGTAAATTCAGCTGACCTCATTTTCGTAGTCAAACTTTAAAGATTCTTCTTTGTTTGAAAATGTCAAGATTTCTCAATCTGAGCTATCGGTTTTTTGGTTCAAGAAGCTGTAAATACAGTAATCTTCAGTTATTGCTATGTGTTACGGCGGTGGTTGTTCTCCATTTGTTTTCTGACCTTAATGCAGTGTTGGTCGCACACAGGTACAGAATAGTGTGGGCAAGTTGAGTCAATTAGGATCATTTCATATACTTTAATTTGCTGTTTCATATACTATAATTATTATTTTTCTCAAAACTGTGAGCAATAAAAACTCTCCACCTTGTAATAACCTGACCTAATACCTACTACTATTAGATCTCTTGTTCTTTTGGAGATAGAATCTCACTCTTTGCAGTCTTTCATCCTGAATGTCCGTCTTTATTAATGGCTTCCTAAGAACAGACCTGGTAGAAATGTCTTTCACCTTATTGCCCATAGCATGAATTAGTCCAATTTTTTATTTGAAGCTGAGAAGGAGGGGAAGATTTGGGCCTTTGAGCATACAGGTAAAATCAGTCCTTTACTGAACGGGAGCATCAGACCAAAACACCAGAGAACTTCTCTCCAGGAGGAGGTACCCACAGGGACAGTAGACAACCAGCAATAATGCCAGAAAAGGCAGGCTAAAACAGCTTCATACACAGATGTTACGGTGCCTTTCTCAAAGTTCTTTCTAGATCTTGATATTTGGTGGCTAGATGTTACCAAATATGCCCTCTAGTGACAAAAAATTTTGAAATTACTGTTCTGAAGAAGAAGAAATAAATCAGAGATGCTGACAAAACCAGAAAGTATCACAGAAGGTCAGATCTTACCTAACCTGTAATGATTTCTTGAGATGGTGATTCAAACCCAACTTATGTATATTCACTTTCACTTGAACAGCTTCATTGGATTTAGAGATGCCACTAGCACAGCTCAGACCAGAACATTGATTATTTTTCAGTATGAACGTGATTTCAAAATACCAAGATTATTTAAGCAGAATTATTCTGCATATATAATACATTTTCTGTAACAGTCTGCTTTTCAATGATGTTTTTCTTATGAAATCCCTTCTTGATATTTATCTTCTCATTAGATGAAGAAAACATATCTCCTTTCTTCAGTATGCATCAGAATATAGTCTGCTAGTAGTATATGCAGACACACTAGAAGGAGAAGGAAGAACAAGTCAACAAATCCAATTCCATTTTTTTACTTCTGTCATTTCCATTGAGGAAAAACAGATCTGGTTCTATTGTTTTCAGAAATGCTAGTCTGTGTATCATCTTCAGCAATTTCCAGAAATGAGGACCAAAAGAATGATAGAAGAAATATAATAATATAATCTCTAAGATTAATAGTTGTCTTTGTTTTATTGACTCTATTTATAAACTGTAGCTTCTAGAGGGCATTGTAAAATACATTGCTTTTAACAGAATTTAGTAGAATAAATTGAAAGTGATCAATGAGAATAAGGAAGCCAGTTTACATTTCCATTACTTAGTGAGGTTTTTTTGTGGTGTACCAATGAATGGTAATACTTGTTAGCAACATTCATCTCTAAAGTGATACCTTTCTCATTTTAAACGGATGGATAAATGTAGATGAAACAATGATAAACATGAATTCACATCTTCAGCTCACATTCTGGAAGTGTTAGAATTTTTAGTGAAGTTTATGGCCAACAAGTGCTTAGGGATTGACTGGCATCCTACCCAGCCCGCGCCAGTGGTCTGGAATATGTTAGATTTTGCAGCATGGCAAACCAGCGTGCTCCAAGAACAGAGGAAGAACAAAGCATGCCCTTTTATTTCAAATAGCTGTAGATTGTTTCATGCAAATAATCATGCTGCTTTTCAGCTATTTTTATTAGTTCTCTCTGTAGTGGGCTTTTACTTCTGTTTTGGAGTAGCAAATTCGTAATGTTATGAGAGCAGAGAGAGATGCATACATACTCATTGTCCCAAACTTTAGTTCTTATGAAGAAGAATCAGTTTTTTACGAGAGACTTAATATAATATTAAGCCTTCTTCATCTATAGTTTCATAGATGACCAAGAGGACTTAACAGTTGTACTATCCTTCTAAAAACACATCTTTTTGAAAGAAAAAAAAAAAAAAGGAAAAAAAAAAAGGAAAAGGAAAAAAGATGAAATTCTTGGAAAGGTGACTTTTGCCATCTGGTTGGAGATCAAGATTTTAAAACAGAGATAACCAAAGACCTCAACATCTACTTACTCAAATGTGTACTGTATTCAGAAGTGAAAACTATTTTTTCATAAACATGGTCCTTTCCATCTCTTGAACAACAGCAAATACCCCTTCTCTCTGATTTTCCTAGCAAACTTGGGCATTGTAGCCAAACCTGTGATGGCCCTCAAATAGGTGGATATCTTTAAGAGAAATGAATAGGTACATCAATTTATTTTCATATTAAAATGTTAGCCTCTATGTTATGACTATTGCTCTTTTTGGATAAAACATGATAAGAATGCTTTTTGTGATTAATTTAGAAGAACTTTTATGACACATGAGAGTATAGAAACATAGAAAGGCGTAGGTTGGAGGGGATCTCAAAGATCGCCTAGTTCGAACTCCCTGCCATGGACAGGGTTGCCACCCACTATATCAGGCTACCTAGGATCTCATCCAACCTGGCCTTGAATATGCCTCCAGGGATATTCATCCACAGAGTCTCCAAACAACATGTTACAGTTGCCCTCACCACCCTCTGAGTAAAAAATTTCTTCCTAACTTCTAACCTAAATCTCCCCTCTCTTATATTAAATCCATCTCTCCTTGTTCTATCATTATCAGACTGTGTAAAACATCTGTCCCTCTCGTGCTTGTAAACTCCATTGAAGTACTGGAAGGCCACAGTAATGTCTCCCTGGAGCCTTGTCTTTTCCAAGCTAAACAAGCTCAAAAAGTAAAGGATCCAATATTTGTTTGTAAGCCAAAAATGAGTATAATAATAACAAAAAGTCGGTAGAAAGTCTTTACTGAATTCTCTGTTGAACTTAATAAAAACCCTGGAGGTTTGTCCATTTAAATATCATGATCACAAAGGGAAAAAATTGATTTGCCATTCATTTTATTAGTACCAAGCTTTAAACTACATGAATGGACTTATGCCTGTACTCATTAATGATCCAGAATCAAAATTTTAAGAAGGCAATTGCAGCAGGAATCCAAATGTTAATATTCTTTGAAATGTCTCTCTAAAATGAGGAATTTTTTCCATGGTAACTCCATAGAAGGGTTGTTTTTCTATATTGGCACAGTGAGGATGCGGGAAACTGTTTTTTGTTTGATTGTCCCTTCTACAGAACCAAAGACAGATTAATTTTCATTTTGAGTTGTTATTGGAAAAAAAAATTTAAACTAATATAATGGATGTAGTAGTTCCTGCATTAAAGCTAATAGCATTGTAGTCCTGTATAACAGAGTATAATATTTAAATATTTATAAAATATTATATAAAAGATTTATATAATATTTCTACCAACTCAGTTATTTTATGATGACACTCCCACTTTTAAACTTTTAAAAAATTCAGTCACTAAATACTGCCAGAATTAATTTTGTTAAATAGATATTTGTCATAGTAGACAACGCTTTACAAAGTTCAGGTTTAAGCTGTATAATTTAGGTATGGCAATAATATGATCTTTATATGAGCTGTACAAGCACACTCATACCTTGCGGGTGCTTGATGAGTACACACCATGCTGCTGCACCTGCATGCCTGTCAGCACCCAGGCTCACTTGTGTAATTCTGTGCAAAATTTTGTGTTTGAGATATGTTGTAGATGTGCTTTGCTTTTTGAATCATTTAAAATTATTGTTGTTGTTGTTTTTTTCAGTTACTTTAGCATGCAGTCTGTCTGCCATACTATAAAAGTTATGGATTATAAACAAGACTTTGACCTAAAAGTGTGTCCTAACTTTTCAGTAGAGTATTGAGATTTGAGTCTTGAAGTGAAATCTCTTCAATTTCTTAAATTAGGTGTTCTGAATGAAATACTGAAATGAGTCTTAATTAGCATACATGAATATTTAAAAACTGATTATTTCTTAATGTCCTGGGAAAATATTCAATATACATTCCATTACATGACCATCTAATTTTCATTTATATCAATACCAGAAAGAAAAACTATACTTTATGATGTATGTCAACATTTCTTCATCCAAAAATGTTTTATCTAAATCCAACATATTGCTGTTATAAACAAGCTCTGTAAATTTTGCAACCAAAGTATTATGTTGTAGTTTTTCCCTTTTAAAAATTATTCTTGTTTTCCAACTTTCCAATGCATATTCCAAGTACTATGTTTTGAATATTAAAAAGACTGCCAATTTGAAGTTATTTCCTCTAGAAGAATGAGTTCTTCATACATTTTTCTTAACACCTTTGGTAACATTGATTTGAATTCAATAGTACGCAAACAGGCATGCAATAGGAGTTAACATAAAAAATACTAAATTTTATTATTTTATGTAATAATGATTTAGCAGTTCAATTAAATATTTCACTGAATTATACTAGAGAAGAAAAAACAAAGATTAAATTCCCAATGGCTGTGTCTGTATACATATCTCTGTATTATCTTCAGTTGTACTGTTAAACAAGTTCTTTTATTCTCTTTGCTTTCCCTTCTGTAGTTGTTTGAGATTACAGTGCCTCTCTCTCATGGCCCCAAACCCGTAACTGTCAGTTTTGCCAATCACACGTCCTGCCGATGCATGTCTAAGTTGGATGTTTACAGACAAGTTCATTCTATCATAAGACGTTCCTTGCCAGCAACACAAACCCAGTAAGTATGAGACTTGTCTTTCCTTTCACATTATAAGAAAGCCTATGTAATTAGACGTAAAATATTGCTGGAAGCTTTCACAATTAGGATGAGTAAACTTGTATGTATCAGTAGTAGCAAAACACATTTTGCAAAGAAACTGATATTGTTTTACAACAAAAGACTGTTACTGAAGTAATTAGCTCAGTACCTTTCTGACCAGTGTGCAAACTAGGGATAGATCAGTAGAAAATGAAAAGTAATGAGTTGGTTTCTCAATGGAAACAGCTAAGGTGAAATTAAAGTTTTAAAGTAAATAACAAAAATCACCTGTAATAGTAATAATAAAGGAAAACTATCCAAAAACAGTTATTTTTACAGATAAGGAGTAGATAACATTTCTCCCTCAAATTGTGTTTTCCTTTTAAAATAAAACAGAAACAGCCAAAAAGTCCTACACTTTTAAAAGAAAAATCCTGCCAAAGGGAAAACAGAACAGAGTGGGAAGAGGAAGTAAAGTGTTAATGAGTAGTCCATTGTACTGACAGATAGATTTGTTCAGTTAGTCCATAGACTTGGTGATTTTGAGTATTTCAGAACTTGTAGCACTCATTTCCATCATTTTAGAGGACTGTTTGGTTTCATGATGTATAAATATTAAGTAGATGATGTGTAGATAACAGTCTAATGGGTCTTTATAGAAGACAATGAATAAAAGCTAACCTGGAATTCATTATATGCATTTTTAATAAGGTGAATGAACAGTTTGAAACACCCATAGAAACGAACTAGGTTGTCGTCTTTGCATATTTTCATTCAGTTAAAGTTGGGATGTTCTCTGATGTGTTCAAGCTAAGCAAGGATTATATTCTGTTTGAATTCAAATTGTTGAATTGGTTCATCAAAATGTGGATCATGAATAGTGGATTAGAAGAGCATTAGGGAATAAATCTAGTGGTGGTTTAATTAATTGGATAATAAACAGATTATAAAAACTCAAAACCTAGGAGTCAATAATAAAGTCAAATTACTCTGACTGTTGGCAGTTTCTCAGCGCTTCCATGCTAAGAGCAGCTGTAATTATCATGGTAAGGCTTTATTCTAGCCAGGAAACAGCTACCTGTTAAAGAGAAGCGTGGAAATGCCAGACTTCTGACTGTCCTATAATGCTAGATTAAACAAGGTCTGTATAGGTTTTATTCTTAAGCACTGTTTTTACTTTTATTTCCAGAATCTTGAAGCAATTAAGATGTTTTTGTTTATTTGTTTTTAATATGTTCTTTTTAAAAGAAGTCATAGCTTTTAAACTAAAAGTAATCGATTGTGTTGCTGATGGGTGTCTGAATGCTTTTTGGAATCCCACTGCGTACTTCAGTGGAGGTGGAGGTTTTAGCCTCATGTATACCACTCAAGTTACAGGGACAGGTCTGTATGTGCTGTTTTTAATAGAGATGTGGTGATGATCTCATGAATTATTGAAAAGAAAATCCTAAGAATATAAACTTTGTTTTTAGGGTTGTAACACTTAGGATCTAGTAGTCTGGGCTGTGTCATGATCCACATTAGAAAGAAGAGAAAAATTACTTGTAAGACAGAATATAACTAGTTGACCTTTTTTTATGAAATGTGTTTTCTGCACAACTTGATCATGTGAATTAAGGCCCATGTCCTTACCTGTTCTTCTACTTTATTCTATTTATTTCCTTTTAATAAGTAAGCGGTAGCTACCTCTACATACTTGTACAGCTGAGGCATGTCAGTTCATGCTAACTAGCATTTCAGAATATCTTCTGGATTAATGGCTTCTTAAGCTGTATCCTTCTCTGCTTACATAAAATTTCATTAAGACTTGCAACTCAGAAAATTGATGCTTTGTTTTAGGAATTTGATGATTTTACAGGGAGTAGGGGCTAAGAGTGAAGCAGGAGAGCAATGCCTGGTCTTTACTACATGTCATAAAGATCCAACTCTCTTTTTCCATGATAGTGTCAGTAAAGTAGGTGCTTAGAGAGTTAATGTTCATTTTAGATGTATACTGTAAGTGCTACGTATTTCTCTCGTGTGTCAGGCAATGACTTAGCATGCTATTTTATGTTGAAAATGTGAGAAGTATTGAAATTTTTTTCAAGTTTTTTGTCTGATTTTTTTTTTAAGCCCTCTTGATCTTTCCTAAAATAAGTCATTTTAATATTTCAGCCATATTCTGTAGTAACTTTCTTTCCTAGCAGCCAGAGAAGAACTTGTAAACAAGGAGTTTCATCCCTTTTGCTGTTGATCTCCAATTCTGATGTTCAACTTCTTGGCTTTCATATCAACATTGCCTCAGTATAGTTCATCTGTGCATAGCGTTTTCTCACACTGTCACTCTGTGGTTACCTTCTTTAGTAAGGTTTAAACACGCTTGATATGACCAAGCTGCTCCAAGTGCAAGTTGTTTGTGTATTCAGCTTTTAAACAAAATACCATTATAGGCCTGTAAATTCTCTGTGCCATTTCCCAGGCTGAAACAGGAGACAGGCAAAAGGATATGTGTGCCAAGCAAGGGAGCAAGGATGATCTCATTAGTGGAGTGAAATCAGGAAACACCAGCTTGATAAAGCATGAGTTGGTGCAGGGTGATGTTAAACTACAGAAAGAGAGCTGTTTAATGTGGTGAAGGGGAGTGGTATCCTTGGATGATAATCATGCAAGAATGTCTTAGCACCTGCATTTTTCCGTGAGTGAGTAATGCTGCTTCTCTCATGGAAAGGAGAAAATGCCTAAAATGGATTATATGTGTGTTGGTTTAACAGATGAGAATTTTAGAAATACTACAGAAATAATGAATAGATTACACAGCTTGGATGCATGAAGTTAGGCATGACTCAGTAGAAGTTGTAATGGCAACTGTAGTGATGAAGAAATTATAAGCAAGGAAGATCAGATAATACTTATTGACATATTCCTTGTGTGGTGAACTTACTCATTGAGTTTCATATCCTGTAACATCTGCTGTTAGGACTTTTTACTGTACTCTAGCAAGTATAGAAAACAATATTAAATGGTTTATTTTCTTTCATGTCTAAAGTGACTTCATTACTGCTGAAGTCCAAATCTTTAGAGTCAAGAAAGATGTCCAAGATTTGAGTGGCTAATAAGGAATAATCAGCTAATCACAACTTTCGTGTAAAGAAAGGAAGCTGATAATTGGATTACGTTTTGAAGATTTGAGTTTGGTCTACAATATTAATTCAGAAATTACTGTCACTTGTCTTATGCCTATATGTAAGAGAACATTTTTGTACTGTTGAAAGTAATGTAGAAAATTTTGTCTGCTACCACCTATGTGGTATCTCATGTACAAATATCTTTATACTGATCCATTGATACATAAGGTTTACATGGAAGGGTTAGAAAGCACTCATACTGGTTTTTGGAAGTCAGAGCTAAAACTTGAAAGGTGAGATGATATCTTCAGCAAATGGTTGAATGTTTCTGTACTGGGGGAGAACCTCGACTAGTTACTGATGTGATAGGAGGTGAAAGTAAGATTAGGAAAGGTTTTTGTAATGGAGGAAAACAAATGGAAACAGCACCTAAAATCAATTTTTTGTTATTATGGCAATAAACCAGAAGTATATTTCATTCAATAGATGCCATGTGGCAAACAGGACCTGTCCAAAAAATCATGTCTGGAATAATCAAATTTGCAGATGCTTGGCACAGCAAGATTTTGGTTTCTCTTCTCACCTTGGAGATTCTGGTAAGTAGTTTTGTTTAGAGGATTAAATGTAGTTCCATATTTTCATTTGCCTAAAGAAGAAATTATAAGAGTTGATTTAAGTGGTTGATTATTTTTCTTTATTTGTAGCATTAAAGACCATTGCTTGTCTTTTGATTTATATCTGTTCCTGAAGTACCTC
Organism: Tragopan temminckii; assembly: GCA_028571105.1. NCBI lineage: Eukaryota > Metazoa > Chordata > Aves > Galliformes > Phasianidae > Tragopan > Tragopan temminckii. Next base: position 20,573,800 of record JAOWBP010002392.1, on the reverse strand, counting down.
AAAGTATGAATTGGATGTTTTTTCACATAAAAATATGAGTAGGAGGACAAAATTCTGATAATTGTGCAATTTCTCTGGTGTGTTTCCAGACACATCTGAAGGATTTCATATTTGTGGGCCCAACAAAGAGCTGGATGAAGAAACCTGTCAATGCGTCTGCAAAGGAGGTGTGCGGCCCTCAAGCTGTGGCCCTCACAAAGAATTAGACAGGGCATCATGTCAGTGCATGTGCAAAAACAAACTGCTCCCCACTTCCTGTGGGCCCAACAAAGAATTTGACGAAGAAAAGTGCCAATGTATATGTAAAAAGACGTGTACCAAACATCAGCCGCTAAATCCTGCAAAATGCATCTGCGAATGTATAGAATCTCCCAATAAATGTTTCTTAAAAGGAAAAAGATTTCATCACCAGACATGCAGGTAAAAATTCGGTTTTTTAGCCCTTTTAATGTGTCTAAGGTATAAAATTTGTGGTTGTGTTGTTAGCTGTTTTGTTGAATCATTTTGTAGCCAGAAATAAATTGTAGGCTTGTCTTAAGTTCATTTTCATCTTCCATATCTTTTATTGTCCCAAAAATAAGCTGTTAAACTGATCCTAGTGTATGTGTGTTACTTACATAGAGTGAAGCAGCACAAAGTGATGTTACTCTCTTAGTTACAAACTGGTGAAATAATCCAGGATTATTATCACTGAAAATGCTTAACAAGATGTGAGTAGTTAATAAATGCCATGTTTGCAGCCTTCCTCATTCCTTATTGCTTTCTTCATAGTTCATTTGTTGAACTAACCAGTAATGTAACTGTAATCCAGACCTTGTATCATAAACAAATTATTGCAAAGTGGTAACTTCGTATCCAAACCAAGCATGCAGCATGTTAACTTACCTGCAGCAATGACAAGATTAGCCTCAAGCCTGAAAAAAAAATTGCCTGGGGAAAAAAAGGATTCTGAAATGGCCTTAGAGTATAGTGTAGTGGTTTTGAACTGAAGTTAGCAATAGATCACAATGTCTGTCTTTCACAAACAGGCACCCATTTAAATACAGGTTTCAAGTATAACTGTGTTGAAATTTGAAGCTTATACTTTTCTCATTTGACTCATGGCCAGTGTCTGGACAAAAAAAAAAAAAAGCCAAAAAACAAAAACCAGACTTGCACTTTGTCTCTATTATACACTAGAAAGTATTTAGCATTGTTATTGTAAGGTTACTTTAGGTCACATTCTCATTTTAATAGAATAAAAGAATAAAAAAGGAAAAGGAAGAGGAGTTCAGGGACAACCACAGATAACTATTTTTGTATAAGTTCTGTTCTTCAGTCAAGGAAAATTTCTCCCCCTTTTTAGGTATGTGTGCTTTAATGCTTTTTGTCATTGAACTTATTTTAATCTAAAAGAAGCTTTTCTGCTGCTTTTTTTTTGAAGTTTGTCTTAAACATGTAGTCACTGATCTTACTTCAGAATGCACATAGATGTAATATGAAGTATAGATGCAGCGCTAGTGAAATCAGAGAGTAACTGAAGGAGTTCGCTACCTGAAGGAAGTATGTTCTCATTTTCATGATCGTAGTTATGGTGTGACATAAACATACATACCATAAACAGGGTAATGCAGGCCCACTGCATTACTAAAGAAGATAAGAAACAGTTCTGGGTAGGAAAATGGCAGACTCAGCTATCAACCAAGTCTGGGTTGCCACCTCAAACTTGACAGGATAGAGTATGGCAAGTTGATTGCAAACCAATTTAAAAGCAGAAAAATATTACTCTATCTTCAAAATTAGAGGGAAAAAAAAACAAGGTTTGAATGGAGGCACAACCAGGCAAAACTTTAAAAATATTCCTGAGAATCTCTTGAAATAAACCTGTTTATCTACAATAATATAGCATTGTACTTTGTGAAGAATAGGCCAATTAAAAGTGTTTGCAAGAATATTAAAGATGTGTATTAATGCCCACTCTATTTTTTCAGTTGTTACAGACCGCCATGTACAGTCCGAACGAAACGCTGTGATGCTGGATTTTATTTTAGTGAAGAAGTGTGCCGCTGCGTACCCACATATTGGAAAAGACCACTTATGAATTAGTGAAGAAAGCTACTTGCTATTTTGGTGTACATTTTTTCCATTAGAACAAAAGAACAACAGAAACTTTGCAAATACTTGGAATTTAATGTTCACCAGAGACCCTGTGGGGCTTTCACAGACAAACACATTGCGCTTTTCTCAAGATGTGGAAAGCAAATGTAGAAAATAACTGGGGTTCATGTTTTATAAAGAACTCAGTAAGGACTTATTTTCTGCCAATGACCAAACAGCCTAGGTTCTACTTCTTGTGATTTTTTTAAAGAGATAATGACTATATAATTTATTTCCACTAAAACCATTGTGCAGCATTTGTTTATAGCAGTAACAATTGTTAAAGCTCACTGTGATCAATATTTTTATATCATGCAAAGTATGTTTAAAATAAAATGGAAATTGTATTATATAATGATGAGAATGTTTGATCCATCTGCCTATGTAAGGGAACTACAACTCAGCTACATTACCAGAGCCCTAAAAAAGGAGAGAAAGCACTTTTATAAGAGGAAAACAACTTCAGATGTTTCCTTGAAGCTGTTGTATATAACATTTGAAATACAAAGAGTTGATATTTCATAATCCAGTGATACTTCTGTCTTTGAGATAAAATCAGCAAAGCAAGTACAGTTAGTAACTAATGAAAATATTGCAGATCTTGCATGTACCTTGTGCAACTATAAGGTCCGCAGCAACTAGTTGTGCTCCAAAATGTACATTCTTTAATTTCTTGTTGTCCTGGTTTTATCAGTATTCCATATCATGACGTCATGCAGCAAGCGGTTTGGTGCTGGAGCACTACGATTCCTGGGTCCTGTGCTCCTATCAGCCTCAACCATTCTCATGTGAGTTCTAGCTTTCTGAGAGGAAGATACACTGAGAAGAGACAGACTACGCTTCCCAGACTACAGTTTTCCAGTACTCACGTGATTTCCAATTCTGGTGATGGGTCATAGCGCTCTTCCCTTCCAGGAGGCTGGCTGTGAGTATCTGCCTATAAAGACTTGGACTCTGTCTCTCTCTGTAATAGTGTTGAACATTGATTTGTAGATGTAAGCCAGGCCGCAAATAATTTGTTCCTTCTTAGATTTGCTGAGGCTGCAATCATGCTGTCTTAAAGCTGTCTAAAATTTCAGGGTTCTGTAGGTGTTCAGGAGTGAAACTTTAACACACCCAGGGTGTCCATTTCTCTAAGGTCTCTCTCCCAGGTCCATCCACACTCCCTGCCATTCAGTGTTCTCTGGATTTAGGGAAGGCTTCCTCCAGATACTGTAAATACAAATACTGAGTAAAACGATGTGAAATGATTCAGGGAGTTTTACAACATGATTATTGATCAAAAATTTCAGAAATGCATAAAAGAGTTGAAGGAGAAAGTGGAAGCTTGGTTAAAAGTCACACATTCTATAAAATAATTATTAACTCCCTCTGGGGCATAACTTCCAGTGTTAAAATCATACCACATTGTATATAGGCACCAGATATGTGTTTCCACCAAGTGATTCTAATTTTTTATACATACTAACAGCCATAAAGAGCAGAGTGACAAACTTAGGAAAGAACCAGAACATTCTAAGTACTAAAATCTGGAACACGATAGAATTTAATCCTTTAGCAAGTTGTATTAAAAGGGATAAAGTCAGTCTCTTTCTTTTTTTTTTTTAAGCTAATAAGAGCAAGTTGGCATGGTGCCAGAAATAATAAATAATAATATAAATATAAAATAATGATCTATTGAAAGTTATTACTATGAAAATTAAAATGCCATCAAGCTTTCTATGTTGCAGGCTGTGTACTACTAAAATAACGACACTAAAAACTGCCTTGATGCAGTTGTATTCTATCACAGAGTCAGATATCCTGGTCAAAAGTCTGTGTGTACAAAAACACTTTGAGGGAAAACAGCACGTACTCCACTCCACTGGGGACATGAAAGGGCTTCCACCAGTCCAGTATGGATCAACATCTCGTCTACATAAAAAGTTGTCAGGATTTATCTTTGTTAAAGTGAGTGCAAAATCAAGCATCTACAACTCTGGAAAAAAGGTAAGACATTTAACTTGCATGGTAATAGCAATGCATATAGAAAAGTCCACTCAAAATTAAAATGTTTCAGAAATTGGAAGGGATTTGTTAAATTACACAAAATTTATTGTGTCTAGAAATCAAGCAAAGCAAGATTTTTGTAGTAGTGGGAAGATCTACTAAGTTATATTTAGACATCATTATTTTCAAGTGCTGGTTCTAAACAGCAGCTCTTCTCTTTTTTTAATAAGATGGTAAGTAATACGTCCAGTTATTTCCTAGAACGTTGAAGTTTACTTTTCTGGATAATTGCACATTCAGACAACACAGCTCTTTTAAACTGTTTTAAAAGACCAGCTATTTATTATTTAAACAGCATGAAGTTTAGGCATACAAATACTGAGGCATATCTTTATTACTGTATTGCCTCAGCAATTAAATGCAGGTTGAACTCCAGCTGACAACTTTATGATAGTACAACCAGACTCAACTTCCCTTCAGTTAGATTGTTAGTCATACAAATCAGCAGTGATTAAATTGGCAATGAGTCTAATAGCAAGAGACCAATAGCCAAAACTTCATCCAGTGTTACTAAAGATGAAGACATCTACTTCTATATCTCAGCAGCTTAAAAAAAGCAAAAGAATACCCTAAGAAATCAATTCAAAAGCAATTGTTACGAAGATTTAAGTGAACAAACTGTAGGTGAAGCTCCCAGAGTAAGCTTACTAATTTCTACTAATGTCCAATATAGAAGAGAGGAAAGAATCCAAATCTGAAACCAGGAACAAAAGCCAAGTAATCCAGTATCTAACAAGTTAAATAATACATACTTGTGGTTAAAAAGGAGGAGAACACAAGCAACAACAGAGCAAAACTGCATTCCAACAAGTATGTAGATTATAAAAACTGAATGTTATAATACTGTAAAAAAAAAACAAAAAAACAACAAAACAACAAAACCAACCAAACAACAACAAAAAACCACAACGACCAACCACCAAACAGAGCAATGCTCACTTTAAATAATTTGAAATGCTTTCAGTAAAACAAAAGAGCTAACAAAAATCTTTCTATTTCAGCAAATATTTGGATTTCTACTGAAGAAGATATTTTAAAGCTATGCTCCAAAATGAAAGTTACTTTCTTGAATGCATTTTTGAAAAATTTATAACCTGAAGAACTTTTGAACAGTAATGATGTAAATAACTAAGAAAAACTAAGATATGAAGAAAGCAAAGACCTGGTTTTTGAAATATGTTACAAATCATTGTTTGAGCAGTGGATTGGTCAGGAATTCTTAAAGATATACAGATAAGCAGAATAAGACATGAACGCAATTGATGGCATTTTTGGGTAATCGTGCTCTCCTTCCTTACATCAAACATATAGAGGAGCTGATAGATTTACAGCATTTTCAGCTTGAGGTTTTATTTCATTTTAATCTCTTTGCAATTTTCAGCTTCAATTTAGTTCTTAATTCCCTACTCATTAAATATATAAAAAAAATTAGATGTACCCTAAAAATATGGGTGATAATCATATATACAATTTATTTTGCACTAACTCTGCAATAAAAACATTATATTGCCATTTGTGTAAAAACCATCTACCATCTAGAAAAAATGCAGGAAAAAGAAAAAAGACTGCAGTCAATCATGCTTAATAGTAAACAGGTTTATACTTACACTGCATCAGGAATTTACAGCAGTTCCTGTATTCTTTCAGTTATTATACTATGTAGAGACCATAAAAAGCAGCACCTCTCTGCCTTTATTAACGGAAGGACATAGGATTTACAACATGAACATTGTTAGTGCCCTGCCACATTTGTTTAATTCACGTTAAACATGCTGATGTTAAATGAATTCTCTTAGATCCATTTACAGGACCAGTACAAAATCTTGCATGCCTACTGAATCATTTTGAAAGACTTAGCATTAGTATTGCTTTTAATATTTTCATTTTTCAGTCTTCAAATTCCAATGATAATTCCAGATGCCTTTGAATTTTAACATCATTCTCTGTAATTTCCTGGCATGATACCTAGCTATCACATCTGTGCCAAAAGCTAGAAATAGACTCATAGAATCATTAAGGTTGGAAAAGACCTCTAAGATTGTCTAGTCCACCCATCCAGACACCACCAAAATTACCCGCTAAACCACATCTCTCAGTAAAACATCTACACATTTCTAGAAAAACCTCCAGGAATGGTGAATCCACCACCTCCCTGGGCATCCTGTTCCAATGCATTACCACACTCTTGGAGAAGTTTTTTCTAATATCCAACCTGAACATCCCCTGGTGATGCTTGAGGCTATTAGTTCTCATCCTATCTCTGTTACCTGATGAGAAGAGACCGACCCCCAATTTACCATAACTTTCTTTCAGGCAGTAGTAGCAGTAGCAGGCAATGTCTCCACCTAAGCCTCCTCTTCTCCAGATTGAACAATCCCAGTTACCTCAACTGCTCCTCAGAAGACGTGTGTTCCAAACACCATTTCACAGTTTCATTGCCCTTCTCTGGACATGCCCCAGGGCCTCAATGACTTTCCTGTGGAGAGGGGCCCAAAACTGAACACTGTACTTGAGGTGAGAATAATGTATGCAGTCATAAGTAAGCTCACAGATTAAATGAATATATTCTGTTACTCAGATTAAAGAAATTTTAACTTATTTGGAGGTATAGAACATTGTGCTCAAATAGTTTCAAGATAGACAAATCAGAATTTTCAACTTGTGCAATTCAGTCAATATAATTTATAACATCAGAGGATTACTACTTAATTGAAGAAAGAGAAAGTTATATTTGATAATGTATTCCGTAGATTACTTCTGTTCACTTTTCCAATTTCAGATAAAACTTGAAAACAACTTAAAAAATACAGGACAACCTTCTGACTGAGTGATGAAGTAGACTAGATATTACTTTTTTTTTTTTTTTAATGTAATAAATCTGAACAAAGGTCTAAGAAAAGTAGGCCAGTTTAATACAGGCTAAACACTCCAGACTACTCTAGAGTCATTAAATAGCTCTAGATAGAAGAAAACATTATACAGTATCTATACAGTAGCATATCTGGACTCATCTATATTTTCACATACAAATATCGTAATGGAATCTGAACAGTAATAAGCACCGAATTTACAATAGCATAGTTTCTAACATTTAAATAACTTATTATAAAAATTTACATTTTATCTATAGTCTGAAACTATAAATCAGGAAACCTTAAGATTGGGAATGTAGTTCATCACAAAAAAAAAATAAATCACATTACAGAAAAAAAATCTTCAAACACAGTACTTTTTTGTTTTACATGAGCATTGCCATTTGTTGGCAAACTTGTCTGGAAATCTCTGCTTGTATGGTAATTGTGTATTACAATTTATTCTCTATTCTACTAAGCAAAACACCGTTATGAAAGTCACATTGCGTAGCTTCAGACATTTTTCCTGGTAAGGGGGCTGAAGCTGTTCATTATAGATATTGACCTTTCATCCCAGTTTCAGCAAACTGTATCCATTCTTTACATTTGTATCAGGCAATTGTGGTCATTGAACTCTTCCCCTTTGCCCCCTTTCTCAACTTAAATTACTTCTCTTAGATTTCTGGACCATATCTCAGTCTCCCCATAGGAAAGGCTAAAAGGGAAGTTCCATTATTAACCTATCACAGTTAACTCTATCTCCTCCAAATTGACTTTTATATCTTATCTCCCACCAAACATAATTGTCTTCCTGTATATTACTATTAAGACCCCTTTCAGATAGTCATTCAAACAAGGGGATTAAATGTTTCTGAATGTCTAGTGATACTTTTAGCTATACATACATGAAAGTAGTGTTAAAAAGAAGTCTGAAAGTGAATGAATTGAAGCTTCACCTTCAAAGGCTGTAAATGCCATCTAAGAGGGAAATAATAATAAAAATAATTACACAGTTGAGACCTTCCTAAAGAAAGCTTGCAAATAAAAGCAACACAGACAGAAAACACTAGCAAATTACGCTCAAAACATAAAAGGAGATTTTCATCATAAATTTACAATACCTCTGTACAACTTACAGTTCTGCTGTAAGCCTTCCCTGCACTCATACAGTCCTCAGTGATGCCCAGCACAGCAGTTTGAAACTACACTTAGCCTTGTAATTGAGTTGATGGTCACTTCTCGTACACACTGCATGGAAACAAGTCAGGGCTCAGGAGCAAGTAAGGTGACTTTAAGATCATACCCCCAAAAAACTTGAGATCTATGCTGTGTTGAGATCAAATAGAAAGAAAAAAAAATCTGAAAGAAAATAATAAAATCTACTGACCTCTGAGAAGATCATCAAGAAGAGTTTAGCCAAAAGCAAGCCAAAACCATTACATCTGCAGGAGACAGCTTGCCGCTGACATCACTGATTCTTTCCTCTGATTTAAATGGTATTATTCATTTTAATGGCATGACTGTGATCAGTCTTCACAGTAGCAAGGCCTGGTAAATGTCATCAGGCGCTCCTATTCTTTACAAGTTGTTCCAGCAGCACTAAGTGTTCAAGGAGGGGAGAACTACATGCAATCATCAAGTCCATAATTTACTACAAAATCTTACAGAAAGTTTACCTTCATGCCTAACTCCTGATACAATCCCAGTTGGCTGCAAGAAGCTGCCCCTATCCAAAAAGGAATTCACATTATGGTCCAGTTCTTGAGGAAGGGGGAATGGCTGCATCTGAAAAACAGCAGAGAGGACTGTGAGAAAAATAATGCACTACACTCCCAGAATAGTCAATAAGAAAATATTTTCTTCTTCCCACAAGAGCGTGATAACAAGTAACTCAGAAAGCCTTTTTTTAAAAACAAAAACAACAACACTTTCCCTCTACTTTCTGTATAAATCAGTGAATTCAGTGAGCATTCACATAGAAGTAGATCTCAGATTAATGGGAAATGCTTCATAGGCAGAATTTAGGTACCAACATCCAAGTCAAACAAACAGATACTTAAGTTGAGAGTGCTCTCCAAAAAGTAATTCCTGTATTTCGTATTCATACTTACTGTGTAAATAGAGTAACAGGAACATGAAAACTCCTTTTAAAGTGTACAGTTAAACTGTTTTTCTACTATTTTGGCTAGTACCTGGTAAATTCCTGAAGGTGTACATTTAGCTAAGGAATGTATTGTGTCACAGACTTATAGGGGTTGGAAGGAACCTCTGAAGATCATCAAGTTCAAGCCCCCACTACAGCAGGTTCCCCACGTTTATAGATGAAAGCGTGGCATAATTATACATGTGTATATATATAAGCAAAATGCAAATACATGCACATGTATCCACATTTATATATGAATAAGCAAGATCAACATATATCAGAGATTTGAGTTTCAAAATGAAATGAAAACTGGGAAAAAACTATTGTTTTGAACTGCTTCTTATTTTATTAGACAGTTTATGTTCACAGATGAGCAGAGAAACAAGCCCTGTACTAGATCTTTGAGATTATCCATTACCTCAGCAATTCTCAAAAATTGAGTGTCTCCATTTTCCCATAATGCACCACCTCCTTCCAGTAAATATAATGGAAGAATTCCAAGGTGTGTTTATTTGCCTACTATGGCATAATCTGTAAGAGATCTATATATATGTTTAGTTTTTCTAAGAAAGTACATATTATGTAGTACTTCTGAAATGTAATTCCATGTCAAATATTGGGTTAAATCTCTTTGAGTTTCTCCATCCTTTTACCTGCTACACTTAATTTCACAGACAATCCTTGAATAGCAATTAAAGTCCCACTCTTGGGTTTTTAGTCATCGGCTGTATCATTATATGCTCACACCACAGCCAGTGCTGTGTCATACAATCTGATTACATCTTCCCTAGTAATATGCTGACATTGGAAGAATCATAGAATGGAGTGGGTTGGAACTGTGCTTAGCTTCTCTCATAGTAGAGCCATACAGTCTCAAAATTTGACTCAATGATTCAGAATTTTAGATACTTACGTTGCAAAACTAATACCTAACATATCTGTTAATTACTTTGATAAGCAGTTATGAAAATATCAACCTTCACGCAATTGTGCATACATCATCTCCTACTTTGATTACTGAGGCACAGAGATCAAACTCAGTTCTGTTCTCTTAATAATGATTTTCTATGCAAGTTGATGGTGAGAAAAAAAAGCTCTGCTGAATGTACTTTTTCTAATTTCACTTTAAGTCTAGAATATTAGTTACATTTTAGTTACAAACAAAGCTATGCCATTGGGCATAAAATTATCATGAAAATGGTTGAACTGTCTTGATTGTAAAGGGAACAGATGCATTAGCAAGTTAAGTTACTTCAGTACCTCTCAGCAAATGGCAGCCTATAAAAATATTTCTGAGCTCATTTATTCCCCAAGTATAAACTTGTACAGCAGTTGTTTATAGTGAATATATTATTCCAGCTATGTCTTTCTACACAGTGTAGTAAAACTGGTGAATGAAAACAGGAAACGTGATTGCTTTGGATCAAAGCTGTTGAGGTTTTTTTCTCTGGTAGGAAAATTATACGATGTTAGGCTCATTAGGTCATTAGCACAGTAGTCAGGTATCCACCTATTCCCAAGTGAATGACTGTGGCAACAACTTTTCTTTCTCTCTCTTTTTTAAAAACATTTAAGCAGCAGAAACCTGTATCTGAATTTTTCAAACACAACACTAATGCATGAGTCACATACCCAAAGCTGTATGCAGGTCACCATGTTTCTCAAAATACTGAGAGAAGGCAAAGCCCTCACAGTAATAGCTGGAGGGGACAACTGTTCTTTGAGTGCCTCCAGGCAACAGGTCCCAATATACATCAAGACCATAGGGTAACTCCTGCCTCAAGCAGCCCATGCCAGCACCTTCTGCCAGCATCAGTCACTTGTTGTACTAAGAGTAGGAGATGGTTAGGAATTAGCTAATTCAGATTTAAGAATAAAATTCTACTATTTTTTAGCCTAAGATACATTCTCCCCTAAAACCCAAGACTCCCAAGAGACACATATGTACCATTTCAACACTAACCGATTCCAATATAAATTAACAATTTATACTTACTTGAATTTGAACAGATATTAGACTTCATTATTCCTTTTAACAGAAGTCACAGCACCTGGCAAAGAAAGTAGAGTACGCATGCTCCGCAAGTAGAATAACCACTTGTATACTAAGTAATAACAATAATAATCCTATTAAGACTAAAAAACAGTGTTAAACATTGTGTGTTTCACACATAAAAAACACTGCAGTTTTTTCTTTATTATTGTTACAAAAAAATAAAATCCACATTTGATGCTTATTTTTGGGTCATTGGAAATTATTTCCAGTTGTATTTCTAATAGCTTGTCTAGGAATTATAATTACACGCCATTCACAATTACAAAACATTTAATGCATTTAACACTTTAAGTAGCTTTACCCTCTATTTAGAATAGAGTTTTATTTAAAATTGTATATTGGATAAACTATGTGGCCAACAGAGACAGATGATAAGTAATATCTTAATACAGTGAAATTTGAATTTCTTTAAGCATTTTTTGAGTTTAGAATATCTCTCATCCCTGGAAGTATTTAAGAAACCTAGGGATACAGCAGTAAGGGGCATGGTTTACTGACAGGACTTGGTAGAGCAGGTTGATGCTTGGACTTCATAATCCTGCATTTCTTTTCCAAACCATGTGATTCAGGGATGAACTGATTCAGGGTTAACTGGTCACTATTTAGACATATTTTCCCTTCAAAGTTTTTTCGTTGGAAATTGACTTTTTTTCCAAACATTTTGCATGACAAAGAAATTAGACCAAGCTATAGCCAGAAGAACCCAAGAAAGAAGGAAATATGAAAACTCAGATGTTAGAAACGCTTTTGAGCTATCTAGAATAATTGAATTTATCCATCATGTTTTATTAAATAAGAATGAATATTTCATTACTGATCAGTTAAGCATATATATCTGTATACACTAATACTATTCAATAATTAATAGAATATAAGAAGATTATTTCTGTGACTGAATATAGGTATTTGTTTCCATTATAGATGCCAAGTATATCTATATATCAGTCAGGGCTAGGAGATATAAATGCAGCACCTAAAAAGACCATGATATACTTAGACATCTAAAATGCCAGCAGACATATTTACTTTCTCAGTTAACCATTATAATGCTTTTGTTTCTTTCCTTATTCCTGTTTGAGATATTTAATTATTCAGTTAGGTTTTCAGCTAATTCAGATTTAAGAATAAAATTCTACTATTTTTTAACCTAAGATGCACTCAAATTTAATACTCTCTTTATTCTCTGTAATACCTGCTAACTAGTCTGAATCAACATTAGTATTTTCATGCATATACATAAGGACTCTCCTTGTAAGAAGTTCTTATTCCAGTTACACTGTCCCATAAAAATTTTCAGTTACAACCTCCCCTATGACTCACTCTAATCTCATGAACTAAGAACATTTTGAGTCAATTCCATCATTGTTCGTATCTCCTGCTACACCTGAGAAGGCATTTGATCTCATACAATACGAAGCTGTTGCTATTGTTCTAAAAATGGCCTCTAATGCATTTTCTGTGTGAACCATTTCTGAAAATTACGATGGTTGAATTTGTGGTCAAGTCAGTCATTCTGAGAAAGATCATAAAATCCCAAGAGACATGCAAAGAACAATCAATCCCTACATCAGGAAGCAAAAAGGAAGTGCCAACCCAGTGGAAATTTATTTATTACGCGTTTGAAGTCTGCTGAAATAACAAGAATTGGACTTAACTGTCAAACGGGGCACATACAAAAGCAGTGGAATTAAATCTTATTTTCAGACAGTGAATGGTATTCATGTAGGTATTAAAAACAGATATTTTTTTTTTCCCAAGTCACTCCTATAGAAGTTAAAAGAAAAGCAAATGTGATCATATGAATTACATTAGGCATCAGTGAGAAACTTTCCTTGAACTATATCCTTGCAGGAAATTGGCTAAATGTAGCCCCTTGGCGCCAAGAGGTCATGAGCTCTGCGTCAGTGCTAATTCATTTTTTGTGACCACGTTGTGTTGGGAAATCCCGATTCCCAGTGCTGATGTGTAAAACAAGACATTAAACTCTATTGGGTTATGCACCTGATATGCCAAACATGAATGCAATTTAATTTCCCTAAACTTGTAAGGAGCATATGAATATAGAACATATCAGTAGGAATTTTATTTTCTAAAGATCTGAGTTTTTTTGTTTTTTTTTTTCTTCCCCAAATGCATTCCTGAATACAGAAATCACAGCATTTGGCACTGGCATAGACTTTTCAGCATGTCAAACTTTAGGCTACGTTTCCACCATGTTTAATAAAATCAGGGATAATTTTGGAGAGTTTCACTTAAGAGAGAAAAAATAAAAGATCTTTTCACCTACTGTGCAATTACCACACACACATAGATACAAACTAGAATTCAAGGCATTGTAATTTAGGATGGATTTTCAAAGCCTTGTTGAAACTGCCTGGAGGGTCTCATCAATTCTAACACCTGCTCCACCCATCAGTTATTGCTGTTTGTCTAGCCAGAGCTGTCCTGAACTAATTTCTTCTATAAAAGGAATGAGGAACAGCATGCCACAAGAAGCTTCAGAAGTCACGAGAGTCAATGTGTCTGTGAGGCACTGCAGATGAAGGGCTCTGTAAAGTCACACCTGAAATGGCATAGTGGGCATATTCCTGTATCCACAGCCATCCAAGAGCAGCCTCCAGAACTGCCTTTTGCAGAATTTAGAAAAAAGTTGACTTAAGCAGCAGGGCAGAGAGGTTTAATAAGCTAAGTGCTCTTCCTGATACTGAAATGGCTTAATAAAAAGTCAGTAGGCAACAGAGGAGCTCTTAAGACTAGGACATATATGAATCATCATCAATACGGAGCACCAATACATTAAAAAACTCTACGTTTTTACTAGATATATTACCTGAGGGGGATAAATGTACCTACTATGGCAACAGATACAACTCGATATTAGGGAAGAAGTTGACTAATAATTGCATACAGGAATTGATTTCCATTTCTCTCCTTTTGTGGGTTTTTGTTTGTTTGCTTTTTTTCCTTTTTATTCTTTAAAGTGGAAACCAACCCAACCTCTTCTATTGAAAACTTGACAGCAACTATGGGTTTTATGCAAACCACTTCCTACCCAAGTATAGCACCGCTGGAGTTGCAAGTTCTCTTTACACTTTGTTCTTGGTCTATACTCATTCCCCATTTTCTTTGGTCTCTTCCTGGTTTCATGCTCTACCACCACACGTTAAAGGAAAATTTTACCACATTCTGCTGACAGTGGTTTTATTTGTTATCTGTTCTTCAAATAATCCACATAAAAATAATACACACAGAGGTCTGAATTCCAAAGAGCAATTAGATTTAGAACGGATTTTAAAATACCGACTATGGTGTCAACACAGATCCCTTTTAAAATGGACAGAGGCTAAATTATTACCCAGTGGTGGCTTTTAGTTATCAAGATGACAAAGGACTTTTGTGGGAAAAGCTAAAGAGCCTATCAACTGTACTGAACACACTTTAAATATACATGAGCAAAGAAAGCATCTGAATTAACAGTTATGTGTTCTGGTCATTTTAAAATCCATATATTTCCTATTTAGTACTTCAGAGCAAGTAATTTCATAGGTACTCGTGGCATAGACAAGTGATTGATTTTCAGAGCTGGCAGTATCCAATACAAATTGCCCCAGGCAAGGCAAGGAAAAAAAGTTTAAAAAAAAAAAAAAAAAAAGTAAACAGTAGGCATCCCACTCCTTAGTTAAACATTAAGGATTTTGTTGGCCAGGCCCCTACACTCATTTCTCTGAACAACCTGTGAATAGTAGCTACTGTCTCTTTAGAAAAAAAAAAAAAAAAAAATCTAATAAAATTTGTCTTCAGTTGCTTGTGAAAAAGAAATTGTGGTTCAAAGCTCTTGGCTTTTTTCCACAGTGCCACTTGAAATAGGTGAATTGTGCCTTTGGAAAGCAGATTTTCTCCAAGGTCACTGGAGAGCAAGAGTTTCTCACTGTAGTCAGGGCATTAACTTCCATTAATAACCAGTGTTTATAATGCATTCATAATGTAGCCTTTAATCCCTGTCCAGACCTTATAATTAATTCCTTCTTTAAAAATGGTAGAACTGCACAATCCTATATTTTGAGGGCTGGAGATCTGTTTCCTGCCTTGTGAACAATAATATATATAGACAGGTTGCGACAGTAGGTAAGCAGGTAACCATTTACTATTATTTTCACAAAATCACAGAATAGTAGGGGTTGGAAGGGACCACTGGAGATCACCAGTGCAACTCTCCTCTACTATACCCTACAGTAGGTTACACAGGAAAACATCCAGGTGGGTCTTGAATATCTCCAGAGAAGGAGAATCCACAACCTCTCTGGGCAGCCTATTCCAGTGCTCTGTCACCCTCACAGCAAAGTTCTTCCTTAAGTTTGCGTGCAAATTCCTATGTACCGGCTTGTACCTACTGCCCATACTTCTGTCACCAGGATCCATTCTATCACAAGAAGTTCATTCAGGAAGCACTGGGTTTTGGTTATGACCAGCTGGCATCACCACTTACACATACTTGCACAGAATACATCTTATAATGAGAGACAAGGCAAGAATTTATGTGGCACCCTGCATATGGGAAGAGAAGTTCCCTGGAGTAAAATTTCATGCAGGCATAAGGCATCAACTCTCAGAATTCAAGTGATCAGGCAGAGAGAACCTACAGAGTCCACAGAAATAATGCACTCCACACCAGCACAAAACAAGCCATAAAACATTCCACTGCTCCACAGCAAGTGTTGAACATTTAATACAAAACACAGACCACAATGACTACAGAACATGGAAGTTGTATGTCAAAAGCTTGAATAATATTTAGGTAGGGGAATTAGAAAATAACTACACGCGTGATTAGAAATTATCTCAAAAGTTAAGCTAGTTCAGAAAGATATATCATTTATAAACTTAAATTGTAGCTTACTCTTTCAATTTGTTCCTCATTAAATAAATGAGAATATTTGTTAAAATCATGTTTAAAAAATATTCTTATTTATTTTCTTAATACTTGCTAGCAGATCTGAAATGTCAAAAATCTTGAAAGCACTTACCCCCTTTCCATCAACAATCCATTTGGAGCACTTCACACTCTGAGCTTTGTTTTGATCAAAAAGAAGATGATTTCTATTATTGCAGGTTTATAATAAGTATCAGGTTTTACAGACTTTTTCCACCATCATTTAAAACTAAACCAAAATACTGCTCCTGTTTTCGGACCAATGCAAATGGATCCTATTCTTTCCTTATTTATCTAAATCATCTTTTTGTTTGTTTGTATTTCCATACAAAGTCTGTTTCAGATCAGCTTCTGGCAATTCTAACCTCTTCCTAATTCATCTGACCTACAAGATATGCCTCTCTTTCATGCTGTCTTACAGAGGGGAGGTTTGGGTAGAGAGAAGACAGCAAAGGGAAGAAATTTTTTCTTAGGTTACCAGTCATCCAGATAAGCCTGGAGACCTTCCCTAAAAGGGAATGCTTGAGGATCTATTTATTTATTCATTTATGCTGACTTCAAAAGGCACTGAATTCTACATTGGAAAAAAAAAAAAAAAAGAAATCATATTTTCTACAGGTATTTTTATTGTTTGTTTTAGTATCTGAAAATATTAATACTAAAATGCAGCTCTTCACAAGTTCAGATGATATTTTGATCCCCCAGGCTTAGTCAAACATTTAATCTCCTTTAAGTAGTATACATAATTTGAAAACCAAGCAGAATGTCTCTTTCCAAGTTGATTAGTTTACTCAAGGGCTGCCACACGCGTATGTAGTAGGTCAGACAAAACGCACATTAGGTGTTGTCCCACATCCCAAGGATGTTATTTGATGTGTCAACAGTACAGTTGTTATTAATCCCCTGAGTTGCACTAATTTTGACATCTGCTAAACTCATTTTCTACATTTTAACTGCTCTAAGAAGGTCATCACAAGGGGACAAATCCTCTTTCACTTCATAACAGACAAAAGTTTTACACAAGCTTTTTAAAACATGATGAAAGCAAAGCAATCAGTTTGAGTTTTTCTTTCCATTCAAAGCAAGGCAAAGTGCCCAAAGCCGTGATCTTAGTTCTGCTGCTCCAGTCTCTCAGTGTTTAGAATATGGCTAAGTGCAGACCTTTACAACTATGTATGCTGACATCTCCTAAACTATAGGGATAAACTAATGAACACTTGTTTCACTGAAAGTTTTCTGAAGTCAACTACAGCATCAAATCACTAACAGGCCTCCCCTGAGGAAATATCTTACCCTTAGAATTTAACTTATATTTAAGCTGAAATTTATTTTAAAAGGAAGATAGGAATTAGGAAGACACACATCCTTCTGGAGAAACCACCGTTTTTTCAGATTATGCAACAAGTAGTGAATAGGGCCTAATGGGGTTAATGAAATTCAGCATCCAAACTACCATCATAATCAAACTGCGAGTACCTGATATTCATTGCTTTCATGCAAATGATTCTTTCAAACGAGTATCCAGAAGCAAGCCTGGAAACAAGTTTCACAGGCCAGAATCTGAAGATCTTGCATATGCCATTAGAGACATACCTTCTCCTCCAATTTTCATACCATCAAAATCATCAAAATAATACCCATGCCAAGTCTTCCAATAATTCTAATTATAACCGCTGTCCACGTGAAATGCACATGAAAAGTTTTCACTACTGAGACTCCTTCTTCCAGTCTCTTAGAAGTCGACAAAGCCATCATCTCCTCACTTGACCCCCATAACAATTACTTTTTTTCTCTTTATTGTATGACAAATTATATTTATTGTTTTGTTGGCTATACTAGCATTGTGCTTACAACAAGATAACATTAGACATTCCACAAACCTTCAATACTGAGACCCTCTAAGAATTTATTTAGCCTGCCCTTCAAGAATCCCACGACTCTCATTGAATTGGCCAGAAAGAACAACTCCATATTTACTTTCAGATTCACTAGAACACTGCCATGACATCAAGACAGTGTTAGTAAAAAGCAATATGGAGAAATTATTCATAGGTTATACAGCCCTGTGCCAACTGCAAAATGGAGTTAAAAGGAACAGATACCCACTGTCCCTCTTGCTCTGTCAAGGCATATTTCTCACCACACAGCTGACTTCCATTGAAATGAAGCCTCAAGGAAAATATTTGATTTTATCTTTACTCTTAATATGACTTATAGGAGAATGAATTATAATTGCCCTCGTCACTTTAACATTTCATGAAGAAATAATTCTACATGTTCCCCAAAATACTGTTGTTCTTAATCCACATCTTTTATCTAAGGTTGCACAACAAAATTACTTTACAGAACGTTCACTTACAAACACCCTCAACACCACCATAAAAGTCATATCCTGAGATATTGTCATCTTGTTGCAGAACTGAAGACAGAGTCAAAAATGACTTCGTGGCTATTTTAAAAGGCTTTTCTTTAACAGCACCCTTAAAGGCATTTCCTGGTATTGTCTTTGGAAAGCTATATCAATTGTTCATTGTTCACCAGGGCCTAAACTGACAGCATAATATTTCAGTGCACCCAAGTTTGAGTGCTACCTTCCATTTTCAGTGATACTTAGGCTTGAAAATATTAAAATATATAGTTTTCAAAACTGAAATTTCAACTTTAAATCTCTTTGAAATTGTTTCTGTGGAGCACTACAAAACAAAAAATCATAAATCCATCTTGAAGAACACACGGCCTGTATCCAAGGATCAGCAACCTCATACACTATTTTAGCAAATTTACTTCATTTCTCCCAGCTCCATACTACAGCTCCATGTACATGTATTTTTCTCAACATGTATTTTTCTCCAGCATCTGTTTAGCTAGAATAGCATCTTTACAAACGTCAGGTAATGCAATTATGCTTTCTAACTATTAAACTCTATTTCAATTTCAATGCAAGTATCTGAGGATCATGTTTGCTTCAAAAATTTCATGAAGAATATCAAGTTACTCACAACAATGGAAGCATGACTTAAAAAATTACACAGTAGGCTGCTTGGGCTTCTGGGGATTGCAGGCTTATTTTGTTTTCTCTTATCACAAACTTAGTGTAAGCAAGGAGTTAAATACATCGCTATTAATATAATCAAAATCTCTTAGGAAATATATATGCAACTGGAATACTTTTCATTGACTTGGACTGAAATAATTTTCTTAATTACTAGGCATCAAATAAATGCACAAAACTCTCACAGTGCACACTAGTCAAAACAATTTGAAAATCTGTCCACAGCTTTTATGTTTTTCATTTCTAGGTGTTACAGAGATTCTCTCCTCTTTGGCTACACCCTTCTCTTTCTGCTCCAAGAAACATATACCTGCTAGTTTATGGTAAGAGTCTTACATCCCTAGGAAAGAAATTCAGCTATTTTCTGCAGAAAGCCCAAGAGTAGTTATGTATTGCTTTTTTCAATACCCAGTTTTTCTGTTGCTTAGTTCTAGAGAACACTAGCTTAACACCTGATTATGGAATTATTTCATATACATCATTCATAGTACTTCTCTGCCTACAAGCACCACCTTAAGACAAGTATACTATCATATTCTAGATGTGTAGCTTGATCTGTAGCATAACCTCTGTTTGCTTTGTCACAAATTGTCTTTTTTAAAGAGACAGTATTCTCCCATCAGTAGCGCTTTTTTTTTTTTTTTTAAACAATCCGTTCTTAAAATGTCACCACATTCATCACACTCAAGGGTATCAACACTCAATACTTCCACATGATACATTTTCTTGTTCCTTTTGTTTTACTGTTTTTGTTTGCCTGTTTAGATTTATGTCTTGATTATTATTATTTTGCTGTGTATAAGGAACCCACTGTACTTAAACTAGCAAACAGCACTTACAAAACATTGTATGTAATATGGTAGACTGTGTATAGTATAGACTGAAAACACAGCAGGAAAAAAGAAAAAGAGGCAGTAGTAAAAATGTTCTCTGAGTGCCTTCAAGATAACCTAAAATACATTCAAAAATGTTAAGATGTGAATCACCCACACTCAATTCCTGAAAAAAAGAAAATTAAATTAGAAAGAAATATTCAAATAAGCAGTGAGAGAGATCCTACAAGCTAGGCATTCTATTTATCTGCTATCTGTTATTTATCTTAACATTGACAGGTTTCTGTCTTGCCTTTTTTGTCCTTACTGCAACTTGAACCCAACCGATTTCTGTATCAACTGCAGACAAGAAAAAAAATCCAAGAAAAAAAGAAAAAAAAGTTTCCCTGCAAAAAATGTATAAGACATTGTACCAGGAGAAATCAGCTTCAGTATCAACCAACAGAGCTGTAAACTGTTTACACAAGAAGAAAAAAGAACGAATGTACTATTAAATGAAAAACAGTTTTTGAGAAAAAAAAGTGTATTAGATAGTTATGATCATACATCTAACTGGTTTAAGACAGAATCTACTCTGGTGGGTTCTTACGATAGGTAAAAAGTGCTCAAGAGAAGTGTGTCACTCTTTATTTATCCTTAGGATCCAAAAATGAGGAATGCACTAAGTCTATCTCTACAGAAGAGAATTCCTCAAGCAGCAGATCCCACAGATGTCTCAATCTTTCTTCTGAAATATGCCCTGAATTCAGGTCACAAGTGAAGCTTAGGCATACAAACTCACACTGTTCTTTCTTTTCATGGGAGTCCAAGAAATCAGTTGGAAATAGCGCACACAACCTCGCTGAAAACAGATTACTACTAAATAAACCTTTGGAGCCAATTTGTAAACAGCCAGAAACATGCAGCCAGTTTTCTGTAAACAGCCAAGTCATGCACAGGCAGAGGACAGCAGTCCTCTGCAGAAGGTTTTGGTTGATATTTAACAGAGTTACCTTTTAAACCAGCGAGTACTCACAGGTGTTATCATTGCAATTTGATTGCATAAACTAAAAAACACTTCAAAAAATTAGCCACAGCCTGTGCTGATCTGGTGACATAAAGACTGGTGGGACAGAATAAATCAGAGGAAAAGTCAGCCATTCTCTGTCTGAAATACGACAGGTCGATTTATACCCGAGTTCATCCTCAGCCCTCACAAATAAACAGAAAAAAATTAATTCACCTTGAGTTTACTCAGAGCAATAGACTTAAGTGCAAATGCCTTGCTTGTTTGCTTCTTTCTGCTTTACACTTACCCTCCATTAACATACTTCAAGAAGGAATTAAACTGATCACATGAATGACTTCCCTGACCTCCAAGAGCTTGAAAGATTTAAAACTTGTATTTACTCAAAGAAAGAGTACATATCTAATCCAAACTAATTCTTCTTATTTTGTTGGGGTTTCTAACTTTTTAAAAATTTTATCCATTTATTTATTACAAAGTGAATGCAACATATCACACCCACAGGAATTCTGTTTAACCAACTCAGTCTTTTAATCTTTCCTCTTCAACTGTACTTTAAATATAAACTAAATTACTGTAAAACACTCAGTGCCACAAAAATAAACACAGTGAATTGGACACAATTCAGGTTCAGACTGCTCTTGCAAATTGCTTGATATAGCTTTTCTATCTCCTGAGAACTTTTATGTTGAACAACAATACAAAAATGAAAATTGTTGACAAAATGAATACATTTATATGTTTTCTGTACATTCTTTCACCCCCCTCCCCCCCCCCCCGAGATAAATTACCTACTATCTGCTGTTCTCTGTTTTGTTGATATAAACCAAAGGTGATACTGCAGGACTTTGATACTCTAAGATTTCAAACGTTCATTTTCAGGTTTTACAAAAAATATCCCACAGCCTATTTCACTACTTTTATTTTATAGTAAATTATTATTATTATTATAAACTATTTTTATTTTATAGTTTTATTTCATAGTTTATTTGTAGTGTGCATAACATAAGTCAATACTAAGCTTAAAATAGTTCTCCTAACTCTCCCCTTTTTTAAAGAATGAAAAATGTATTGTCTTTCAAAACTTGAAGACTGCTAAAGAAAATTGAAAATATCTAAGCAGAAAAGCTTAAGCATAACACAATCCTATTACTAGTGCAACTTTCTTAGAAACTTCAGTGAAGTGGGAACCTAAAAGGAGGTGGAAAGAACTTTCAAATACCTCCAAGCAAGAGGGTAAGACTGGTTAACGTATTTAGGGCACCTTGATATCTGTGATTAACATGCAAAAATGTTAGGAATTTTGTTATGGCATGAATTCTGAAAACAATTTCAAAACCTAAATTTAAAAGATTTCTACAGAACTACAGATTTATTTCTCAGAGTTCAGCCTATAATTCATTTTTATCTTAACATTATCTTACATCAATTGTAAATTCAAAGGATGTGATATCACAAAGAAAAAAAATCATAGATTAGGTCAATGTTGACTATTCTTAAACAAAAAGAAAACTGGATATCTGGATTATTACTGGTCAAGCTAATGACTGATTTTTTAATTTATGAATTAAAAATACTAAGGTCATGCTTACTATAATAAAACAACATTAGAAGAATGCTACAACTAATATAAACATACCTGAATATTTACAAAACATTTTATATCTAAAAACCACAGAATCTTTGTTCTTATTACTACTAGTTTGACGCAGGAGACATAATGGTGGGCCAGTGGGAGAGGTAGAAAACAGGCTACACCTACTTTCTCTAGGTTTTCATGTTTGCATAGTTGGCAGGATGTTCTCCACGTATGCCAAGGAACTAATCAAGGAGCACAATTAGCAGTTTTTACTGTGGATTGGCAACTACTGAACATCATCTTTGGCAGGAAGAGTTTGGTAATTTTTGTCAAATTCCTGTAAACGTTGGATATTCCCAAACCTCACCAGCGTTAACAGCTAAACGTTTACAGTAGGATATTATTAACATGAGAGATATCAAAGAGATGCACTGGAAAGGGAGAATTCTGAGGGACTCAACAGAATTAATCTCTGAATTGAAGTGATATTTGATTACAACAACTTCCTGTATTCTTTATTTTGAAAACAAACAAACCTACAAACACAGGTGAAAAACCCTAACTAGCCTAATGCTGTCGTTAGATATTGAAGTTACCAAGAACAAATTTACTGTAAACAAACAGAAAGAACTTTCATCTTACATTAGCCCAGGGGGAAAATACACAGAGTATTCTTATCCTCTGATGTCAGATGATGTAAGATGAAAGTTTGTAGCACAAATCACTCTTTGCGTTGAACAGTTATGGAACAAGGAAGGATGCAACATGAACTTTTCAAAATCACTTACAAAGATCCTTTGAAAACGTTACTTCATTAAGCTGCTAGCAGTGTACTGGTGGTAAGTTATTTTCTACAAGATACTTTTCCAGCTTTAATTTTATGATTATACAGTAAGTATAAGGTATGAGGGTCTTTTGTCTAAAACTGATAGCATCTTTTCCATTTCAAAATAAGCGTTCATTGTTTCAACCTCCTCGAGGGAAATGGCATTTTCTTACCCTGACATGTCATATTAGAAGATGTAACAATACAGCTCATCCAAATTACAAGTTATCTAATTTTCCTCATCTACTGAAGGTAGCCTGAAGACATGAGTAAAATATATATATATATATTAAAAAAAAAAGTCAACTTCATAATTACTAAGTACTACTGAGAACTGTATAGTATTTTGTTCAGAAGCCTAACAGCGAGAAAGGCAAGGTGCTTCCATTCCTGATACTGATAGAGCAAGAAATCTATTTTTTTCTTTTTTAATTATGAATCCCTAAATTCCACTTAACAAAAAGATAAAGGAAAATAAATCTCATGGATTGTACACAATTCCCATATCTAGAATATATTGCTTGAGAGGCTTACTCAATTGACTACAGCTCTTGATGCCCCTTGGTCTGAGTCACTATAAAAAAAAAAAAAAAGCATATGCATCACAATATGTTCTCCACAGGCGGGCGGATCCGGTGAGGTTACGTGCCTCACTAAAGAAAAGAAATCCCCTATGCAGCACAACTGAACTCCTGCCAGTGAGGAGCTACTGCTGCCATTGCCTTCTGCACAGCAGTGGCTCTGGCACAGCAAGAGTGGGGTTGGGAGCAGCATCATCATCACACCATGCAATTACAGAAGTTGTCCACAGAGAGCAATTTTATAGAGAACTGGAAAAAAAAAAACAAAAAACTCAAGAAGTTGGAGAAAAGATTCCCTGATATTTGCACTTTTTGTATCAAAGCTAACTTAAAATTCAAATACAGTCAGTGCTGACAGCATGCTAGTACTTCTAAAAGGATTCTATTCATTGTTCAATACTGTTAGACTTAATTTATTGTTGATTTCTGCAATGTATGTCTGTCTAAAGCAAAGAGAATTCTTTCTGATGTGATAGTAAACATCTGATGAAACCTTACTTGTCACTGGATATCAGCTTGTAATTGCAGTTTAATATGGGACATTGGATAAGAGAAAAACAGTATTTAAACAATCTAAAAATTTGTTGTAGTAAAATAGTATCTAATTAGTGTAAAACTAATAAAAATGTAGTAGTTTTTATTCCCTTCTAGGGTATGGGTTCGAACTGTCTAACAAATGTTCATCTAAACGTTGGACTGGAATGCTCTCACATCTCACCAAACCATTTCCCATTCATGTCCCGATGAGTATTTTCAGCTGCTACTAGCTTAATAGGAACACTGTGAATGCATAATACTCTTTAATCAATGCATACAAATTTTTCCAAGTTAATTTCATTTACCCCTGCAATGACTTTTGCTTTGAAGATTTTACTCTCTTATTTTTACTTGTCAAGAAATTGTCACTTAAGGTATGATGGTGGCACAATACTAATGTTGCCTTAAAGTGGACGTACTAAAAGAGCAGCGAAAAAGTGCTGTGAAAGCATTATTAAACATTGCATCTTAAAACTTATATGGTATATATGAAGTCCTACACATCCTGCCCCTTCAAATGTTTTGTCTCCTTTCCCCTCCTTGTGCAATGATCCCCAAGAGGGGTAAGCATAACATAAAGCTGTTAATATTTTGGAGAAGTTACAGATGCATTGTAGCCTACACTGACAATCAGTTTGCTGATTGTTATCTTCTCCAGGAAGAGTGTAATAGTGAAGTTCTCTTTCTCCTAAGATCTTTGTATCATTTTGATGTGTTTTTAACATTGCTCTCAGCACTGGTTTGCAATTCCATGTTACAACCAATTTATTATATATAGCATGTTTTAACATATCAGATCTGTTGTTCTCTTTGCAATACCTAACAGTAGCCTTGCCCAGCTTCCAGGATTGCACTTCTGTTGTGACCAGGGGAACACTTCATAGGACTGGGGCCTCTAGTATAATTTTTAAGACTACCACTGCTATTCCCTGCCCCTATTCTTCTACTTCACTTTTTATTGCAGGGTGAAGGATAGTCCACACTACATAGAGGTATGTCACGATATTAGTACCAATTATTAAACTATATACATCCAAAATGCAATATAGAAGGCAAAGTCATGTCCAAAATCTGGATTCTAAGTACAACGAGAATCAAAATTTATTGGCCCTGATTTCACTCTACCAAAAAACTAAAATTTGACAAATGAAAGCATGCAATGCTGTTCCTAACAAATAAAAGATCAGTAACAGCATCTCAAAATGCTCAGAAAATATGTAAAATTTCAGAAGTATTTGTGAAATTATAAACAGCTAACTGCAACAAGTTCTATCTTGACAGTAGGAAAGCACAACAAATGCATATTCAGTAATTGCTATTAGGATTACAGCACCACCTAGTGTGTTCTGGAACTGCTTTCTTCAAGAATATTTTTCACTTGTGCTTCACCTTAAGAATTGAAATTCAGTTTTTCTGGATTTCTTCTTTCTTTTTTTCCCCACAATTCTTTTGACTTGTATTGTACAACTACAGTTGGAATTTCATTACTTTCATGGGTTTTGACTTCATAGGAATGTCACCAGAGGAAGTGTTGCATATTATTAAGATATTGCATGCTCAGCTGCTAATAGAGGACTTATCCTGTTGCATAATGAAAAGAGCCAATAGAACTTTTTCTCCTCCAACTCTCTTTTAAGACAGTAAACATAATTTCCTTTACACTCTTTGAAAGAGGAACTGCGTAGGAATACAATGGTAAGACCAGCTGCCCTCGTAAGCCCCTAAATTTGGGCTCTTCTGGTTCCCAGATTTTTCAAGAAGTAATTTAACACCTTCTTTATATTTACCTTGAGCATACTGAGAGACTATGGAATAAACCCAGTATTTGAGCAATAAGGTATATGGGTTTATTGTGTGTGTGTGTGTGTGTGTGTGTGTGTGTGTGTATTTGTTAGTTTTATCCCAGCTAATCTTAGACACAGTTTGATAATGATACCTGATACGTTCCCTCTTATATCTTTCTCTGATAGCAATGCTTATACAAGAGGGGACAGTGGTTAGTTTCAATATGTAAGTTAGGTTATTTATTTACTTACTTATCAATCAGGAAGAACAGAAGTAAAACTTAAGAGGAAGAAGAAACAACGAATTAAGCAGGACTGAGTTTTTACTTGTGAAGTCACAGTTCATATCACTGTTGTATCATTCAGCTACTTAGTGATCTGAAATGGATGCATTGGTATGTGTTTTTTATTTGTTTTCCATAAGAAAGAACGATCAGAAGGACTGGAAAACTGCAATCGTATAAAGCGTTCCACAACATATTAGTAGATTTAAATATATTTAACAATTTACAAGTTGTAACAATTGAAATTTAGTTTGTAAATTCCAGTTTCAAATTGTCTAAGCTCATCCTTGTCACTGCATAAGGGGAGTTTGCATGATTGCACATGATTTTCTTTTCACTGCATTCCTGTCTCATACAGTGAACTTACTGATGAACACAAATGCTGCTCAGAAATAATTGTTTCTTCTTTTGTTCTTTAGATACAACTTTACTGTATGTTATTCAAACTCAATGCTGAAGACAAAGATAGTCAGGTTTCTCAGTTAGGATTTCAGCTATGGAGAAAGGCAAAAAGAATTAGCAATGGTAGCAGCTACCTATCTTCCTACAATCTTAGCACAATCAACTGGTCCAGGAATTAACAATCCTTCCTTAACTGATAAGCTATGAGTGGGCTGTAATGGCTGTAAGAGTCTGCTTTCCTTCAGTGGTAAATGGTTCCCTATGATAAAAGGATTCAAATATTTAACTCACGTGAGACAACCTGATTGAGTAGCCTAACAAAGACGACATTCCCCATGGGAAGCTATGCAGTCTTCTTTCAGTTTACTGCATCGCTTCTGCACTTATCTTCAATGCCTCTAAACAAATTTCTCCAGGGATAACCTATGCCTATGAAGGAATCAAAGATTCCCTTTCTTCTGTCTACTGTAATTTATCTCATCACAAAAATTTAAAGCTGAAGTTCTACAGCTTTCTCAAGAATGAACACATCATTTACTAAATCTTAAACAAATAAAACCCAAGGATAGTCCAAATATGTAAGAGCAAAATTGCAGACCTGACCATAATTACATTTATCACAATCTGTTCTACCATACTAATATCCTTATCTGCACCGCTTGTTCATTTTTTCAATTTTTTCATGACCACAAGCCATGATTAATTTTTCATAAAATCATTCAGGACAATTATTCCACCAGCTCTTTTTTTCTCATTCTTCAATACATTGGCAAACTTATCCGAACATCAAACAAACCCAAATGTTCTTAACAACAGGAATACAGAATGAGAACCCCATCTCTGGAAGTGCTTAAAATCAAGCTAAATGGGACTTTGTGCAACCTGATCTAGTAGGAGGCATCTTTTGGGGGGAGAGGGGGAAATGTACAACACAAACCTTTATATTATTCTATAATAGTTCAAATAATTCAGATTTTAAAGCGTTCAATGTAGAAGCGATAAATTAACAATCACAGTCTATCTGTATCAAATATTAGAGTCTCCAAAAGCTATTTGGACTAATATGTTAAAAATATAAGGGAATGCACTTCCAAAGATTTCTGTTTCTTAAATAAATAAATAAACTGGGGGGGTGGGGCCACGTGCAGGGGAAGACTGGAATTCACCCTTACTTTCTTAACAAATATCTATGTTATAAAATACCGCAGTACTTTTTCAAAAAAATAGTACTAGAGACATTAATAGTATTAAGTATATAAAAACATACATTTTATTTCATTTTCATTTCTATCTACATTCTAATTAAATTAAGGGTTTAGAGTAAGGAATTGTCTGAAGTGAATACTAAAGTTAAAGAAGGCTCAGAAGGTGATGATCAGTAACTTAGAAATCAACAGCCAACATATTTCCTTGGATTATGTAAAGCAGAAGTTGTTGAGGGATATGGAGAGTGAACGGACAAGAAAAAACCACAGTTGCATTCACTTGTAAATCTTCACTTAAAGTAACGTATCTTTAGACTATGTGTTGGTATAAAAGAGTGGAACAAGACCTTATCCATATCATACACTAGCACATTTTCATACTGATTACATAAATATCTGACTTGGGACAAGGCAACAAGTAAAGGAGAGAAATGAATCAGCCAAAAGAAACCAAAGCAAAGGCAGAAAAAATTTACAATCAGGATTAAAACTAGCAGTATTTTTTATCCTGAATAAATGAGATATATACACACACAATAACCTCTCAAGAACATAATCATCAACAAAAAGACACAAGACAAATACAAACAGACATGAAGTGCAAGATAACATTTAGAGCAATCTGTGATATTGTGAGTATGAAATATGCTCTCCAGATAAAATAAAATCATATCCTCCAAGGAAACAGGCCTTCCTATTTATATGTCTTCATTTGGCATGAAATCAATTTTTTTTTTTTTTTCCCATGGAGCCATGAGTACAAAGACCGCTTGACAGCTCAGAAACTTGGCAATATTTAATGGCAGTATGTTACAGTGGCATATTTTAAGAACAGTTAAAGCCCCGATTTTTCTTCAGTTGTATTCAGTAAAGATAAATTAACCATGGAGTGTAAAAACTTTGTGAGCCTCCTTGTTGAAAGATGTGTCTGGTCTTGGAATTTCAACCTAACAATCCAAGAAAAACAAAAAGAAACTGTCTATTCTGATATACTACTGAAAATATTTGAATAAAAATGAATATAAACGAACTTTTCTGCCCTAAAAATTCTTCAGTTCCTCACAATTCTAAGGGTCATCTTCCGGAGTGGAAAGAGGATGAGGCTATTCTGCACTGCAATACAATTACCACATTACAGAAATTTACACTCATAGACTACTATGTTTGTCCAGTAATTATTCAATATAATATTTTCTGCTCATTACTTTTAGTTATTAATATTAATTTAGTTCTTAATATTTTATCATTTCCTATAAGAATTTAGGTATATGAATCTCCCAGATAAATTTAATAGACAGATGCAATAACATGCATATTTTCCTTCTGCACGAAAATTCCATCAAGACAAATTCACCTAGAAGTTCACCAACCCTCAACTTACCATCATTTGAGGTGATAGGAAAGCTTTTTGAGGATGACATAAACAAAAAGAAACTCTTATATTTTCTCTGATAACATAAATTCTAAGGAAGTTGCCTGAAGTAAATACCTATCATAAATGCCCCAGGCCTTATTTTCTTTTCACGTGTGAGATGAAGCAAAGCCAGAAAAGGAAAACTACAAGTAAAAGGTAGAAGTAAAATTCTAACTGTCATACATTTCCTTATAATAACAAACTGTTCAATCCAGAGGCCTCAAAATGACACTACATGATATTTTTTATCCTAAGCATTTTCCTTTCCAGAACCAAGATCTTGCTGATGTCTTCATTTAATAAAATTTAATTGAGTTTTCACTCATATTACTAGTTGATCTGACACAGATGAATATACAAGACTGTACTCTATGTACAAGCAAGGAGAACAAGACAGTAGGATAGGAATGAATAGCATATGGGTAGTATATGAATTCCTTACAGATGTCTACTGTTCTAGTATATTCATATGCATGTCTTATGATTTTCCTTCTTGGAAGTTGAAAGTGTGCCTAGTTGCCTTATAGACAAGTGAGCTGCACCATCAACTAAAATATAACTTGCTACAGGGAATTTACAGGAAAAATGCACTTAATAAAAGAGTTCAGAACTACTCATGCCAAAAGCCCACCAAGTATAAACATAAGCTGGCAACCAAAAATGTTATTGTTTCTCTGCCCTCACAGAAGATGGTGTTTTACTTATTTATTTTTACCCAAACTGGCTGACTGCATTGCTAAAACCTGGATCATCACTTGTTAAGTACTCACTTAAAGATTTTTTCACACTTACATCATGACCATTATCATGTAAAGAAGCTAAGTATGAACTTGGAAATAAAACAAAATTTATCAATGGAATGTGTATTTGACATTCTAGGCACGTAAACAATGTTGTAAAAAGTTTCTCTAGGGCTGATCAGAGTTTCATAGAAAAAAAAGATTTTAAAAAATGCAATATAAAAAGAAGTATGACAATCACATATTACATGGATAATGATTAAATCAAGCATACTACAGCTAAAATTAACCAAAAAGAAGCACCACCACAAGCAACAAAAATCAATCAATGAAAAAGAATAATACTACAAACAAGAATGAAAACTAAGTTGATTCCTAAGAAATGCCTCAGGTTCCACCTTCTTCCCAAGATCGTGAGTTAATTCCCTAAAGGATGGTATTAAACGAATTAGTCATTTATCTTTGACAACACTGAGTTCTCTCTCATGGTTCGTTAAGATTCTGATAAAGTCAATATATCCTCAGGTTGTAAAAGAATTCAAGAGCCGCACCAGGGAAGTTTCAGGCTGGACATTAGGAAAAAATTCCTGATTATGAGTATGGTCAAACACTGGAACAGGCTTTGAGTGAGGTTGTTGATACTTCGTGCCTGACAGTGTTCAAGAGGCCTTTGGATAATGCTCTTAATAATACGCTTTATTTTTTTGCTAGTCCTGAAGGGGTCAGGGAGTTGGACAAGATGGTTTCTGAAGGTCCCATCAAGCTACTTTATTCGTAAAGATTTATCTACAGAAATAACTCGTTGTGATGTAGAGAAAGACTTACTTGTATAAATGCAAAAAGAGAACAGAAAATTTTTTAGTCAAATGCACTCTTAGGCACTAAAATTGAGACTGTAGAATGCAGAGAAAAGATGAAGCCTTTGCAGGGTTTTGCATCTATACCAACAAACTGTGAATATCTTGTCTCCAGTTAATTTTTTGCCACAGAATGTGAATATTGTCAGGGGTGTGTTAGTGAAGCCAGCTTTGAGACAGTTATTATCCTAAATAACAGAATAGAGATTAACATCAGATTAGTATAGCAGTGCAGTCAACATGAGGACATTCACAGCCTTGCCACTGCTAATGTAGAATACTGTAATCCTACCTGTGAGCAAAGGTGAGAAGAATGGGGCTTTTATCTTAATTTTTCACATTTTAAAGTCAAGATTAGGTTAGAATGTTACAGCCAAATCTAGATAATTCATCACTTCCCACTCTAAGCAAGAACGTGTCAAGCCCTTTCAGAAAACCTGCAATTCAAACCTGCTGTTTTAGATAAGCAGAAGCTGGTGTCACATACATAAACGGAAGCTAGATGTTTTTTGTTTGCCCTTGAAGTAACAGCATAGTTATTGCACTGAATGTTGAAGTCCAGGATAGCTATAGCTCTCTACTCCCACAGGTAACACCAACTGAAGATTCCAATTGTATTTCACACTACTAATCTGGGTTCTTCATAGATCCCCTAGAAAAATCTCTTTTTTCCTATTCTGATCTTGTATCTTATGCTCTAAATAATCTATCAGCAACTCTTCTATGCCAAAAATAGCTTCATAAACCAGCACAAACTCTGTCATTGTCTTTATGCTGATGAATAAGATAACTACTGGTTCTCTTCAATGTCATCTTCCTCTGTTCAAAGTAAGATCAGTCTAGTCTCTTTCTAGAGGTATATTCCCCACAGAAAGCCATCAGAGAACTGACCTAAGGTTTAAATCTCCCTTTCAGCAACACATTAATGAGGAGGTAGAAGTCCCCACATGTATTAAAAAGAAAAATCTCAAGTAAGAGGAAAATGATGACAGCAAAAAGGTTTAAACCATTGTAAGCCAGTTAGACAGCTTGCAGGCAGGCATTACTGACTGAGAGAGCAGCTACAGATTTTGACATTTGCTCAGAAGATTCTTCCTTGCCAACCTTATCTAGATTGCAACCAAGCCAGATGGCCTTAGTCCAGGGTTTGTAATCAGCCAAATGCAAAGGAAGGCAACTGCTCTAGCTGAAGAGGAAATAAAACAAAACAAAACTTCAGAAATACTAATGACAACCCGTGATAATGGTGACGTACATCCACTCATAGATCTGCTGCAGTAATTGAAAAATAAGAAGATGCTACATCTGTTTGTTCTGCGTATTTCTGAGGCTGTGGGTTTACATGGAAAGGTAGTTGCCTCCGTACCACATCCTGTGATGTCTCAAATAAGAATGAATGGAACTACGTCATAATCTTTCCTTCTACATCAAAACACTCAAAATCAACAATAACTCCTGCCAGCTAAAGTTGAAATTCAGTGAATAACATGCTTCAGTTTTCAAAATGGTATGTTTATAAGGGTCAGGGAGGAAAAGTTTGTTTTAATCTACCTGAAATATTTTGCTTAACTCTCCTTTAATTTACATTTGTTTCTAAAAGTGGAAATAGTATTTCAAAATGAGAGTTAAGTTTATCCAAACAACAAATTAAATGTTTACATGTTTATTATTATTATTAAAGTGAAAAAAAAAAACCACCAAGAAAAGCAAAGCCTCAAGAAAAAAAAAAAAAAAAAAAAAGAGTAATCTCTTAGAAAAACGCCATAAGAACACACGAAACTGGCCAATGAAAATAAAATACCATTACGGAATTTAATTCATTTAAATCTGTTCTAAATGTGCATCATTCTTTTTTCCATTACATTTCTCATGAAGTCTCATTATTGAGTAATATCTGATAGTTGTCCGCAAGTCAGTGGCAATATTTAAAGGAGGCTTGTTTTTCAGTCTTCCCTCAAAAAATCATACATATCTTGATGGAATGTAGGCCTAGCAGCTATTTTTTCCATCATTTGTTAGCAGACACAAAGGGGTTGGAGCTAATTTATAATTTTTACGAAGAGCATCTCAAACATTCTACATTTAAAGAAGTTCTCAGCTGTTTCCTTGTACTCTGACAAACAACCACAGGTATATTTTCAGATACCCACATGCTTATCTGTCAAGTAGAATAAGACATACTACTTACTAAGAAAGAAAAAGAAGAAATGAATTTTTGCTGCATACTCTTATTTCTGAAGAAATAGGAAAGATACTAAAAGTCTCATAGATCACTTTTCATTACTTCTATTCCCATACAAATCCATGAACCAGATGTTTTCCAAAAGTTTCATCTTACTGAATGCTACTACTCTGCAAGCTCAGACTTGCAGTCACGTGTATTTCTGACATTTGAACTACAATGAAAAACAAATGTGGACATCACAGCAGGCTGTTAATCTCAGACAAATTTTCATAAGTCAATATACATTTTTTCAAATAACTTGCAAGAAAACTCAAAAAAAAAATTGAATCAGGTTTTTGCCTTCACAGAATAGGAAAAGAAACATCAAAAGATTTACCTTCGCACTGACCATCAAATAGAAAATTTCAAAATCTTCGGTATACTAAGAAAATAATCTCATTACCAGATCTATTTGACACCTATTTTGAATCACAGACCAAAACATTTACCCTTAACGAGCTAAGATATTATTTACTGAAGTTACACAGACTTTAATCAAGTAAGAAGATCAATGTTTAAAATATTTTACAATTTATATAGAGGCAAATATTTTATATGCCATGTCATCAGTGTCATCACACTTCAACAAAGTTGATTCACTTTAATAACATCATTCTACTTTGTATTGATTTTCCCTTTTAGCTATGCAATTATCTGTTTTATTTGGACGCCAAAACCCTCTCTAATGAGCTGTGGGTAAGCATGAAGAATGCTGTCTTCACTTCATCTCTTCTTTAAGAAACTATATTCAGTGGCCTGCCTGTACTCCAGAACTTATATGCAAGCTTCGCACATTTGTCCAGTAACCACTGGAAATAATTATACAAAGATAATAATGCAAAAAATAAAATAATCATTCTTATCTTTACAAAAAGTTGAAGCACAATCTTCATAATACAGCATTCTTGAGTTAGGCTCCTCTTGGTGAAAAACTGAAAGACTCCATGAATTTATAATCACAATCACCTCTTCGCACTTATCATGAAGAGCTAGAAATAAACTTGCTAGTACAGACTTATCCCCTATCACAAGCCATAACCTTTCTCACAACTGCCTCACAAATTACCAGGCTCTGTAACTTTTCCTGTTGGCATACCTAGCCAATTTTAATTTCTTCCAGTAAACATGAACTTATTTTTCTTTCTAATCTAGTTCATCAGTTTCCTGTTTCTTCTGCTACAGTTTAACATGACGGTTTTTCTCATATTAGATTGTAACCATATTTCTATTATGATCCTAACTATCTGTCTTGTCCACACCCACCCTTCTTTATCTCCTGGGTCATCATTTGCTTTCTGCCTACTCATGAAATGACTTTCAGTGACAGACACACCAGCAAAACAATCTGAATTTGTCCACTTCACATACAGATCTCAAAAGCGTTGGCATTCCAGTACAGACTTGCTCTAGTAAGCGTAAATAGGAAGTATCACTGTTTACCAAGCAGTACTTAAGTTTCTCGATTGTGCACTTTTCCAAAACGTAAATATCTGGGGTTGTAGGTATTTGTTAGAAAGGTTAACTGAAGTTCACCTCTTTCTTTTACTGCTGCATATAGAATTTATCAGACACTCTTCCAAATGTGTTGGTTGTTCTTACCACTGGTACACATCTTTTTGAGACGAAGGCAGATTACACCTTGGAAGATCAATATCTTCGAAAAAAATTTCCAGACAAGCATTAAGTATTTAGCATTTCCCCATGCTATAATCAGCCAGTTGATCCATTATAAAAGTCCATGTCAATAAGTGTATAAAACTCAGTTTACCAAATAGGCCTCGACATTGATCAAGAAAACACGCTCTTTCCCTTTCTTATTTATTATTGAAACACTAAACACTCCACCCTCTAATTAGTGGAATAAGACTTTCAACCAAAGTACAAGCTCTACAAATACATAGAGCCAACTGTGAACATTTATTACCTATAATTCCCAATTTATTTATGGATTAAGTTAGTTAACACTCTACTGGGGATTGAGCTGCTCAATTCAAGCATCACAATAGCCAGAGAGAGCTGCCAAGTTTCACTAAAATATTCTAGATCCAAGACTATTTTGAAATGATTTTCTACTACAGTGCTAGCTAGTTAAATGGAGAGGTATACTAACTAGATCTAATTTTGACATCAAAACCAGCACAGCATTTTCTGAATATAAAGCTTTTAAATTGATGACGTGAACTAAGTCAGTGTATTTTTGCTATTATTATCATGTATTTTTCCTATTATTATCAAGGAAAAATCTGGTAACAAAATAAGCAGCGCTCAATTTATTTTTCTTACTCATTCATGAGAGTGTGCATGAGGAAAGTAGAAATTTTTAAATAAGATATTGTAAGTCAACAGCTTTTCTTGCACTGCAGCTCTTCATATATTTCATAAACAAAACATGAAATCACTAGCCATTTTTATTGTTAAGACAAGGATGAGCAAGAAGTTAATGATGAAACTGCACATTAATACAAGCTTGTGTTTTTAGATTTGGGAGTTTTGCTTTCACACACCTGATATTGAGATATGTGTACGTGTCTTTAAAGTACAGAGAGGAAGAAAAGCCCAACCCTGCAACCTTAGCTTGACAGCCCCTCAAACCCTGAGGGACATCCAAGTAACCTTTTTATCAGTACATCTGAAAGTGAACAGGAAGTACCAGCCCAATGGACCTCCACCTATTACTTGTTTGACAGCTATGAGGTAATATATGAGCAAGTAGACAATGGGCAAACATGATGGGGTCATCCTTAATGGTGATAAATGAAATCTGATAAAGCACAGGATTTTACAGGGTTGCTAATGAAGGCACTCCGGAAGCAATGAAAGGAAGACAAGCACTATACAACATTTTTTCCATCTTCAAATGTCTTGCAATAGGAATCAAAATTTTAGACTGAACAATTTGCAGATGAATTCCCTTCAAGCACTAATGGACAGGAGTATACGACATCCTGTTTCCTTCTACTCTCAGAAGTAAAAACCCACAGCTCAGTTCCTGAGGGTAAAGGTCTACCTGAATACAAAGGAAACGAAATCAGATCTCAGCCCATTTTGTTGTCAAAACTTAGTTTTCCTAATAATTATCTTTAGTAAAATTAATTAACAAATGTAGTACTATTGCAAACTACCTCTTTTAGAAAGCCTTAAAATATAAAATCCACAAAACCCTATTTTAACACTTCCAAGTGCCATTAAGTGACCAGAGTATCTCCAATATTACACAGAGGGACAAAGATGGCAAAAAATACCCAGAAAAATCTTTAGTCTTCAATAAATTATGATATCCTGGGAAGACAAAGGGAAGACATTGCATATGTGTGAATCAAACATAGATTTGCACAGCAGTTAAACTGCTATGTAACTCGAGAAAAGACCATGAAATGCAGTTGATAGGTTCCAATGATACAAAAATATGCTGCAGCAATACTGATTATTAAAATTTCTTTTTTTCAAGTATGAGAAGATGTACAGAACATAGGACAAAATAATACAAGACAAAGAAGTCTAAAATCTAACAAATCACACAAGAGCAGTGTAAAGCTTATCTAGATTTGAGAATGAAAAAAATGTATAGAAATCTTTTAAATATGACATTACATATATTATTACACATTGTATACTGTGCATAGATATGTGGTTAATTAGGCTACATATATCCAATGAATTTTGATGTTTTTGATAGAATATCAATCTTGTTTTCTATAGTTGCAAAATTAAAGAATCTGGGAAAAATCAAACCTTACCATCAACTACTTGGGATTATTGAAGAAATTCACATGAAATATCCTAGTAAAACACAGAAAACATCTAGTGAAACTGAATTGAATTTACCTTGCTGTGATTAACTTCTATTTGTTAGATACTGTCTAGCCTATGAAAAGCTACAAGATACAAAAATACTAACAGGAAAGTTAGGAACTTTTATATATATACACATATAATATATAAAATTATATATATATATAGTATCTGTACATATATATACACTCACACACAAA
This sequence comes from Tragopan temminckii, assembly GCA_028571105.1. Taxonomy (NCBI): domain Eukaryota; kingdom Metazoa; phylum Chordata; class Aves; order Galliformes; family Phasianidae; genus Tragopan; species Tragopan temminckii. The sequence continues at coordinate 20,536,315 of JAOWBP010002392.1, read as the reverse complement.
TGATGGTATAATTTCAGAAAATGTTCACAAATATAGTAGAGAGAATGTATGCCTAAAGGCCCTTCACTATTTTAAGTGCTAATTTTTTTTCCTAAAAATCAAGTTAGACTTCAAAACACAACAAAATGCACCAATCTTATTTATTTGTTCAACAGAAATGAAATGAATTTGTAAATGAGATTAATGACCAATTATCTCCATAAATATTTTGGAGGTTCAGTCTTCCTCTGAATTTAGCAGAGCTAATTTAGTTAATTAGCTAATTTGCCTTTTTGCTTTGAAAGGCCATGAGACTAAGTAGGCAAATTATTAGTGTTGACTCATTTTACCATCACCAAAACTGATTTTTCCCTCTGCTCCTTCCATGCCAGAGGACAAGTTTTCAAACTCCTCCTCCTCCTCCTCCTCCTCCTCCCCTCCCTAAAATTTACCATGTCTAGAACTCCTCTATCTGGCTTAGCCCCACCTTTGCACATGAGCAGTTTTCTGCTCTGCTGTGATCCATCCACAATTGTGTCTCTAAACACAGGCACAAAATTCCCTTCAAACTAGCTAGTTCTTTGCACTAAATACAAAGGTCACTTGTTTAGCAGTAACCACTACAGGATTTTAGAATGCAGAAAGAGTACTATCAACTTTGCCAGGTGTTTGCACATAGGAAAAGTGCACACAAAATGCTGATAGGGGCTCATAACTACATGGGAAAAGTCTTTGATGGCTAGGAAATCCTGCCTCCACCCTATCACATAACTTTCACTGCCTACGTAAACAAATAAAGCGTAGTATGATTTATGCTCCTTAATTAGTTTTCTTTTCTTGTTTCCTTTTAAAAAATCAAATAAACGTTTTTAGGCATTTTAAAATGTTTATTTTGTTTTCTTAAAAACTATAAGGAAAACAACATGTAAATTAAATTTTGACATTAGAAAAATGTGTCAAGGATCTAAAATGTTACAGTAGTCAGAAAATTGTTGGATATTTAAGTAGTATTTTAAGTATTTAAGGATATGGACTAATGCTCTGTATAAACTGTGCAGCAATATCCACTAGTGACACCTTATCTAACAAACACAATTAAAAGCATGTGGATAGATGCATGTAGCAAGGAGACAGAGTTCATTACAAAAATCTTTTTCAGCATCTATTCAAGTATAAGATATTGACACATTTCACTGCTAGGTAGATTAATGTCACAAGATAGTCATTAGGAGCATCCTGACATCCTGCCCAAAAAGATAATCCTTCATTCAGTCCTTCCTAGCCTTATCACGAACAAAAACGTTTTCTAATAAACATTTCAAATCAAAATGATAATAGTCCTCCTCAGATACAGCAAACAAGGATTTTAAACTTTACAAGTTCCAGTGAAATTTCAAGCTGTAGAAGACCATCCATCTGTAACTTCTGTAAAGATTTCATATTGCATTATTCTCAAATGCCAAAAAAGTTTAGCTGGCCTACACATTATTGTTTCAGGAACAGAGAAAGCATCTCAGAACTAAAACATTTTAAATAAACTATCATACTAAATTTTTAGACTTGGAGACAGTTGAAGCTGCTGTTGAAAGGCTCCTAAATTTGGATAAAATTTCTGCAAATTAAAGTCTTATATTTATCACCTAATAGGAACTTTTTTTCCTCCCCCCTAAGTATTCAGAAATTCCAGGTCTTCTTCTCATTTGATAAAAACAGAAACTTACTCTTTGAAATTCATGCAAGTTCCCCAGAGAATCATAGAATGGCTTGGGTTGGAAGGGACTTCCAGGATCATCAAGCTCCAACTCCACTGCCACAGGTAGGGCCACCAACCTCTACATTTAATACTAGATCAGGCTGCCCAGGGCCCCATCCAACCTGGCCTTGAACACCTCCAGAAACCTGTGTTCCACCCAGGGGGAATCCAAACAATTTTCCATATGTCAAGAAATAGTTGCTTCAATTGTAATTCAGAACAGGACAGCAGTGACTTTCCAGGCATGACTTAAGAATCAATCTTCCTACACATCCATACAGCATCTGCAGTATTACTATCCGCTGTTGTGAAATAAATAATAACCTTTGTAGCACTGTGCAAAATATTTACTTACACATTTTTGGTTTACTATCTAAACAAAAGAATAGCTGGACATCAAAACATGGCTAGTACTTTATAATCTGCACCAGTGTCTGATTACAATCATCTTGTACATACACCCAAACTAATTGCTAGACCGAACATTTAAGGAAGTAACTACTGTACATTGTTCAAGTAGGAGTAAGAGTTAGCTGTTCCTGTGTTTTGACCTTTATCGGTATTCAAGTTGTCATCTAATCAAAACACTGCCAAAGCATTTAATATTGCTAATGCTGCCTAATTACATGCAGAGAGTTAATAAAACACTGAAAGAGATTAAAATAAACTCATCAGCGAAATTAAGCTTTCCAACAGAGGAATGTAGTTGTTCAAGGTCTTCATTTTCTTTCTGGCCTCACTTAAAAAATTTGTTACTGTTTCAGCTGAAATAAATCTGACGAGGAATAGACCTGTGCTTTAACTTTGTTTTGGCATAGCATTCAACAAAAGACTTAGATATAATTTGATAAAATGAGTTGCAACTACTGCACAGAATATGCCATCATTATCACTCATTATATCTAGTCAATAATTTTTCTTCATGGGAAATTCACAAAAATTATTTTCCTCACTTTTGAATTTTCTTCTCAATCAATCATTTATTCACAAATGAAAATACAATTACTATAGAAATCAGTTTCTGTAAACCTCCAATTTAGAGCACATTAGACATTATTTAAAAAATGGGGGAAAAAACCTATACCTCAGATTGATTTGAGAGAATAAAAATTGTTACAGAACAATTGCATTTTACCACACTGTAACACAGTTAGCCAATTAACACCATGGGAAAAAAAAACAAAAACCCACACAACAAAACAACCTATTTCAGAACAAAAACATTTAGTTTAGATATAATCTTGGTGAGCTAATCAACTAAACATTGTTTTAATGCCAAGGTGCTAAAGACTACAGTGACACTTAGATCATGTTTGGCACGATCCAATAAAACAAGTATTTAAGTGGCATGGTTTTCTAAAACTTTCCTAATAGAACAGGTGCAAAATGAAGTTAAAGGAAGTCTTACTGTGAAGTACACAGAAAACACCTTCTCACATGCCTGTTGTTGTAAAGGGACAAGATTACCTTATTTATATCATTCAATTCAAACAGTGAATTTTGATCACTTCCCTCTTTGGAAAACAAGTTCTTAGCAAATGCGGCTAAGGCTTTTAAAAGATACCATCCTTTAGAAAAGCTGCCCAGTAGTGTTTCCTGTATTCATAAAAATTCACATAGAATTATGTTGCTGAATGTAATCAATTTGAACCCATGAGATACTTAAACATTGCTATCTAGCTAAATAGCATAATGCCAGTACTCAGCAAGCTACTATCTTGTTTCACATCCACTATTACCACTGCTGATACCGTATTGCATGAATTTGTATTTTCCCTGATATTTCACTTCTGCTCACAACCTAGAGCAAGAAAAAAAAACTTTGTAGGTTTTACAAATGGGTATTATTTTACCATGTTCTACTCACAAACCAGAAAAAAATCCTTGTTTAACCAGCACAACATTCTTCAAATACATAAAAACAACTGCCTTTGAAACATCTTAGAAAATCTGGGTGATTGTTTGATCAAATAAATTGCAATGGAAAGATAACATTCAAGATGACTTCAATTTCACAAAGGCCTTTTCTAGTGGTAAGAACAGCAAAATACTCGCACTATTTATTCAGGGCTGCTGGAGATGCATGCACAGTTGAATCTTAAATGCTTTTTAGGAGCTACAAGTATACAAATGTTGCTCCTTTGGGAGTAAGAGAATAATCTACACAACCTCTTTCCCTCCATTGAAGACAATTTCTACAGCTTTCTATGATTTCTGATTCAGAAAAAAATAAAATAAAAAATAATAAAAAATAATAAAAAGTGCTTCCAACTCAGTTGCAAGAAAGAGAAAGACATAATTCGTACAGTTCACCAGATCAATGAATGAATTTCACTGCTGTAACTGTTACTTGGCTTCACTCTTCTACTTCACAGACTGCTCTTTCCGTTACATATGTCACATCCCTGTGTGCATCATTTCTAACAGAGAAACCCCAAAGAGAAATCCAATTTTCTGAGTGGAGCTCCAAGTTGCTGGCAAAATTAAAAGATACCTTCTTCATAAAGAAGTGTGAAATTAAATATATGTCAATACAAAAACATGTTTATACATATATGTATCTATATCTCCCCTCCCGTAAGTAGTGATACAAAATGTGAGACTTTTTACTTAATCGAAATGTACCAACATTAATTTACTTCCATGAATCTCAAACAAATTTGCTGTGACTGAAATTGCATAATTTGATTCAAATCCTTTATTTTCTTCTATAAGTTTTTGAATAGAAACTTAAACACTATTAAAAATATCATACCTAAGAACATTATTATTATTTCAGTACTCTAAAGTAGATTCCCTATGAAAATTGCATGGCATTTAAGTGCATGTTTCAGTATTTTTAAGAGAAAAAACCTGTGGATTAAAAATTACTTACAAATCAAATATTGAAAATAAAGAAAATGTAAAGTAAAATTTGCACAGAAAAGAAAAACTGAATACATAAAGGAAGCAAATACACAATAAGATGCTAATATAGTTTCTAGATTACCATCACGTAGCTGTTATAAACTGCACTTATGCTATAGCATTAATTCATTTCAGCTATTTTATTGCTGGTTATACATAGCTATTTTCTTATTTTTGTTTTATTTTATTAAACCAATTTGTGATGTATTTTGCTAAATGTATGGAATGTTAGGATCTTTCATTTGAACAACGTCAAAAAGAAGCTGAAAATAGTATTTTGACTGCATATAAAACTATATCCCATAGGAGCGTGAATATATTTATCACTATAAAAACATACATTGTTAGAAGAGCAAGTGACTACATATTATGGAATAGGAGCCAGAGCTGTACAGAAACTGAATGACTTATCTGTGGCAGAACACACAAACCCACTCCCCCTTCAAAATAGAACTAGAGATAGTTTATATCTAGTTTACTTCCTTGCACAGTGGTACCTATCAACTCTGAAAATGACTATCCTCTTTGCTTTATAGGAAGTTTATCAATTAAGAATCCTTGTTATCAGTAAGCCATTAAAATTAATGTAACTCAAAAGAAAATACATTGCAATGTACTATCCAATTATTTCAGCATGTTACACTTCACCAGCAAGAGCAGGTTTCTGTGCTGGCTTCTCCTACTTGCTTCATTCAATATCATGTTTGATTAAAAAAAAATTAACTGAAATAGTATCTTAACTCCAGAGTTTACAAAGCATTACATCTCTTAATTTCCCATAAACTTCTGATGTTAATTAAGTGAGGTTTGGATGCACTGACTAGAGACTAAGTTTTCATTCCAGATTTGTTAAACATAATGGCAAACGGTTCTTGGAACACCAACGCTGATAACAGGATTAGTTCCAAGATCTTCTTTCAAAAATTTTAAATGAAGGCTTTAATTTTGTCACTCTCTTCAGCCCTTACAGCAGCACAGATAGCTTTAAAGTACTGCCAAAAAGATAAAACATAGAATGTCTGTTGAAAACAACCTGGGGACATTAGATTGAAAGAACAGTTCCATCATTTTTGTTCTTTTTGGTATAGAACAAGTTACCTAGAAAAAAAACCTCAGTGATTTTCATAGGACCAAACTACAGATTTTTCCCATGTTCAAGACATGTTTTTTGCATTAAATCTGTTTGGTATTGTAATTTGTCTTTAAGCAGTGCATACAGAGATAACATTAAAAGTTGCCAAGTAACAAATGAAATTTCCTCTTATTGTGAAGAAGAAAACACTCCTCCTTAGTCACGTTTAGTGGAGAAGAAGGGGGAAACAAAGTTGCAAGGCTGTTTCTTTATTTAGTTATGGTTGCCAAATTGGACCATATTCACATCCATCAAGTATTTCAAGCACGTTCCTTTCTTAAATTGTCTACAGTATCTCATTTTTGTATATAGTTCAATTACAAGAGAGACAGATTAACACTAAAAGTTAATTGCAGCATTGAATTAAAAGCTCTGCTTTGTTGAAATACTTCATTTTTTTTAAATGAACACAGCTTTCTGACAAAGAACATTAAAATATCCAATAACTCAAAAATATTTTATATTAACTTTTGAATAAGTTCATTAAACTGAAAAGTCTTAAAAGTTCACTTAGAAAAGATGTCTTTTAAAAAACAGTGTACTCTACATATAGATGTTCCATACAGTAACTTGCACTGTAGTCTGTGTTACAAATACCAGAACAGAGTATTTAATTTGATGAAAGCAACTTGCCAAATAATATTGGTTTAACTTACAAATAGCAGCAGCTTCAACTTCCTCTCTGATTTCAGCATGGAAATTTAATCTTTCATAAATATAAGAGAAGAACCTGAAGTACATAGGACAGTTGCAAATCAACTGCAACTATCCTGTTAAAAATAAAATACTTGACAGAATAGGCCATTCATACTAACAAGGCCTTAGGAAACACAACTTCTCAGAAGTTACACCTTTGTTATGAGTTTCAGTAATTTCACATGAAGTTCAATTGTAGTTTAAGTGAGAAATGTTGGTATCTTCATTCTGAGTAATCCCATCATCACATTCAACCACCAAGGACTCTACAAGGAAAATGCATTGTGTCTAATACAAATACCCTCTCTATTTCCTCTTTTATCTAACCATTAACCTACCTGTGTACGATTTCATGGGTTAACAACTTGTTCCTCCTTCCTCTAAATGAGACTCACACATACTAAACATTATTTCCATTCTGCTTGGCTATCATTAAGCTACAAAGGTCCAGAATATAGCTCATTAAATTTTCCAATAGTTTTGAAAGAAATGCAGATAATATTGCATTTATACAAGTGCAGCAGTTCAAGTTTCACTTCTATTTTGTAATGTGTCTCACTGCAGAAGAATAAGATTGCATCAAATCTAAATTTGTTGCTTTTAAACAAACTAAAGGAAACATTTTTTTCACAGAATGTTGATAAAATTGTGTGAAAGGTGCCAAGAGTAAAAAGTAAAATGTACATTTACAAAAACATCCAGACTGTTAGACATGATAGTTCTCATTTTCAACTTTTTGTGATGTTTTGCCCTGTTTACTTTATTTAAATGGAAGAATTTGACTACTAATTTAGGTAGTTTGCCCTAAATATACAAACTACAGTGCTTTTCCAGTACTTTTCCATGTAAGGTAAATAAACAGATTTTCTTTAAGAGAGCTCGCTTGGCTATCAGAAGTAGTTATACACTGATACCAGGAACTTTGTGGATTTATGTGAGACCAGACCACTCCTTACTACTCCCACCTTAGCATTTCCACAGTCCACCAATGCAGCCATCTTCTTTAGTTCTTTATTTCTTTGGCTTTTTATTTTACTTTTTTTCCCCAAGAACAGGAACAAGTTCAGAATGACCAAAATAAAGAATTCAGGTTCAAAATATTAATCAGTTTTAATGTAATTCTCATTAGAGAAAATGTAAATTTTAACCCCCATACAGATGACACAAACAAGTTATGAATGCAACATACAACTCCTTATATAACAAAACATTAAAAAAAAAAAAAAAAGAAAGAAAATCTTCCAAATCTACCTCAAGTACCTATGAAGAACACGGTTGTGCTATTGATTTGTTTTTCAAAAGAAATTCTAATATCCCTAGAGAACACTTTTCTAATGGAGGTCAAGAGATCATATTAAGCACATTCCACACAATATGTAAACTACAGTGACAACAACAGCATGTACATTTTTACGTGCCTGACTTTCTCACTCATCTATTTCTAACAACTAGAAAGAATCCCCTTAAGGCTTTCACTGATTGGAAAGCCAGTTGTTTTCTTGGAATCCAATACAAAAGACATCACTCAGCACATAACCCGTGACAAGGGTTGGCTTGATGGCTATTCAGTCAATGTGACAACACAAAAGAAACCAAAGCCCTACTGTCCTCACCACCTCACAATGAAACCTTCAGCTTAGGATCAGATGATGTCCCACTACACTTCCTGTGTATTCAGTTAAATAGGAAATCAAAGAATGTTTCTGAAATTCGAGAAGTAGCATTTATATCACACACAAGAAGATGCACAGGTATACTCATAATCAAATTTTATATGGTCAAGTTTTGGATTACTTAGAACAAATCTTATTCTACTTGGTGTCTGCTTTTCATGACACTGAATCACCCACAACAAAGATGGCCTACCACAGAACCTTGTTCTTAAATTTATAGAAGTAATTCGTATTGTGCCACTTGTAAATATCCCTCATGGTATATATTTTTGCATGTTGTTAGTGCTTCATATAGGAAGACCTCACCAAAAAAAAAAAAAAAAAAAAAAAAAGATGACCGTAATTGGGGAAAAATCAACTATTATATCTAGAAGCCAAGTTAACATCTAGTTAAGAAAACAATCCACATACAGTGAAAGAAACAAAATGATCAACAAAAAAGAAATCAGTGTACAAAGCAAGTGTACAAACAGATGAGTTAGTTTTCAGATTTTAATTAGTTTTCTTTTGTTCTTCAAGAATTACTTAAACGTAGGAGTATCGTTGCTGTTACTTAGTTTTTCCCCAGCTGATAACCAAAAAAGACTTTTTTTCCTAGGTAAATTCACTGTGACCAGAGTTCCATAATCTGTTAAAAGCAAAAACAAACAACACACCCTGATTCTGCTATATGCATGGTCTAAACTGAAAATATATATATACAAACACACACACTAGTGTACACACATACGGCTCTCTACCACATAATCATTAATTGACCTGGTTAAAAAGACCTACAAGAAAGCAGTACAGGCTGAAGAGCAAGCAGAAAGAGGCATAAACTGAGGCAGGAGAAAGCATACACAAACTCATCCACTGATGGGACGCCCAAATACACCTCAGAATTATTAAGGACTATAAATCTGATTCTAAATCATATAATATCTATTAAGTGCTCGGACTACAAACATTGTATTATCACAAAAAAAAAAAAAAACCCACAAAAACAAACAAAAAAAACCACCTGATATGCATGAAAATTGACTTCTGGGGAAAGATATTTGGAGTCAAATATTTTTCTTTCTTATTTATTATACTTAGTAAGAAAATTCTTAAATATGAATGATTTCCTTTAATATATATATTTTTTCTTTTTTAATCAAGTGACCAAAACAATGCTGGAAAGAAATAGTAGCAAAGGAACAGCCTCGAACAACTTGACACTGCTCAGATTAGCATAAAAACTATCAGCATCAAAAAGCAGAGGAACAGAAGCAGTCTATTTGTTTACTAAGACAGTGAAACTCAAAACTTTGTAACCCTGTGCTTAACATATTTCCAAACTACAGAGCCCCATGTCTAACACATAAGGAGTTCAGTTTCACAGCCTGAGATCAAGTCAGAGAAGAAGAGAAGCCAATATATTTGACATAGATATCCTACAGCTCTTTAGGCTTTGAAGAGAGCACTACACATTTCAAGGTAATGAGAATTAACCGGAAACATCCTCCTTGCAGTTACTGAAAATGAAAGGCATTTTACAACTTACTCTTTAGGTAATTCAGGTATCTGATCTCAGTTGAACTGAGACCATCTGCAGATGAGTTTGCCTGAAGTGTTGCTCAAAGGACCTCCAATTAAGGGATCAGAAAAGCCTAAGTCCAATGCAAATTATTCCATAGATTACACTTTTTTTTTTTTTTTTTTTTTTTTTAAATACACAGCAGAAGGTTGGCAGAAAGTCTCCTAAGCCTCTGCTTTTTGGGACTTTATGTTTACACAGATATTTTTCTTCTTTCCTTGTTGCAAGCTTATTTCTTTATAAGAGCCTCTGTAAGTTATGGAAGTGTAGCCCAAGCCACATGCACCAGTTTTAAGTTTGGAGACTGCTGTTTTTTTTTTTACTTATTTTTAATACTTCTCATTCTCCCAGACCAATTTGCCATTTAATTTGCCCAGCAACTTTTGCTGAAGGGATGTTGTAGTTTTATTTTTCAAGTCAAGAGTTGGCAAAACTCATCCAGTAGTAGCAGCAAGAGCTACATTTGCAACAACTACCAACATGAGAGGTTAACACCCTTAACTCTGTACCTTGCCCTACACTTCTTCAAAATGATTACATTCAGCTAGGGATACACATGCTGCAACTTAACAAGGTTCTGCTCTAACATGAATTCCCTAGAGATTTCCCCAAAGTTCCTACTTCTGCTAACCGCTACAACGGCTCTTTTTTTTCCTTTTTAAGCTACATTTTCCTCCAAGCTCTGAAGGAGAGAGATCAGAAACCAAGAATTAATTTGGATTAGTATTTCAAACACCTCTCATGTATGATTACTTTGATCTAAAGTTTGAAAATATTTGGCTGACTTAATACAGTGTGAAAGCACAGGCTCTGTGAATAGTTTCTGTGCCCATGTTTGTTTTACTCTAAATCCAAACCAACTGACTAGTGACATTACTCTTGACTTAGGTAAATGCATGCATATTCATTAATGAAGAAATAAAGTATATCCTATGGATATTTCAGATCACAAGCAACAGTTTTCCCCTAAAATTATCAAAGTTTTCTGGGAGAGGTCCCCAGTTGGTTGAAAGGTTTCATTGTTTTATAGCTGACACTATTTCTGTCTATGCATTTAAAGAAACTTCCCACATCAATGGATTTCAGATTTGGCACAAGAAAAGGGGGTTTGCATTAGTTTCTATGTTTGGGCTGTCTCACCATCTGTAAAAAGCTCATAAACCTAAGTGTTAAGTTGCAGTGTCAAAATTAAAGTGGCCTTAGAAGAGGACTGACCTGGCCAGCAGCTAAGCTCCCTCCCAGCTTGCTCCCTCCCAGGAGCAAAGTAAAACTAACTCATGGATCAATACAAAGACAGTTTAGTAGGTGAAGTCAAAGGAAAACATTAAAAAAAACAACAACCCCAAAGCAAAACGCAAGTGATGCAAGATAATAACTCACCACCTCCCACCAGCAGACTGATGCCCAGCCAACCTCCAAGCAACAGCTACCTCTGAAAAGCCCACTCCCACCACTTTTATTGCCAGGCATGACTCTACATGGGCTATCCCTTTGGTCAGCTGGGGCTCCCCTCCCAGCTCCTTGCCCACTCCAAGATCCCTGGGATGGGAGGCCTTCAGACTGTGCAAGGGTGCTCAACAGAGATAAAACATGGCTTTATCAGCACTCTTCTGGTCAAAAAACCCAAAACAAAAAACATCAGGCTGCTAAGAAGAAAATTAACTCAATCTCACTACACCTAGGACAAATACTAAGTGTGAGTGAAAGGTATTTTAATGGCAAGAAAAAAATAACAAAATCCAAACTTAGAAAATAAATTGACAGCATTTCTCTCAATAATGTTCAAAGTTAAGCCACAACACCCATCAAGAAATGTCTCTTTATTGATATACCTACAACCCAGATTTCTGTTGACAGCCAGGTAAGAAATCAAGCCCTTCAAGCTTTAGCAAGCTCTATGAGCTTAACTCAGAACTCTTCTACAAGCTAGCTACTATCATTTGGGTTTTATTAGTAGGAGAAAAAAAATAAAAATAAAAATCAGAGCAGCAGTCACATCTGAGATGTAAATGAGTCTAAGTCAGTCATAGAATTAGTTCACTTTGTTTTAAATAGCATTTGTATGCTTCATCAAAGGAAGTGCTTATAATGTACAATTATTTTTATTTTAATAATTAATGCCTATAAAAAGTAAATGACTGGCAGCAGGAAAAGGGGAGACAAAGGACAAACCTCCTGTCCCACCAGTGACCTCTACCATGAGTTACAACTACTGCATTCTGCAGATGTCAGAGGCGATTTATTGTTTGTGCCCCCTCACTCCAAAGCAGCTCTCAAATGCAGAATGAAAGCAACAAACACCTGTGGTAGAGACACAGCATAGAGCTAAAAAGAATCCTGCCCCAGCTGAAGCCAGCCACAGTCCTTCTGATGTTGACATCATATTATATTAAGATCTAAATTGCTATTCACTTCGACTTAAAAACATTTTGGGGCCAAACAGATTGACTTTGCAAAAGCAAGAATAGCATAGCTGCATTACAATCAGTAAAAGAGAAATCTAGATTTTCTTGAAGGAAATGAAAAATGAATTTTTCCATATAGCTCCCAATTACAGAAAACTTATTGAAAGTAAATTGGTTGTGGCTGCTCATGTCTTTTGCATTACAAATAGCTATTACTCACTGCCTATAAAAAATTAAATATGTAGATGCTGAAGCTCATCCTCTAAGCAGACCTGCTATAGTCCTCCACGAGAAGGTTAAAACAGATGTGCTTAAAGGTGTCAAAGAAAACAACAAATCTGAAAAGCAGTACAACACAATAGAGGCCTCAAAAAATTGCTAGCTCTTTCAGAGGCCAGTTGGTTGACATGAGAAGAAAAATAATCTTGAAAGAAAAATTGCAGGCAATCCAGCAAACCTGCTTTAACATTTTACCCTGAGCGGCAAAGTTCACTACTGAAGCATATATTGACACAAGCTAACAAAGATTTCCCTTCAGTCTCCTATCAATACAGGGCTGTAACCATTAGAACTCCAAGCCAGAGGTGCAAGCAGACCTCTTTTCCCAGCTCAACACAAAGGCTTTAACTACCCTTAACCTTTCTTTGTCCTCAAGTAACTACAGTCCGCTCACGTAATTGACAGGTATCAAAAACATTAAGATTTAAAATCCTCCTGATAAATGGCTTCAGGTTGCCTCCTACCACACAGTGCAACCCACAGAAAATGGGACTGAGAATCCACTAAGGTCAGCAGCAGAATGCCAATGATCTGAAACAAAATGAGAATTTCATCCTTTTTTGTTTCCACATTTGGGGATGAAAATGATAGTTGTTCCTTCATCAGTTTTTCATGCAAATATAAAAATAAAAATTGAATAAAATATAATTACTTTACACTATTTAAGCATTTCCTGTAATTTTTTCAGTTATTCATTTGGGGGATTAGACTGTCCTAGATCCCTTTTAACATTGGAAACATCAGCCTGCTTAAAAGATACAAATTCATATTATTTACTGCAACATACTCCTGTGAATAATACCTAACTGAGTATTCGTATTGTAAGAATATAGTCAAAGTACAGTAACAAGTTGTTCATCCTATAGAAAACCACTGACCAAAACCCAGAAGACTTATATAGAAGTCAATCTCATCATTTTTACTTAAGCTAACACTAATAATTAAATAAACTAATAAATGAACAAAAGAACTACATCCAAACAGA
>JAOWBP010002392.1:20506299-20522845 GCA_028571105.1 Tragopan temminckii | reverse complement strand
CGCTTCCCTCCTTCCTCTCCCTCCTCCTCCTCCTGTCTGCGCTTTCCACCGCTCCCGAGCGAGCGCAGCCTCGGATGTCCGGTTTCCTGGTGGGTTTTTTACCTGGCAAAGTCCGGATAACTTCGGTGAGAATTCGCAAAGAGGCTGGGAAAGCTGGGAGCTCCCCTGCAGGCGTCTGGGAGCTGCTGCTGCCGCCGCATCTTCTCCATCCCGCGGATTTTACTGCCTTGGATATTGCGAGGGGAGGGAGGGGGGAGAGGACAGCGAAAGAACAGGGGGGGGAGAAAAGGAAAAGAAGGCGCCTCGGAAGTGTGCCCGCAGTCCTGCGGCTGCCCCGCGGCCCCGCTCCGCCCTGCCATCTCCGCACAATGCACTTGCTGGAGATGCTCTCCCTCGGCTGCTGCCTCGCTGCTGGCGCCGTGCTCCTGGGACCCCGGCAGCCACCCGTCGCCGCCGCCTACGAGTCCGGGCACGGCTACTACGAGGAGGAGCCCGGTGTCGGGGAGCCCAAGGTAAGCTGCTCCGGGCGTACGGCTCCGCTCTGCCTTAGAAATCCTGCTGGGAAAGTAGAGTTGGGAGAGGAGACCTTAAGAGTGGGGATTTATTTAAGGGGAAAAATTAAAATAAAAAGAATCTCGGGTTACAGGGTTGCTGGGGAAAAAAAAAAAAAAAGAGAATCCCCAGATTTCCGAAGAAATGCGGAGCACCTGACCGGCAGCTCCGCTGCTGTCCCGTTGCCTGGGGTGCAGCCGTGCCTGCCCCCAGCCGTGCTCGGCGCTCCCCACGTAGGGCAGAGCTGGGCCCGGGGTGCGGCGAGATGTGAGGAGCCGGAGAAAGGGCCGGGGAGTGAAGTAGCGAGGAGCATGGGGGGGGGACGGTGACAACAGAAGCCCAGCCTTGCCGTTTGTTGAAAAGTCGCTCGGAGTTACTGACACTTTGGATGACATACTGCTGCGTGACAGTTACAGGAGGCGTAACGTGACACCTTGGGCTGAAATTTCTGTCCGAGCACACGGTTAAGGTTCTGCTCAAATCCTCATTTTGCAGCCACAGATGCCCACAAGTCTGTACTAATTTCTATTTGCGTGGAAAGTTTTGAACCTTAGCACTGGAGTACCTTTCAGCAAGTGCTGTGGTTTTGCTCTTCCTGCTACATCTGATGCATAAAAAGGATGCCCAGCATGTGGAGTATAAGCATGTGACATTGTTAGGTACACCTTTGATGTCTGAGCTCCATAGCAGCCCTTACCCTCGGCTCATTGTTTTGGAGATTTTCGACATGCTTTCTGAGGGCGATCATGGCCCAACTCATTCATTATTCGCTTGGGAGGTGGAGTGTGTGGATTAAAAGCTAAGCTGATATTCTGATTGCTTTTTTCTAGGTTAGCAGTGCTATTTTGTGTCTGGTTGGAGAAATAAGTTGAATGTACCAGTGCTATTTGTTTTACTGAACTGAAAGAAGGGAGATTGTACTGCAGCTTTGCGGGAAGTTGTGATAGCGTATGTTAGCTGTACGTGTGTTTCTGATATCCAGACTGCCACAGACCATACATTGCTCTCAGAACTTGTGCATTTCAAGTACTGTTGTGCACTGGGTAAGGTTACTGAGTCTCTCTCCAAATGTTTTAATTACAGTCGAATGCTTACATTGTAATGTTCTAAATGCTAGCATGCTATCAGTGATCATATTGCTTAAATGTTTATCCAGCACTTTTCAAAGCGAAGTGTTTAAAAATAGGAACACAAAATCAAGCCAGCAGCTCCTCTTATCACTCAAACTATTTATAAGAAAGGCAAAACTTACAAAAAGGTAAAAAAAAAAAAAAAAAAAAAAAAAAAAAAAAAAAAAAACAAACGACACTTAACACTCTACAGTCCGTGACTATAATAAGCCAGTTATTTAGTGAGTGAAGCCCGTGTTTGAATTGCCAAGCCCCAGAAGAGCTTGTGCTAAAAAGATGGAAAGCATGAAAAGTGGCCATGGTGTGTATTTACAGGACGGAGGCAGAACAGCTGATTGTGGAGAAATTCTCCTAAGTGATGCTGTGTGGGAATCTATGCATGCATTGTAGATGGTCATTGTGTTTCTTGAAGGAAGCCCAGAGCCTTTTGGAGCTGCTACTGTGGGGCACCATGTAGAAGTGCAAGTGTTCCCTGGAAAGAAGGGAGCTGTGACCAAGTTGAAGAAGAAAAGGTCAGGAGACAGGGCAGGGAGTATGACAACGTGTGTTGAGCCCTTGCATTAACAGGAAAACGTTTTTATGCCTGACTAATGGAGAGTAGTGAAGAATGAGAGACTGCATCCCAGAAAGCTTTGTCACACTGGAAGTCTTCAGCTGTGGGTTTGTTGCCTTTGCTGGAACTGTTTGAGGGAGTGAGTATTATGCATATTTGTTCCTGCAATGAGAGAACATGGGATGGCTGTCTGAAGTGATTAGATAGGATTAAATAAGTAAACTGTAAGTAATTGTTTCAAGGAAAATGTGATTATATTGTCAGAAAGAAGTCACTAGCTTGAACTTTCTGAACTTGAATGAAAAATGTATGATCACTCGTGTTCGTGGCTGCTGTGGTTCCTGTTTTTACTTTCCATCCATAGTGCTGCATAGAATCACAGAATCACTTAGGTTGGAAAGACTAGTAAGAACATCCAATCCAACCATCAACCCATGCCTGTGATTGCATGTTAGTACGTAAGTGCAGGTCATACAGTATCTTGGGCCTACTCGGCACAACATCTTTATTCCTCTTTATTCCTATTTTAAGATGTTCAGCGGTAGGAACGTTTTTCTAGACTATGGTTGATGCTAAGGATACTCTAACATAAGAGGCAGAAAATAGAGTATTGTGTTTTTATGCAGGTGTGTGCAAGTGTTACATGTTAATGTTGTCCTGGAGATGTGCGGCCTGGAAGTGTTACAGATAGATGTGAAGAACTTATTATTTATAGCTCTTGCAGGGGCATGCTGTGCTGCAACTGGGCACTGATAAGTGTGTACAACACTACCTTTCCCACCCTTCCCCCCGCCTTCTTTTTTTGTCTCTCAGCCAAAGGGTAAAGTTCATTATTTGATGAGATGACAGGGCTCAGATTAATACTTCTGAGATGATCTGTCTGAGCAGTGGGACGGGAACGCATCATGACCATGAATCATTTCTTTTGGATTTCCTGCACATGTGGGATTTCCCCCAGCACACAGAAGCCTACACAGCCAGCACCACTGCCTGGCACATGGACATGTCCTCAGTGCCTTGTGCTCATGCAAGCTTTAGGAACTGGGAACGTGCAACGGGTACTCACTATCTATCCAGGAAGTCAGTATGTCCTCAATAATAATACCTTATTGTTTGCTGAAAGCTTCAAAAGGAGCTGGAGGGGCTACATGGGCGTTCTGGTTATGAACTTAAATTATTGAAATGGAAACTTGACATTGGCATGTACCTAGATTGAATTAATGGGATTATGGTAACAATAGCAGGAATAGGTTATTATGGTAACAATAGTGGTAACAGTAATGCGGTAACAATAGTGGGAAAGAAGATAGTGACATAGTAGGAGGGCTGCAGTCACGCCTTCTTTTGCTTTGCAATGAAACTTTTGGGATTATGTGACCTGACAAAGTTGATCAGCTGTTCCATGTCAGTTTGTAAATACGGAAGAATTCCTAGTTTTGCATTAGAATGAGAATAGCAAATGGAAATTTGAACATATAGATGTTCTAAGGTTCATCCCTGAAAGTTATGATTAGGCCTCTCTGTGCAGATGGCAATCCAGAGCAGCCTTTGTAATTTGCTTTTCAGCAATGAAAATAGCTGTGCTTATGTGATCTATTTATCTTAGTGAGCTCTATCTGTCTTGGATGCTGTCTCAGCTGAGACATAACTTTATCACCATCATTTTATGGTAAACCTGACCAAATCATGAAATACTGCTAGTTGATGGCTAATGGAGTTCAAATGCTGTTAGTGTGGCAGTGGGAGGAAAAGCAGTCTGATAGTTTCTCAGATTTCTTCCTTTCTTTCCATTCTGGTGGTGTAATCTCAAACCTACAGTCACCTCTGAGTTTATGGAGCGTGTGCCTCAATGCTGCGTGTGCTGCTAGGAGATGAAGGCAAGTTTTACACTCTGCTGGAGCACTGCTACTCTTCATAAACCTTATGCCTGGTGACCAAGCAGTGCTAAAACGAGGAGGCAGGGAGAACATTATCTTTTTTCCCTGCTGTTAATATTTTGTCTCCTGCAACTTTCCTTTTTAGAAATGTGGCCACTCTCTTTTCAGATGTTTGTGCAAAGATGCTGTGTTTTTTGGAGACATGGTTTGTATCAAAATTAGCTAGGTGAAATTGAGTAATATAATCGAACTTACTGTGAAGACTGAGAAAAGCTTCTGCAAGTGAAATTGTTAAGCCTTTGCCTATCCTTCTATATGAGAAGAGTGCAATGCTAAGCTCTAAGAGCTCGTGGCACTTTTTCTAGTTCTTGGTGTAAGTATGTGCATTCCTGGCTATCTTGAGTAAGCATGCTTATATGTCTGTGAGGGTTTTCATGAGATTGGTGCTGACAAATAAGTGCATTTTTGGAGGCTCTAAAAAGCTTTGGGTATTATTTTAAGTAACTGTAGTATTTGGAGGATTACAGAAACATCCCTTCAAAAATATTATTCTTAAGCTCATTTAGGTTCAATGTGTTTTAAGCTTTTAGGTGTTATTTCAGGGTGCGTGTACTCACTTATTTTAGAAAAAATAAATCCAGACTAGCTGGTTTTGCTGTTGTAGCTGAAGTGGAGGTAACAATCATCTCCCATAGATAATCTGCATCCAGAATAGGTAGTCTGTCTAGAGCCTCATGCTCAGCTGCTGCTTTTTGGAATGTGGTTAGTGATTCATTAAAACAAAATGCTTGGAACAAAGGAAATCCATATGAAGTCAGACTGGTATCAACTTTAATATCCTTGTTTAATATAAAAAATGTGCTACAGCTGTTTGTAGAATGAATTATAAGAAATGCCAAGTAAGGTTGTTATTTAAAAGATGCAGGCTCTTTCAAAGTTGTGTAAGAATTTAAGGTCTTGAATTTTGTTTGATGACTAGGATAGCTGTAATTGATTTCATTATTATAAGCGTTCAGTACCTGTTATTTGCTGCTGAGGGGGTTGGGGAGAGATGATTTCCACCCTGATTTTTTTTTTTTTATCTAAGCAATATATAGTACCAAATTTCCCTTCATGCATATCTGTACAGCAATTACTGTCTTTTATGCGGGTATGTAAATTGCAGCAGATTTTTAACTTAAAACATTGATAGCTTAGAGAGATCCTAGGGTGTTGTTTGTTGAATTCTTATTATGTAGGAATTTTGTCAGCTTGTTTTCTTAATATGAAAGGTTTTGTGTTAATGTCACCAACAGGTTTTCTTGTGCCATAATACGTAGATCACTCTGGAAGTAGTGCCTCCAATTTATTTCCATGTAAACTACAACAGATTGAGCACTATTTGATAGAACAAACTCTCATATTAAAACACTCTTTTGTAACACGGTCACCACAATTAACTATACATTTTCATAAGGGAGGAACTCAAGCCTGTGTGCCACTCTTGCAAAAATGTGCACCAGTAGAGGTGACCCACTATTTCACAGTTTCAAGAGAAAGGCTGTCTTTTTCTCTGGCCTGACTCTGAAAGTTCCCAGCTTTCAGCTTAGTCAGCAACATGGTGTAGCAGTCAGAGCTGGTAGGTTGTCTGGGTTTCAGGGAATACAGAAGGACCACCCCTTTTCCATCTCAAAAGGCAGTGCACATCACTTTATCCACTGAAGGCTGTGTCTTGTACTTTTTCTTTGATGGGAAATTAACGTGTTGCCACTTCATAGACTGTTGTTTTGACTCCAGCTCCGTAGTCTTAACACAAGATTTTGTCATTGGTAATGGTGCGATCCAGGAAACTGTCACCTTCAGCCCTATATTGGTTCAGCAGATCCTGACAAACTTGCATACACTGTTCTTTTTGTTCCTGTGTGAGTATTCATGGGACCCACCTGGTGCAAATTTTGCAATATCTCAACATTGCCACCATTGTTTCCAATGCACTGAAGCTGATATACAGTTCTCCGTTCATAATCCTCTGACCTGTGTGGACCAGCTGATCAAGATGCTCTTCATTTTGTAGTGTGACAGCTGTGCATGGCTGTCCAGAACGTGGCTTATTTTTCACATTGCAGTCACCACTGCTGAAATGTGCAACCCACTGCCTCACTGTGCTCTCATGCACTATTTGGTCTCCATAAACATTCAGCAAGCTTCAATGAATGTCAGTGGGTGCCATTTTTTTTTTCTGTGTGGAGGAATTCAGTTCCACAGTTTTGTTTCTTATGTGATTCTGTGTTAGATGCCATTCTGTCAGACTGCCCCTCTGCTGCCATCTGCATCACGGCAACAGCATGTAATGGAATATTGGTGGGAAGGCTCATCCTCTACTGCCGTACCAAAAACATCCACCTCTGACATAGTGGGTCAGTGTCATAAAAGCATATTACTTTCAGATCAGCCCTCATAGTAATGCATTGCGGTATTTTTTTCCCCCTTTTGTTGCTTTTCAGACTTGAGTTAGGAAATAGCTAAACCACAAGTCATTTGCTGTTCTAGTTTTATATTGTAATAATGGTGATGTCAATCTCTCTAGTTTCTTAGTCATTTGTCCTTTTATTTTGAAATTTCTTAATGTGTCTAATGTGGCTGTAACTCCTGACGAATATTTGGAGACTGCAATTGCCAATAGCGTGAGTGTTTTGGTAAGATGCTCCAGTAAGCAAAGTAACCAAGAGGAATGAAGTTCGTTAAAAAGGAAGACAAAAAGCACAGGAAAAACATCTAATGGCAACTGGAAAAAAATGATAATAGTAGTTGGTAGATTTCAACTAGACTGTAATTCTCCCCAGTTATGTATGATTTCTCTTTTTGTCATCTTCCTACATAATATGTTGTCTTCCTGAAAAAAGGTACTGATGCAGTATCTCCTCTGAATGTAATTGTGCATACATTGTTTGGGGTGAATTCAAGGAAAAATTATTGATTTTGAAAGTAACCTGAGTTATCTGATACTGCTGTCACCCTGAATCCCATTGGAGGTTTTTTGCATCCTGTTCCTCATAGAGGAGAGCAAGGCTTTTTGTTCTGGATAAGGGAAAATACTGACAAAAAACTTGGAGAAGCCTTAGAAGACACTAGAAGGCTATACTGGGAAGCAGGGCACAGGGTGTTTGTGTTTGATTAATAGGTGTTGCAGCCCCTGTTTTCCTGCCTGCTTATGTCTGTGTAGTGAAATACACACACAGACAATGTCTGATTCTTGAAATTGTGTCATCCAGAACAAAGTGCTTTACACTGTAAAATGGTTTCATTTTTTTTTTTTTAGCTTTCTTTATTCAAGAACTGTGCTCAGTTCCCAGAGAGATTACTTCTTTTAGCAGCTGTAGTGCTTTGTAACTTTTTCAGTTCTTTTCCAAATGAGATCTGTAGCACTCCACATGCGTGTGCAAGAAAATTTCCAGTACTTGAAAAGATGGTCAGAAACAGTAGACATCCTGCTAGAAATCATTCAGAAGAAGCAAAATTAGTGTTTAGCTGTTCTTCAACTTTATTTAACTGCAGAATTCAGGAGACCTTCTTGCATTTGTGGTGGGCTACCACAATTGCCCAGCATGTGCTTGTTGCATCCCAATATTTATAGTTTAAAGGAAAACTGGCCAAGTGGAACTTCATGCATTGTTAGCTGCTGTCTACTAATTTTGTGATTTTTTTATTCTTTTATTTTTTTTTCCCCATGCGTGTGTTGTTTTGTTTTTCTAACTGGCCAGGAGAGATGCAGCTGGTAGTAACCTCTGTAGTTTGCTGCAGAAATGTTTACAACAGAGAAACAAAGAAATTGTAGAGGTTGAGGTATCACTTGCAGAAAAAATGTTCATTTGCCAGAGCTATAATATCATTCTAATAGAAGTAAGAACCATTCCCTTCTTTCTGCATAGGTGGCTTAACCTTCATTACCTCAAAGTATCTGTATACACAGCCATGTGGGGAAAAGCTGATGGTGGTTGCGTGAGATGTGCTGTCAGCAGAT
This sequence comes from Tragopan temminckii, assembly GCA_028571105.1. Classification (NCBI taxonomy): domain Eukaryota; kingdom Metazoa; phylum Chordata; class Aves; order Galliformes; family Phasianidae; genus Tragopan; species Tragopan temminckii. Next base: position 20,514,733 of record JAOWBP010002392.1, on the reverse strand, counting down.
GTTGCGATCTGTGTTTCTGCTCCCTGCTTGGAGTCCTGTTTTTGCAGGATTCCTGCTGATGAAGCAGCTGAAGACAGCTTGCAGGAGCTTCCTTTTATGGCCCCTCCTGGAACTCAAAGAGAGCGCAAGTGGACAACACTACAAAACTGTTCTTGTGCCCAAGGAGCCATAAGCACCGAGACTTGAGTCTGTGAATTTAAATTTACACTTAATTGTGTTTAAAAGTTCTCTAACGATGGAGCTGCGGGAACTGGCATGTATGGGTGGTCTCGCTTTGTGCTGCGTATGTATTATTGAAATGTGGGGGTAAGAAAAATTTCATAATGGCTTAAAACCTAAGAAAAGCCTAAACAAAACCAAGTTTTAAAGGGGAGCATACTTTAACAACTTAGCTTTCAATGCTTGGGTATCCTTTTGGTATGTGTTTAAAAAATAAATAAATCAGTATTTCTTGGCAAATCTTGCATTTGGAGCCCCGCAAAGGCTCCAAGAAAAACCTTGACTTGTCATTCTTCTTGACAGACGTCTGCTAGGTATTGAGAACTGTGACAGTATAGTAGCTTCTGCAGTTTGGTGACAAGGGGGATACCATGCAAGTAGGACTCACTGGAAGTCAAAGCATTTGTATTTTGTATCTCTAAAATGATAGTTTGTTATCTGGTGTAATACTGAGGGCAGAAATCTGCAAGCTTCCAGTTTCTCTGTTTTTCAGAGAGCGTAATTCCAACTATTTCTTATTAGAAATAACACGGAAAAGGCAGACTGTGTAACACCCATCATTCTGGTTGTGTTATGTATATTTGTTTCTGGCAGCAGATACACTTAATAGAAACTTGCATTGCCTTTCAACGTAATGGTGCCAGACTGTTCATAGAGACTGTATGTATCGCTTCATGGAATTCCTACTTAGGGTTAGGTTGATGGTATAATTAACTAAGGAAACTAAGCAATGAAATTGAGGTAGTGCCTTAATGACGTTTGTCCTTTGCCTAGGGACAGATGTTTCCAAATGAAAGCAGAGCCCTGCGACTTCCTCTTCACCCCACCCACTCCCAGCAGATCTTGCATAACAGGCAGAGTGCTGCTGTGGTACAAACGTGACCATTTACTTCATGTTTCATTTTATTCATGTATGGTAAGACACTCTTGTTAACATTTCAGTGTTTCTTTGTAGTGAGGAGTTGATTTTTATGGTTTTGTTTTGTTTTGTTTTTAATCCTTTATATCTTTAATATTGGAACATTCTGTGATCTGGAAGAAGTGGTACAATCTTGCTAATAATCAGCAGGCCTTTACTGTTGAATCACGGTAGGTTCAGTAAAGATGGAGAAGTGCTTTTTCCAGGAAGGAGGATAATGATGGACAGTGATTGTCTTTCCATTTGGGCATGTTTCTGGTTGGCTAGGATGAGCAAGAAAAGGAGTTCTGAGAACTTCTTTCTCTAAATAGCGGTGGAGAGACTGATGAGACAGTAAAACCACACTGAACTGTGTTCTTGTAGCAGGAAGTAAGCTGGGGAACAGGGGAGGGATTTTCAGAGGCTAGGACCACATTCTTCAAAGGAGAGGAGAAATAGCTGCTTCATCTCATGAGGCAGAACTAAAGAGTTAGGCAAACTCTAAACTGAACAGTCATGGTTAATCTGGATTAACAGCATAAAAAAGCTCTTTGTAGTAGTGAAGCTCTTCGAATATTTTAGCACAGCAGTTTCAGGAAATTAATGGAATTTTCAAATCCTCATCTCTTATGACAGACGGATGATCTGCGTTTTTCTCTTGAACTTTTAAGTAGATGCTTTACTCCAAGAATAGTCAGCTTGTGGTGTTTATTCTGAGTATTGAAGTAACATAAGGCTAGAAGAATGGTGGCTGCACCCAGTCAGACAAAATGCCTGATTAGACCTTCAGGCCTTTTCAGCAGTATTCAATGTGAGCAACCTCACTGCACATCCACTACTACGTGTGCACAGTGATGCCCACTGATGTGACAGAGTGATGTTGTATTGGAGACCTCTTCCACAGCATGTAACAAGGAGCAGTTTGTCCCCCAGTTTGTTCCAGGTGGAGGCTATCTTTTAGCCAAAGGCATATCTTTTCTTGCAGGAAGACAGACCCAGTGAGTCCTGATCCCCAAAGGTTTCATTCTTGCTTCCCCTGCGGGTTGCCTGTTGCACAGCACCCAGCTGATTTGTTCCCAAACCATTTCATGGCAATAGCTTAGCAGGTTCATACCCTCCTTGCACTCTTTCTTCTCCTTTGTGTTCCACAGATTTCAGGAAGATTCTTGAAGGTGTGTGTGTGTGTGTGTGTATGTGTATGTGTGTGTATGTGTGTTTTCCTGCTATGTGGTCAGCTGGAGATGGAAAATCTGTCAGCAGGCACTGGCAGGGGAAGTGGGGGAGATGTTTGCATGGTCCCGGGTTCATCATGTTGTTTTTAGTGAGAGAGCAACCATGGCAACATGCACCTGGCTACAGCCGCTCTTCTGGCTCTTCCAGTACCTCTTAGTTGGGATTTTTGGCTGGACTTTTTCTTTCCTTTTTATTTATGCCCTTACCATCCAAGGCCCTGCCAAATTACAGGACCTACTTGACAACCTCCTTCTGAGCATAAGAAATGGAAAGTGTCACTACATGCTTACAGGCTGCTGGCAGCAGGGCAGCTTGTAGGCTTCCTTGTCTTCAATGATGTTGGAGGGGATACTTTTGTTTTAAAATTTTCAGTTGACTTTTCTCCTGTATATTGTCAAGGTGCTTATTGAGCCCACAGAAGCTTTTGACATCAACAGCTTTTTCTATTAAGAAAGCTTTTTCTACTAAGCTTTATGTAGGTGTTCTATTTGCCTATGTATTTAAAATAAGCAATAACAAAACTGAAAAAACTTTTATTTGCCTTGAGCTTGATGCCTGTTAGTTATGTATGAATCTTCCTTCATCCTTATTCTGGCCAACGCAGGGAACAATTCTGTTCATACTAATTGTGATTTTATTGAGGTTTCCTTCTCAGTTGTTCTTTTTGAGGTACACAATCCTTCTTTTATATATAACCTGTTTCTGGAAACGAAGCTGTTCCTCACCTTTGGTCATCTGACTTCATACCTTTCTAGGTTCTCTTTAAGACTGTGTAACAAGGAGAAGGGAGAGCCAGGAGTGCTCACAGTTTTCCGGATGCGGGACGTCACATCCAGATTAATTCCACTTCACAAGTCTCTTGATTGGAGAGTATTTTGTAGCATTTCCAACACAAGCATGATTAAAGTGCCTCTTTAAAAGAACTGCCGTATTTATATTGGAGAATTGGGTGAGGAAGGCATTTCATAGTTATTTACTTCCTCAGTGTTCTCATAAAAGCTGTTCTTAGAGGCCTGCTTCAAGATGATGCATGATTATTTAATCTATGCATTCATTATGCTCTGAAAGTGTTTTTCTGCCTGCCACATGTGCATAGTGAGAGTTAGTAGGGCTAGCTATCTCATGAGTTATAAACCATGGTCTGTATGTTTAATGCCTCTAAGTACTTTCTTTTCTGCTATTTTTTTGTTTGTTTGTTTTTGAATAAAGCAATGAGATGTATTATTCTCAGAGCAATTGGAAATATGCCAACAATCTTGCACAGGCAGTTTACACCTGTTAACAGTAAGAGGTTACTGTCATGCAAGATTTGTGAAAGCTTGGTTGTGTGTACTAACTCGGTGCATCTGACTAAGCAAATTTATCATGAAACCACTCACAGTTGCAAATTTTTAGATGCATGCCAGGCCTAGCCTAAAGCCTAAGAATACATGAAATGCCCTATAGGGGCAGACTTAAGTCTGTCTAGACAAGTGTTTTGCCTCTGACAGTTTCAGCAGTGTGGTATTTAGGGAGAATGTCTGGACTTAGTTGCTTTCTGCAGGTCTCATCCCCTCTGAACATCCCCACTTGTCAGACTCAGGGTATTAGAGTATGCCTTTGTGCACCTTGCCTTTACTGTCCGTTTGTCCGTGGATGTGTCTAGATCCACATTGAAGACACCACAAATGGTTAGTAGATTCTGAGTTATTTTATGACTCTGTCAGGAGCATTTCTTATTTTGATGACTTGCAGTATTTGAAATAACAATTTCTGCAGTTAATGTTCTCTACTCTTTTGTTCCTTGGAATCTTGCGTGTTACACTGACACAAAAGTTATTTTAGAAATTAACAAGTAAAATTTACTTTTTGTTTTAGAATAATAGGCTTGATTTTATTCTTTTTTCTCCTCCATGGATAATATGTACAATGAATTCCTCAAAATCCATTACTGTTTTTGTTATACAGTCAAATACTTTATCATTTTATGGGTTGAAGTTCAGTGTTGAGAGATCTAAAGCAAAGGCAAAGTTTTGCTAAGCATGGAATTAATTGGTTATCATGAAACTTGCACTGATAGCTGAGTAGCGATCTTAAAAGAAAAGAGGAATTAATAAGCACTGTTTTTAGTAATCATTATGGTGACTGAATTTCATGCAAAGCTACTGTTATCCACTACTTACTAGTTATTTGCTATTGTCCTTATATAAAATAAGAATTACTTTGCAATCAGTTCTTGATACTCAGAAATGAGAGTGCTTTACCTGGGACTGGAATATTGATTTCAAATTCTTTGAAGAGATTGAAAGAAAAACAAACAAACCAACCCCACAGCCTATCTGGCTCTACTCGGTTTTGATTTTAACAGAGAAATTTCTACCATCCGTTCTGGGGCAAATTCTTATTCCAAATTGTGGCAGAACTGTACCTGGGGAAAGACAATTTGTTTTATTTATTTTGTTCTGATATCTTTTTGTTGTTGTTGTTATTGAGATTTTGCTCTTCTGAGAAAAATAATTTTTTAGTCAGCAGAAAAATTACCTGTTGAATTTGTTAAATTTTTGTATACAAGAAATTACAATGTATGAATTAATAGATGAGGGAAAAACTTTACAGGGAAGTAATTCTTGGTTTAGTGTCATGTTGTCTAATATTGACTTTACATTTGATACTTTTTTCTTATATCCATATAAAGTTCAGTGATATTCCAGTGAAGAACTGGTGATATCAGAACACACTGTGAATTTAACTAGCCAGTTGTGCCTGCTGCAGAAGGTGGTGCAGGATCAACTCTTAAGTTCCAACTCAGCTTTTTTTGTGATTAGTTAGTGCTGAGGGTATGTTCTGTGTAGTGAGAGAGAGATCTGGTTAATAGCATTTGTAAGCAGCTTAATTACTGTAACGGTATTAATGCAGCTCCTGAACAGCTAAAATTATGCTGATGGTTTGTACAGCAGTCCCCTGGTCAGTTGTTATTTGTGTTAATGTTGAATGGAAGCAGTTACTCAAATGCATTGAGAAAGTACTGTAACTGAAATGAATGTGATCTGTATTAAACTAAGGAAGGGCATATAAGCATGCATTGCTTACCTTCTGCTTTGGAACTTGTCTGTCAGTGATGTGAGTTCAGTGTCTGAAAGCCTTTTTCTTGCTACACTGAAGATTTACAATCCTTGTTTTCTTGATTCCTTCTAAATAATGTGCCACTCTACAGCCAAGTAGTACCTATTAGTAAGTAATAGTAGTACTGATGGGCGCTGCAACTTTAAATGTAGTATATGAAAATGGATACTGGTTTGCTATTCCAATAAAATCAAGCATTCAGAAGTTACAAAATGCTAGAATTAAAATTCCTTTTTTTTTTTTTTTTTAATTAATTTTTTGGTTGTATTAATACACTTTGGAGGTTTGTAATTTCCAGCAACGTTAAAGAGATTACCAAAAATGCTTACAGTTATATCATCCACATCTGCAGTGGGCATGGGCATTGTGTCCAGCTTCTAGGAGTGTTAGGAGCTCTGCCCTTCCCCTGATGCCATCTCTGCTGCCCTCAATTGTCCCACATGGTTCTGTTTTCCATGCTCTGCCTGGTCTTGCCTGGCAGAACAGGGCTTAGGGTTAGGAGTTGTTAACGCTGGCCTAGCTGCTTCTGTTTTCCTTGCTGCACTGTATTTGGGAGCTGCGAATCCATAACAAAACTGTTCCAGCTGGTGGGCAGATCATAGAATGACTTGTGTTGGAAAGGGGCCTTAAAGATCTTTCACTTCCAACCTCCCTGCTATGGCCACAATTGCTAATCACTAGCTCAGGTTGACCAGGGCTCCATTCACCCTGGCCTTGAGAACCTCCAGGGATGGAGCAGCTTCTTTGGAAAGTGGAAAGATGGAAGCCCCTGTGTTAGGAACTTTTGTGTTCCCCCCCTGCCCCAAGGCACCTGTTTCTTTCTCTTCCCTACCACTCTAGGTCATACTTCCCTGTCAGCTTAAGGTGCTACAGCTGCAGTAAACAGGCTGTGTGGTTTTGATGCAAATGAAACCAGACTTTACGACAGTTCCCAGTGGAAAAAAAATCAAACTTCAGGTTAAAGTCTGTCAATATCTTTGAATAAACAACTAGAAGTAAGGTCTTCTATGTGGAAAAATGGGATGCGTTCCAGGTGAAGTTGAACAGCTTAAGCTGTTATTTGGTGCTGCTAGCTGAAGAAGCATTTGTGTTGCCCACCTACTTGTTTGTCTCTTCTGGAGAGCCAGTGTAGGTATGTTGGGCCACTTCTACAACCTGCTTTACCTCTTTGCTTCACGTGTGTGCACAGGGCACAAAGACTTGGGGTGCAGGGACAAGAAGCTGAAAGCAGGTAGAGCAGGGCATTTCTCATGGCTAACCCAGGACATTTGTTGAACAATAACTTCAAATCATGGCAGTACGGCTAGCTCTGCTGCAGGGACCTTTTTTTTTTTCTTTCTTTCTTTTTTTTTTTTTCCCCTCCATTTTGCAATCTGCTATGAAATAAAAAAAATAGCATTAGAGTACAAAACATCTTGAATAAGGCAGTAATCCTTTGGAAGGAGTTCGGAATCACTGGCTGGATTTATCACGCTTTATCTGTGTTGAAGTTAGGTGACTGATTTGTTCTGTCTGCATTCCTTCATAATAAGAAGGCAGAGAGAAGGACGTATTGAGGAATACGGGACACTACTTCACCAGCCCCTGTTTCAAGTTCTTTTTTTCTTCTAATTTTCAAGTTTCAGAATTTATCACTTTGAATTGTGCTTACTGATTTAGGGGGCCTTAAATAGCTGTATGCACATGAGTGCCTTTATCTCACGTAACTAGAGCAAGTCCTTTCAACGCTATTCCATCTTTTCCAGGTTAGTTGCTGTGCTGATATTTTGCTTGCCATTTAAATTATGTTGGTTGATGCTGAGTTATAAATAACAAGTGGCTGAAGGAGAGGATGGTAGGGGTAAAGAAAAGCAGCAGCAGAATAGAGAAGATGAAGGAGAAGGGAAACATCCAAGTACTTATTACCACAGCCCCAGCAGTAAGTAAGGTTAGTAAGAACACTATATATGATATTCTGTGCTGAGAATCTGAAGTATATTTAAAAAAAATAAATCTTGCTTGTGATCAATACATCTAATACCCCACACCAACTGTGGTCTTTATTCCTGTTCAGTGCTAATATAGTGATATTTAAGGGGAAAGATAATTTTAGCATGGAATTTTCTGAGGTCATGTACTTTTATTTTAATGTATTGTTCAGTATCCGGATGCTGTTGCTTAATTTAGACCTAACTGTAGAATATTATGATGCCTTTCCCACCCTATATGTATAGACACACAGAAACGTGCACATGCACATAAAGTGTATGTATCCGTATATACGCATGAATGTGTGAATGCATATGTATATATATGTATACACAACCCCTTTTAAATATGTATTGTTTTCAATGTATCTGATGTGTTCTTAAAACTGTCAGCTAACAATTCTGCTATAACTGAAGTAAAGTGACTCTATCTTTTTCTCATGGGAAAATCTCTTCTAATTTTATAGTTTGGTTTCCAGTTGGGCAGTTAAAATTAGAAGAATCATAGGGGAAAAATAATTTAAAGTTTTGTTTTGTTTTTAAATATATGCCTATTGTTAAAACTAGCTGCCAATTTTTATACAATGCCCGAAACTTTCTTGTCAGCTCTGATAAATGTGGAGGGAGAGGCTAATAGCAGATGGACAAGTTGTTTAGGAGTTTATAACTGTTACAGTATTTATAAGAATATCATATCATACCTACATACATTTTAAGACTAGAGGATATTTACTTCCTTTTTCATTAATATTTTATAAGCGTCAAGTTTTAGTCGGTATACTCTTATGTTAATGTGTTATTGAAATCTACTGCAGTGGAACACAGTAAATGTGCATTATCAGGAGAAGTTTGCACTTACAACAGATATATCTTCAGGCCAAAACTGTTTTTTTCATGCAGAGAATCTTTTCAGAGTATTAGTTGCTTGATTTGCACTCAAATCACACTGTCTACTCTTTCTGGTGTGAATGGCTAGTGGACTGAGTTGAGCTAACTTCTGATCCTCTCACTTAAA
>JAOWBP010002392.1:20492019-20506199 GCA_028571105.1 Tragopan temminckii | reverse complement strand
ATGATCAAGTTAATCTTCCTTTTATTAATCTGATACCTTCAAATAGCTTTTGAGGTCTTTATTCCCTCATCTGTGCTGATGGAAGTTAATGAATTATCATAGATTTTCGTAGTTCCCTTCATAATTAAATGTGGTGTTTCATACATGTACCCTTAAATACACTCAGAGATCTCTGTGGAAGATCTACTACTATAGATTTTTCTCTTTCACTCCTGTTCCTACTCCTCTGACCCCATCTTTGTTTTTCCTTAATTAATATTTTCTTTCTGAGTGGAGAAATGAGACTTGTCAACATTGTCACAATAACTCATATCTGTGAATTCATCTGAGTCAAAAGTGATTCACAGTGACCTTGTTTGTTTCTCATATTTTCTCCAAACTGAAGTGTAACTGAATGTGTCTCCCTGCTTTAGATCAGAGAAAAAGATGTTTTTAGTAGGCTATAAATAAGGAAATAAGTAAATAGTTGATTTGTACTTGAAATGTAGTTCTCCACCCTAGCACTCCAAGAGGTTGTTCTATAGAAAATATGACCAGTGAGAGACACAGAATACAGCTCCCTGTATTTCCCACTTGTGGTGTGATTTATTTATTTATTTTTATCTTTTTTGTTGTTGTTCTTACTTTAATGATAAGAGGCTGTTCAACTTTGTTAGAGAGGAAGTTGGAAGTCAATCAACTAAAACCTGTACTTTAATCAAATGGAGTGCTCTAATTTTTCAGCTTGATAATGCTGACCCTGTCAGGCCTCCTGGTTATGACTGGTAATTAACATTTGCAAAAACAAAGTATTAGATGATAAAATGTCTTTCTTGAAAGCTTGAGAACTTTATCTTAATAGTTCAACTGCTGTACCATGATAGTTTGGATGGAGTTAGTAATAAATTGCAATAGCATTTTACATGGCCTATAAAATGTCAACCTACAAAGATAGGGGGAGCAAAAAGCAAACATCTGTTGCAGAAGTACTTCCTATGTTATTTATCTGCTATATCTTATACAAACAGTTTCCATTCCATTTCCAGTGTAAGACCAAGGTGAATGGAGTATTAGTTTAAGAAGATTGTTTTATTTTCATCCTGCTATAGTAAACTACTGGCAGTCCCAAACATGGGGAAAGCAAAACAAAATAACAAAAAAAACCACCCAAAACCATGTGGGTCAGACAAAGCAAAATGGGGACTTCAAACAAAGCTACGATATAGGTTGGGTGGGTTTTGTCTTCATGTGCTTAAGAGCTGAGTATACTTGGTACATAGATGATTATGTTTTGATAAGTAATGGTAGAAGAAAGATTTAAGAGCCCCAGGAAGTTTATCTCTGTGTGATCCTTCATTAGAGTGTTGCATCTGGCAAAGTGTCATAAAAACCTAATGTAGAAAGGGAAGCAGTAAGCAGCAGCAGGGAAGTACCCTCCTCTCCTTATATGGATGTCTGCTGATGAACCTACACTGACAAATTGGGATGAGGGAGAGATAAGCATAACAATAAAAGGGGAAAGAGGAAAATAACTTCTAGTGAGAGTCTTAAATAAAAACGGATAAAAGGGAGACTGATAAAAACATACAGATGTCTTTAGAAAAGAGAAAATATAATATGACAAAATGTGTAACATAAAATTAAAACCTGAAGTCAGTAACAGTAGCTTTATTTATTTTTTGAGCTATGAGGAGTGACTAACTGATGAAATAAACTGATATGGGAAATGCTGACTTTAGCATCTCTTCTGATTTTTGTCAAATCTATGTGCTCTCAGGTAAATGGTTTAAAGTTTACAGGATGCTAGATTTTGCATGCTGTGATGTATGAATGGAAATGGCCATAGCACAAAAGTATTTGGAGCAGGTGATCTATTTCTGTGGCACCTGACTCTTCAAGCAGCATAACTTCCTTGTACACAGACACATATACCAAGACATGCCAAACTACAAGTACAAAAAAAAAAAAACAAACATAAGAAGTAAACATGGGTTAGTTTTTTGTTTAACTTGATTGTAAATACTGGGAACTTGAAAGACCGTGTTTAGAGAGATGCTCTCTTTTTTTTCTCCCCCACTCCTCCATCAAGCAGCAGTTTAGGCCTGAAGCAGAGAGATTCCAGCCAGTCACATTTGTTAGCCAGTTATACACTCATCCCCCAAAGGTTTTCCAAATCCCTGGCCTCTGCAGCACTCCAGGGCAATGAGCTTTGGTTGCACAATGGATTTGTCTTGTCAGAGAGGAGGAACTCACTTTTCTTTGTTTTCAACGTGCTGTTTGGCTTTTTCTTTAGATTTCAGTCAGTTCTTGTTTTGTGAGAGATAGCGTATATAATCGTATTTTTCCTATTTGGTATTTTGCAGCTCTCACATAGGAAAAAGTTCGACGTCATGGGCAGTTCTTATTTTTATGCCTTCTTGAGACTTCTTTGCATTTTAAGATGGTATGATTCAATTTCTGCGTGATGTGAGACAATGTGATAATTATTTGAGATATAATCGTACATGGCCAAAATGTAATTATTTCCTGTCAAATCAACAGATAACAGAAGTCTCTTTTATTTGCATGATGTAACCAAGCATGCCTTTCTCCTGAGACACTCATCAATGAGTAACGTGCAGGTGTCCATCTTCATTGGAAGGGATATATATTTCATCACGTGGATATATGTTTCATCACAAAACTGGAGATTGTGTGCTGCCTCTTACCTGTCCTTACATGTCCTCTTACAAGCAACGATGTTTCTTTTGTGCGAGTGAATATTTGCCTATCATATATAAGTAAAATAGAGCAGCCATCACCATGACATGCCTGCTTCTAGTTGAGCAAAGAGAGAACTGTGATCTTTACATAAACAATCTGAAAGGAAGAGCAATTAATGCAGCACCACCTTGCTCATATTCATATCTACAAGTATTTGAAAAAGGGGACAGGAGGGAGTAAGCTCTAGCTACGTACTGAAAGAATTATTCTACAGAGTCAAATCCAGTCAGTAATTTGGGCACCTCAGTCCAACTGACTTCACTGGTTTTGGAAGAAGTATTACATTTTTGAAAGCTTTTTGTTATTGCTGTGTTTTTTAATAGGAGTATATGGGAAAGCTTGAATTGTGCTTGCATCCAGAAGTTGTAAGTAAAACAGTAAAGGTTGTGTTGGAAGATGAAAATAAAATTTAGCAATATTATTAAAGAAAAAAACATAAATTCTCTCACACAGCATTTTTAGGTAACAAAGATAATTTGTTTCATAATTCAGTATGAACACACCACTTTTCTGAAACAAAGCATGCCAAAAAAGCTGGGATACAATTTATGTATCAAAGTAGATGAATTGTTCTAATTTATTGAAGAGTTTAATAAGTATAAACTAAAATAAAGTCTATAAGAGTCTTTCGGCTAATGTTTTGTTAGGGATATATCTCAAATTGTGTTAAGCCAGTAGTCTGCACTAACATGAAAGTGTAACTTGATCCCCATATTGTCATAATCTACAGATGTACATGCAGATCCATGTGTAGAAAGGAACATAATCTGTTGATAATATCCCTAGCAGTACAAATCTGAAGTCTTTACTCTTGTTTATATTTTTGAGTAAAAGATGAATGATCTGGTCAGTAGTAAGAATGGGGGAAAAACACTAATAAGCTGCTAATGGCCACTACTGGAATACTGGATTCCCATTTTTTAGTTAAACTATTTAAATAAATTTATATATTTTTATGTTTTTAAGTGTTTTTTTTTTAATATATATTTTTATATTGCTTTGAAATTGCAGGCCACAATAGCAGTGACATGGATGTTCTGCTGTGAGCATTTTTGATCTTCCTTTTATTCCCTTACTAAGAGGCTCTCCTTGGAAAACTGGTAGCACTTGCTGTCAAACACTTCTGCTCAAGAAAGTGCTCCTTGTAGCCAGTCAGTCCCCTTCCCATCTCCTAAGTGCGGCTGAAGTGTCATATATGAAGGCGAGACCAAGTCAGACTAATTCTCTGCTGTAGCTGTTTCAGGCAGTTCATTTCCATGCTGCTCTCCCACTCCCCCCTCCTCAAAAGAACAAGGGGAGAGGATACAATAAAGAAGGTCTTGTGAGTTGAGATAAGGATAGGGATGTCACTTCTCAATTGCTGTCACAGGCAAAACAGACTCGGCATAAGAGAGATGTAATCCTCACTGCTTCATGAATAAAGGCAGAAAAGCTGTTTCCTAGCTCTCACCCCTCTCATTGCACTGAATATGTTTTTTGTTTGTTTGTTTATTCTGATTGTCTCCGTGGTTTGTTCTATGCACATCTTCAAATATTTTATCACATTCAAATGGAGGAATGTAAATGACATCCTGAGATCCGGTGTACTGGAATTCACAAGAGCCATGTAGCTTTATCATACAACATCTAATACAGTCTCTTCTTTAACTTTAGGGTTTTTTGAAGCTAATTTTATTTAATATATTTTGTCAGATGTTTGTTGACATGATATTTGTTGTTGCTCAGCTACTCCAAAATCAAACCAGTAATATCATGGAGGAGTTTAAAAATTAGTGTGCATGCCAAGCAAATGTCTGAACAGGTGATATGGATCACATGTTTTAGTTGACTCAGATTTGTTTTCTTACTGTCAAAACTTTCCTTCTGGCTTACTCAAACCTTACCAAGTTATGTTTTTATCAATGAATAGAAAGGAAATTACCTGTTGGTAGCTATTGCAGTATGCATCATGAAAGGCGAAGAGTTTGAATATGTAAATGCTATCCTGGCGAATCTTAAAAGATTTTTACTGTTGTAGATTTCTACTTGCAGCAAATGAAATTGGTCTTTGGAGCTTCAAGTTTTCGTTTACTTGAATCCTAATGCTAGCTAATTTTTAATGGGGAACTGTTTTGGAGAGCATTCAAAAGTATGTGGTTAAGAGTTTTATGTTGTTTTTCCATTTTTATGCAAGGGCTTTAAAATGAATTATAATAAAAGTGGGGTAATATTATTTTTCTTGTTTATTCTTTCTAAAATTGGTTTAAAATAGCAAAACACTTGAGTAGTTATTTTAGAACAGCGGTGATACTGATTTTTGTTATAGAGAAGAATTTCTTCTGAAAAACAAATACTGCAGGTTTGTGTTACATAATTATTGTGAAAGATAACCACTGTAAGTTCAAGTTGTCAAACAAATCAAATAGGCTGATTTGATTGTAGTGGTTCTCCAGATTAAAGACATAGTTCGACAGTGATTGTGTTTTGATGCTTAATTAATACCGTTATCGGTTTTAGAACTTCAGAATGCTTCTGCTGCTAAGAAAATCATAGCTCTAAAAATGTACCGTATTTAAATGCAGTCTTTCCTTCCTGACTCACTTTTCAATTCTTGAAATGCAGTTGAGTTGCTTCCGGTGTTAGGATTTAAACCGATATTGTAGTTAAATATTCAAGTACTTTAAAACATTATTTGGAAAGTGAAATAAAGCTGTCATGTCCTAATTGTTCCTTTTTAAAAATCCTTATCCGTCTCATGTTACTCATGGTTCATTTGTTTTTGCTCAAGTTTTTTCCTCACTATGATGATGTGTAGGAAAGATAAATAGTGGACACATGCATAAACTTGACCAATTATCACTACATTATGGGCTTATTTAAACAAAGAAGGTCTATGGCAAAGGCTGTTCTAAGTGCTCCTGTAAACTCCCTGGAGGAGATGAGTAAGTGTGGGCTAGCCTGTGTGAATGAATGATTGCACGTGGCAGTGAAGCTGAATGAGTTTAGGTACTGCCCTTAATGTTCTTTCCTCTTCTTCTCTTCCACTTGAAATTGTTTTCTCTGTAACCCACATGCTGAAGGTTTTTGAAGTTATGAAGTCAGTACTTACCATTGTTCTTACCATTTCTGAAGTGTAGACTCAGGTGACCTTTCTATGTTTACTTCATCTTCCACCAGAACTGGAAGAAATTCTGCTGTTGACTGCAGTGAGGTTTGGACCAAGATTGCTTATACGTGTAGCAATCTCTTTTTCGTTGAAAGCTTATGTCTTAATTAGAAGCTTTACTTGTGCAAGCGTGTTGAAAACTTCTGCTCTGTTTAGCATCCCATGGGAGTTTCTTGGTGTTGTTTTTTTTTTTTTTAAGAGAAGGGGGATTTGATCTCTGTTCTGCTGTGCCCTACACTACTTGATAGTAAGATACTACTTTTTGTTACTTTTGATTATATTGTGTTACTTTATATTGCAGTTTACTTAGTATTTCATTAAGCTAACAAAATTCCTTATTTTTCACTATTTCAGTGTAAGGCTACTGTATTATCAGAAAGCATTTTATGAAATAAAAGGGCAATGCGATTTTAGAAAGCGATGTCATAACTTTTATTCCAGTTAAAACTGCTTAGTAAGGGATCTTCTATCTAAATGCAAAACTCTGACTTCAGAAAGCTCCTCAATATTACATGCATCAGCTCTATATACACCACTTCACCACACTTCTGTCTGTTGTGAATGTAACATTTTAAAACTAAATTTTACTTTTTCTTCTAAAGAACTTCAGATTCTTGTAATGAGTCAGTAAATCAAGCAGGTGTATGTGTATTTGTTGCACACTGGTGTCTGTGTAATGCAGTTTGGAATAAAGGGTCATTTTGTGGCAAGTCAGATGCAATTTTTAAATAGACCCAGCACAGAAATGGGTAGCTTATGTTTGAATTCATGAATGGAAATAGTAGCCAGACAATGATAGAAGCACGTGTTGCTGGCTGAAACATTACATTTCGCTGCTGTGACTCCCTTGTGATTTATTTAACCCCAAATATGTTTCTGCTTGTTCTCCTATTCACTTTTATATATACCTCTGTATGTTGTGTTACGTGGTTGGAGAGGATTTTGTAGTCTGAGAGGCATCATAAATTCTATGGACATCAAAAATAAATAGAACGCTTACATTTTAAATTGTATTTACATTCCCTGTGAGAGTGATACTGCTTCTAAAACAAGCATTTAAAGTTGTTTCATTAGTCATGAGAAGATCTGTTTACCTTTTATTTCCTCTCTTTACCCTCAGCCTCTTAAAGTACCAGGTGGCAGTCTGTTAGACAAAGAGTCTTGATTTTGGAACAGATGCTTAAATGACATTTGTTAGGTCATTTTTTAACTGTAACACAAAATAATAGTTTCAAAGGGCTTCATATACTTTCAGAAAGATTTTGTTGGCTGGTTTTGTCGAACACATATCTATTGAAAAATCAATCTACTGGATTATTCCATGTGCACTCTGTAAGCAGTTCTACTTTTTTTTATAATATATATGTTGTATATATGTATTCACACACTTAAGAACTTTTTTAATGTTAAGCTCCACTGCTAGGATTAAGTATCTTGTAGCTGCCCACATAAAGTTGTCTACATCAGTATTTGGTCCACTGAATCTGGCTGAAGCCTGTGAAAGAAAGAAATTGTGGATTAACACACCCTTTTTTCGTTATATATACTTGGAATGTTAGCTTGTAGCAATTTTAATAAGATATGTTGGTATATTTCAATTAGAGAATTTTTTCTTGATTGCTTACTCTGATTTAGCCTGTGTTGGTAAGGTTTACCACAAGACTGGCAGTAAAGCAAGACACTGGCTTAATAAAAACAAAAAAGATGTGGTAGGATCTTCATGTGAGGCAGTAAAAGGGAGGCTGTTATAAGACAAATAGAAAACCTTGTTTATATCATTATCTGTACAGACCTCTAGAAAAGGAAATTATTGGATGCAATTCTTTTTTTCCCTAACATCCAGTGAGAATGTTTAGTACTGTTAATCTAGGTTCACTACTACTTGTTCTGGCTAATGTAGACATCTACAACCGCTTATTGCTTTTCCTCAGCACTTTGCTCTTTATTTCCCCCTCACGTTTCTCTTCTCTAGACAGTGCTAGTTCCTTGTTCCTTGTGAATGTTAAATTGTGTTCAGCTTGGGCCTAATAGGTTGCGTTTTCAGAGAGCTGCTACAACTTCTTCAACTTGTACAAATGTATTGTACATTTGAGTATTTCTTCTTGAAGGGCAGAGCTTAATTCTGAAGAGTGGATATGTCCTAATGAAATCTCGTCATCTTTATTTTTCTCTATTTCTCTCCTCTGCTGCATTCTTTTTGAGTTCTGATACTCTCTCCCAAAGTTTGTACAGCCTATCACAAAGGAGTTGACTGCATAGTTTGTAAGTATCTCCTTCTTTCACCACCCAAATCTATAAAGATGTTAGGCACCATGAACACAGTCGTGCTCAATTTGACAGTAAACTGTTGATATGGGGTACGGTTTTACAACAGTTTTGCTTCCATCTTTGTGGTAACTTCCTTTAGATAGTATTTCCTGCATCTTAGAATATCAAGGAAAAAGTCTTACCAAAGTCAAAATAATATACAGAGTGGACAAAATGAAGCCTGTAATTCACACTGAGGTCACAAGCTTCCCAAGATAAAAAGGGTTAGGTATCTGAGCTGGCAGAAAAAAATGATACTAATTTTTCACAAGAATAATTGTAGGATGAAGTGCTTCTGCATCTCCTCCTGTTTCGTGTACTCCTTAGCCAGTGCAACGCGTTGGAGAAAGGGCCTGTTTCTTTATCAGTCTCTTTTAGTGGCTCCCTGTAGCCTTGGCACCTCACAAAATCATGTGTAGGGGTAGGATTGTGAAGAAAACAAACAGAAAAACACAGCAGCATTTACAAGTGTTTTGTGTGCAACTATCACAGTTTTTAGCTGCAAACTTTCACTACTATGAGGAGATGGGGATTTATAAAGTATCTACTGTAAGTCTAGCAGCAAAAGCTATCTGAATGTGACTGTGGTCACTGTATTTGCGTGCTGAGATGGTACAGTACTGGGAGAAGAGTATCAGGAGCCATGAGTTGGTGTTACTGGTTGCAAGGAGGAAGCGTGGCTCTTTCCCACATAAAAATCTTGGACTGCTGCTTATTACCATGCAGGGATTTTATCCTAAGTGATCTGGTCCCTATTGCTGCGTCTGTAATCAGTGTGAACCACTTCCCTGTCACAAGAGGAGCTCTGTTGTTGTTTCTGTCAGATTTGAATGTATCTTAGGGCAAACTAGAGAAAGGCATTTGATTTTGAAAGCATCCGGGCTAATGCATTGGAGAACACTTAGTGTTTTTCCAATTCCAAATGAAGGTCTTTGTGTTAATCATGTCAGCTGCAATTGCATGATTGCAATTGACTTTTTTTTGGTCAGAAGAGAGACTGAAAAATGTGTCTTCTGGTTTATCTGACAATAAACTTCATCAAGTAGATAATCAGCTTTCTTTTGAAGGTTAATGGACTTTTCAATCAAATGCTGGACTTCCTTCTTTACTTTTTGAACTAAGTTTTCCCATATAGTTTGACTAAAATTTCAAAACAAGTTTTCTCTCTGTCAGAAAGATGTTGTAAGTACATAACAGAAACTTGCTGGAAAATCTCTTCTGTTTCATTCTTTCCTCAGCAGATGTAAAAAATTGTACTGGGAAATAGTTTGTGTATTTTTTTCATCAGATCTTGAGAATATATGTCTTTCCCACTGGAACCTCAAGGAGGTTGTAGATGCCCCATCTCTGGATGCATTCAAGGCCAGGCTGGATGTGGCTCTGGGCAGCCTGGTCTAGTGGTTGGTGACCCTGCCCGTGGCAGGGGGGTTGAAACTAGATAAACTAGATTATTGTTGTGGTCCTTTTCAACTCAGGCCATTCTATGATTTTGTGATTCCCGTCTTACTGTAACATCCTGAGCACCACCACCTTTATTCTTTGCGTTCTTGTCATTATTCAGTTACAGTAGTCTGTTTATAAACAGCACGTGCTTCTATAGATATGCACAGGTGGCGTCTACTGTAATTGCAGTGTTGACCAAAATCAGTCAGACATATTAATGGTCCTTTTTACCAGTTTTGTAAGAATATTCTGTTCAGAATGCAATCACTGTGGTGGGGGAAAAAAAAAAATCTGTAAATTTTGTAAAATAAAATAGGTAAATTTACTGCCTGGTAAATCATTTCAACTGATCAGAAGAAAGAGAGATGGATTTAGAGTGTTACTCCTTTACATAAGCTAACAATCTGGTCTAGGAAAAGCAGCTTTATATTTATAGGGACAGAAGGTAGATTTATCATAGTTTGTGTTGTTGGTGATTGATGTAGTACATAGACATAACAAGTGCCAGCTGTTCTTCCCCTATTAATCAGAAACAATGATATTTCCTTTTATTTCAGTTTGAACTGTGTGACTTGGTTGAATTCCTTTTTGAATTCAAAGAACTTTTTATTTACAATTACAAATTAAGTCTTTATCTACACTAACAAATTAGAAACATAATATTACAGTGAAACCAGAAAGCAACATCAAAAATACCTGCGTATTATGAGGGATTGCTATGCTTCATGAACTATGTCAATGGCATTTTTCCATTTTTGCCCATATTTCATAAATATGTATTTCTGTCATTCTCCATTAAAGTTGATCTTATTGTGGCTGCCTGCATCACTTGGTATTCTAGCTA
This sequence comes from Tragopan temminckii, assembly GCA_028571105.1. Lineage (NCBI taxonomy): Eukaryota > Metazoa > Chordata > Aves > Galliformes > Phasianidae > Tragopan > Tragopan temminckii. The sequence continues at coordinate 20,495,718 of JAOWBP010002392.1, read as the reverse complement.
TGTATGGAAGCATCATGCTTTGTGTTGTTAACCGGAATGAAACAGATTTTACTGTCTTGCTCCTTTTGATCTCCACTTTCAGAGTTCATGCTTTGTCAGCAGCTATTGAAGAAGTGATTTACATATTTAGCGTGAAAAAATCCAGATGTTTGACACAGTAACATACAAATCCAGTGATCTACATGCTGCAAGTAGCTGTGTGAAAATCATGATTGATCTGTTTTCTTTAGGCTTAAGATTTCACTTCCATACTATTTCTTTCAAATTTTCTGCTACTAATAGTTGTGTTGATAAATGCAATGTGTGATGTGATAGGTTCCAAAAAAAAAAAAAAAAAAAAAAAAAAAAATCACATACTTGCATTGTGTGAAAGGTTGTGGAGTACATAAAATAAAAGCAAGTAAAGTTGAATTGAATTGAAGCACTTGTTCAGTATGCATAGTCATGTAATGCAACAAGCACATTCTTGCAGCTTGTTAATAAATTCAATAAATGAGAGTTATCAACAGCTGGTATCAGATTTTATAGTTATCCAAATGAACAACTGGTGCATGGAGACCTTTGATAATTTATTTTAATTTTATTTTTAGTGGCTACTTAGAGTTCTCTGGCAGGTTTAGTTAATACAAATTCTGTATGCTAACATTCTTGTAGATAATGCATGTCTTGCACTATTGCTTGACCTTCAGGTTATATGAATTTTTGTCTTTTCATTTTAAAAACATGCCTCTGCTTGCAAAAGAAGACAGGGCCGCTCTGTTTATCTGTGTGACAAATGGCACCAGTTCACTTAAAACATCTTGCTCGGTTCAGATGACGTTTCTAGGCCCATATTCTGCTAGCTTGTATATGCTCTATATAATGCAAATTTTACTGAATTTTCAACTTCAGACTGGGATAGGTTACAGATGAAACAAGATATACCATGCTTACTTTTCGTTTGCATCTGAATTGTGTGGGGTTTTTTTCCTATTAGCATATATGAAAAAAGTCTGACTTCTCTGTTGTGTGGCTTTCTCATGCTCTGATTTTTAAACAAAAATTAACTAGAGGTTTTTTCTGTTTATGAAAACTCACAAAACTACTAGTTTCCTCTTAATGTACTATATTCTTTCATTTTAATCCATTTAGTCATTTAAAAGACTATTAGAAGTCATGAGACAGAGGTGATACTGCTTACAATTGTAACTGAACCTTTATTGTTTTCAGGAGTTGTGCTTTTCAGAAATATGTTTCTCTAATTTGACCCTCAGTAACCCTTGAGAGACATAAGCACAAGTTACAAACTAATTAAATGAATTGCTTTACTGGAACTTGTTAGGCATTTTCTGTTTATACATTAATGTAATATAAATATAGCTTAGGCAACAAAAGCCCTTGGGACAAATTTATGTCCTGAGTAACCCTGTTCTAATGACCTCAACAAAATTACTCAAAGTCAAGACAGAATTTAAATTGGAAGGCCAGATCTTCAGCCGCTGCAAGTAGTCAAACTTCACTAAAATCACTGTAGCTGTAGTCACAACAGCTGTGAAGACAGTATCGTGCCTTCAACTCTATTTTGATTGGATTTCTTGGTCTGCAAGCACTTCTAGTAATGGGGAAAATTATATTAGCAATTAGACAGTCTTGCTTAAGTGTATGTAAATATGGAACAGTCATCCATCGATGTTTGTTTCTGCTTCCCAACAGCTTTGTTTCAAAAGTAAATTTTTAAAATAGCTAATCTGTATTCAGTCCTACAAATATTTGTAGTGCTTTTAGTGCTTTTCTTTAGCCTTGGTGATTATCTCCTTGGTTGAATTGGAAAAAATTGTGCTTAGTGTTAAGTCTGGTGAAATTGGTTTTACCATTGGAAACTTGAATTTTGTTTATAAGTAGCAATAAGCAATCTGTAATTTCCCAATATTATTGAAGTAGCCCATCAGTGGAAGCTATCAGACAAACATTTTTCAAGTCAGTCGTCAGTATTAGTACTGATTTTTTTTTTCCAGCACATTGAGATGTGTAACTGTTCCTCCTCTCAGAGATTCCCTAGCTGTAACTACAGGGGTCAATAAGATCTTGATTTTTTTTTTATTTTTTTTTTCAATTGACATCTGACTCACTACACAGATATTAAATGACAATTAATCAGTTGATTTTGATGGAAGAGGAACAGCATGGATTTATGAAAGTCATTTTTTCCCCCATTTTATGCCTCTCGAAGAGTTCAAGAAGGCTTCCTTTTCTGTGGCAGTGCAACACAGTCACCTTCTTTGAGAACATCCTCCTTGTAACATGGTTTTACACTGGCTTTTCAACAAACATTTCGGCTTAAAGGGATAGCTCTGGTCACTTCTGAATACTTTATGTTCTGGTACAGAGACCATCCCATGCAAAACAATGAAGTTGAGCAGTCTCAGCTCTGCAATTTGTAGAAGTACCTAGGGTAACTTTTAAAAGAGGTAACTGGAGTACCAGTGCAGGATAGCTGTATTTATATATTGCACTGAGTGAACAGTTATATTATTTCCAGCTTACCATGACAGTCTTTAAAATCACTGTGTGAGAATAGACTGTGTTTAGTGTTTTGTCTAGAAGACTTTGCTTCTATTGCCTGCATATATAATACTAATTGAAAACTCTAATGTGCATAGGCTTCTGTAGTTTGTTCATCATTTCAGTTTGAGCTCTATTGCTCAAACTGCAGTGTTCCCAAAAGTAGTAATGCTAATTTGAAAGTGTGATATCTGCCAGGTAAAGGGCTACTGTGTCAGTTTGTCTATGCTCTTTTTAAATTAATGTTTTCTTACTGGAATGGTGAGCAATTGAAACAGAGAGGAAAAAAAAAAATGTTGGGAGAAAAGATTTCAGAATTTGGATGATAAACAGAAAAGTATTGTCAGCAGACTGAAATCTGAGGAAAAACTCTGAAGCAAAACATAAATCTTCTGGCTTATAGACCGTCAGGGAATAATTGCTTGCACAGAGATTGGACATGACTGAGGATTCAAACAGGAGGAGGCAGAATTTGGTTTCTTTAGAAGTGGGTGGGATCCTTTGGAGGCACTGTGGTTTTGCTAATGGCAAATCATGCTTGACTAATCTGATCACCATCTATAATTAAATTAATTGCTCTGTGGTTGAGGTTAGTAGATATCACCTACCTTGACTTCAGCAAGGCTTTTTAATGCTGTGTCCCATGGTTTTCTTCTGTTCAAGTTAGGATGCTGTGGTCTCCATGGGTGAAAAACCAGGTGAGAAAGTTTGTTGGAACACTGGGTTCCACAGGGTAGCTGAAGTATGAAGGTTCGTACTCTGTGGGCCATTTGCAAGTATCTTTTCTCAGGGGCCTTTCCCAGGATTTATTGATAAAGGTACAAAACCTTAATAACAGAAGAGTGCATTTTCATAAAGCTTGTAAATGGCACCAGATTGGAGAGGAGAAGGTGATGTAACTGACAGTTTTTATGGTGAGCTGACATTCAGGGAGGCTTAGACAGACTGGAGAAATGGACTGAAAGGAATCCAATTAAATTCAGTAAAGACAGATGTCTTTAACCTGGGAAGGAAGAACTCCTTGCAGTGATAGCATCAGGGCTGGCTGGCTGGGGAGCGGTTATGCAGAAAAGGACTTGGACTGGATGATTCTATAATTCTAAGAGGAATAGGCAGTAACCATTGCTATCAAACCACAAAACAAATTAAATGAGGACA
>JAOWBP010002392.1:20477939-20491919 GCA_028571105.1 Tragopan temminckii | reverse complement strand
CTGGATGATTCTATAATTCTAAGAGGAATAGGCAGTAACCATTGCTATCAAACCACAAAACAAATTAAATGAGGACATGAAAAAAAACAACTTCCAAACATTCTTCAGACATTTTTGCTAGGCTCAAATAACTGTTTAGTGAAGTATGCTGTAGGTTTATTGCATAGAAATACACCTCACTATTACAACTTAAATGTTGTGTTAACAGTATTGTTCTATGAAAACTAATATTTGGTAACGGTGGAGGTGGTAGGACATACAAAGAGAAATAAGTGCATTCCTATTTTCAGAAACCAGAAAAATTAACTCCCTGTATTCCAGTGAGAAATGTGCAGATGTCAAAAATATAGAAAATAATAATAATTAAAAGATCAGCACTTTGAATATTGTTATTAAACTGAATTATTGTTCTCCGGTCTGGTTTTTGTATTTGGGCTTGATGAGGAAATGTATTCCACTGATATTAATACTTTCAGTATGGATATAGGTGTTCTAGTCTCCCTGATAATATCTAAAGGGTATGAATTCAGGTGGTAAAACACTGCTCTTGACTCAGTATTGAAAGAAAGAAGATGAAATCCCAAAGAAATGAGATTTAAAATTGAGTATCCAGGAGAAGTGCAGAGGGGTGTAGACAGTAAGGTTTTTTTTTTTTTATAGGAGTCCTGTGACACAAACTCAAAAACAGCACAAGAGACAGAATGTGAGACACATCTGGGTTGTATCATTTCTTTAAAAATGAAATGCAATTCAGTGCTTTTTTTTTTTTCATTTTTTTTTTAATTTGTTAACTAATTATAATTTTAAAGTAGTATAACGGTAGAGTTCATCTGTCTTTCAAGATAAAGCAAATCCTTCCTGGAGGAACATTGTCTAGATGTTAGCACTCTCAGTTTGTTTTTAACATCTGTCATTCAAATGCAGATGACTTCATAAAGGTAGTAACTTGCACTATATTCTCAATGTCAATATTTTATGAACAAATGCATATCAGGGGAAATGTATTCCTGTCATAGACTTCAACAAATCTTGTTATTTAAAAGATTCCATGATTTTTTAAAAATCCAATTTCAGAAACATAGCAGGTATTGATATTCAGTTCAACTATTAAGGTGTTGGCATGTTCTGTTGCTTGGAATTTCTTCTGGTATATTAGTAGGTGTTAAGTGCTCTTTTGTGTTTAAAGTAAATAACTGATAAGATATGTTGACAAGCATGAGCTTTTCAAACATGAAAAGTACAGGTGCAAATGTCAACTTTTTCACTCTGTTTTGGAACATAATGCAACCTAATGCACAAGTCAACCCGATTAAATTGTATTCTGATCATTCACACGGTGGTACCAGACAGTAGGAAATCTTGAGCAGTGATTTTTTTAATTTTTTTTTTTCTGGTTTTCTGTTGCTTGCAGCTAACTGGTGACTTTATAACTAAAAGAATATATTTTATTCAGTGTGTCGCTAGTGTATATATTATACTGCTCATTCTCGTGCATTCACTTCTTCATCTTTCATCTATTGCTTAAAAATTCTTGTTCAAATAAAATTATACTGAAATGCATGTACACTAGACGATGAAAAATAACTAAAGTTACATTTCTAGCCACAAGAATGTAGGGAAAAATGGATTTGATGGATGGACCACTCGCTAGATAAGGAATTGGCTGATGGTCATGCTCAGAGAATTGCGGTCAATGGCTCAATGTCCAGGGGGAAACCAGTGGCGAGTTACATTTCTTCTTGAAAATCCATTATGGAGCCTATTTAGTCCACTAACATTGATTATTTTTTTCTCCGTGTTTATATCAAAGCGTATAGGTACAACAGAAGAGAAGATACCTCTGAGAACATTATTTTGGTATACGCAGTAGGGACCTGACGTAGGACTGGGGATGTGAGGTAGTTCTGAGGGTGTGAGATGGGTAACTAATATTTTCCTACTGTAAGTACTTGGCTTTCTATCTGGGAAACATCGTCTGTGTTATCTTTGGCGTTTTGCTTGAAATGCTTGTAGTAGCAGAATGTTTGTTGTGTAAAGTCTGTCACCATTAATGATTTTCTGCATAATCCAGTGGAAACTTTCAAATATAGCTTGTCAGGGAGTTTGAAGTAGATGCATTTTCACGAAGACTCTGCCTCAGAGAGGAGGATACTGTGTAAAAATCCACCATATCCTAGAAATTTATCTGGGAAGTACACCGAGAAACGCACTGGAAATCTAATATGGATCAATAAAGTTATTATACAGCTACAGTACCTTGAAGCTGCTTGGCTTCAGCCTGCATGGGAAGTTAATATGCTGTAAATTGTATGCATTTACTCTTAAATTCTTTGATTTGTTCCCACTTTTTTTGGAAGTCTTTGTGCCAGGCCTTATTTTGTGAAACATTATGAATTTATCACAATTTACAAAATGGTCTCCTTGTATGTATCTCTCTTGCACGGTATTTCCAGGACATCTTTGTGGACTGTATTTGAGAGCAGCAGTGGTCTCCAGACTACTTGGGTGTGGGTCAGTTCTTGTCAATAATGCTGGAACTTAATACTGCTTGGACCACACGCACTTGGCCTAGCAGTTTATGCAAGTCTCTTGGTCCTTGTGTAACATCTCTGAAGTGTAATTAATTTTGTTGTTGTTGCTTTAGGAGATATTTGAGAAATATTTTTTGTCATCTTGAGGTGTCTATCAGTCTACTGGAAAGGTGTTTGCACAGCACAATGTTACAAAGTTCCATTGTGCGCTTTGGGAGGTGGCAGGGAGGGCTGAGTGACAAGGCAGATGGGATGTGCTGGAGCCCAACTCATGGCATTTTGTGTTTGTGCTATTTGAAGTAGGCCCTTGAGTGAACTCTCTCATCAGCTGTGTCTGGGTTTCCTCATGCATTTGGTTTGGATGAGGAAGAGACCAACAGGCCTGAGCTGACAACACAGAAACACCCTTGCCTTTGAGTAGTACAGCTGGTCTGATTAAAAAATGATAGCATGCACTTTGTCTAGATTGTAGTGTTTGCTTAATGATGGAAAAATGCTTTATGAGCATATGTTGTGGGGTAAACTAAGGAAGGACTGCAGGCGACCTGATGTAAACATCTAAAGAAAAAAATGGAATTGGGAATTAATCATACAAACATGCTGTGACAGGCAAAAATGTTTAGAGAAGTCAAGAAAATCTATTATGGGCATTGGTCAGTTCATCTGAAAATCAGCAGACTGCTTTAATAAGGAGCTGAAGTGTAAGCAGGACATGTAGAAAAAAGACTTGTATGTAGGAAAAATGTTCTCTGTGTTCGAACAGGATGACTACTGATAGTTCTGTCAACAGTTTTTCAAAGCAATTAGCATGTTTGAAATGAAAAATATGGCAGCAAAGACATAAACATTAGCCGCCAGATAGGTAGTTTTAAAAAAATAATCCAATAATGTTGACTAATGTGGAATAGGAAAAGAAAGTCAAGAATAACAAAAAGAAACTGAGTTTCAAGGCTTTTGGAGAGGCAAATACTTCTAAAATCTCAATATGATATTTAGGGCTAGTAAAACTGGCTATTGTGACCAAAGGAACTGAAACATGCTACACATAGTGATGTATAGATGCAATACTTAAACAAGCTAGGAGGCCAAATCCTGTAATCCTCACTAAACAAAAATCCCATTGAAGTCAGTAGAAGATTTGGGTGAACAAGGAATGTGTAACTGGGCAATTAGAGACAAACTTGCAGCCTGACCTTGACTGGGCCTTTGTGCCTGTGATTAGCTGTACCCACAGCATCTGGGCACATTTCTTTAAAGACATAGTCATTTTTAATGAAATTTCCAAAAGATACAACAATGCTGCAGTTAAGTTTCTAATTAATCCAAATGACAAATTTGAATAATTACAGACACATGAATGAAGGCCACATTTGTGAAATTTGAGTCTTGTGGAAAAGCAGAATTCTACATTCTTTCTTTATTTCCTGCTCAGAAAGCAGGAATTTTATAGATACTCTTCTAGTTTTGTCCCTAATAATACAGGGTGATAGTTAAGTACCTTTTTAAAAACTGAAGACAGCAAAAAAGATTGTGTTGCATGTCAGAAATGATCTCCAAGTGAATTAATAAATGCATATAGCAGTATCTGCCATGCATGTTAATAAATCTATATTAATAATTATACTCATTATTGTTGTTAAACTATTTCATTACAAAACAAAACTTTCTTAAAGTTCACTCATCTATGTTTTTTTCTTTTTTTGTTATCATAATAAAAAGTAAAATTAAAAATGAAACACTTTTGGTTGAAACAAAATTTTACTCAACGTACTAGAACATCATTCTCGCTGCCAGTTACTCTAGTTGGACGTGTGCTCCCTCTGTCTGAATCTACATTGTCTGAAAAGAGCTGCTGTGGGGAAATTGGAGTTCTCAATAAAAGAAATGCTAGAAATGTGCGCAGGCACAGACAAATTTTTTAATGATTCCATCTTGTAAATAGTAACCTCAGTAACTACAGTGAGCTCTTGATGTCAACATGTATGTATCCAAAATTCCAATTTCTGTGACTGTGATCCTGCAAAGACTTGTGTGTGCGTTGTGGTATGTGCAACAAACTGCTAGGATTAAAGTCAAATCCTACTACATCAGCTTTGTACACACATAACTCTATCATGGTTTTTATATGCAAATCATTATAAATCATCTCTGCAAATTGACTTTAGGAAGGGGTATCATATGCTTAAAATAGCTCTTCCTTAAGGGTTTCTGATCAGACTAGAAAATATGAAATTTATCTTCTGCATAAATTCTTGTGCTTTGACACATCTTTCTACTAAAATCTCAAAAAAAAAAAAATTAAAAATGGAAACTTATATTTTGAGAAAACTGAGAAGTGTTATAAGATCTATTTTATTCAAAAAGTTCAGAGCCCTTTGATTTAATTTATTCCTCTTCTATTAGAATATAAAACTGTAATTAGAGGCCATCTGTACTTCCAAGTGCATCTTACACCTCAGAATGAGTACTTTTGCTTCTCAACAAAACCTTGGGATGATCAGAGCCTGAGATGAGGAGTTAGCACGCACTATCCTTCATTATTCATCTTTTTCCCAGCAGTACGCCCATTTTTCCTTGATACCTGGATTTATGCATTTCCAGTTTTTCAGTGCAAGACTCTATGATCAAGTGATTAAAAAATGCAGTGGTCCAAAGCAGGTTTAGTCCGTATAATAATGTTTTGGTTTCATTCTAAGAAACTATTGAAAGCTTAATGTGAGAAAAATATTTTAACTTAAGGGTAAGATTTAGCATGTGCTTAGCTTAATTTTAAACATCTTCGTTATATCTTTCTACAGACATGACATAACTAGAAACAGTGTTCCCCTTTTTTTTCCTGCTTTCTCTGTATGCATTCTTTTAATATATATAATCCCTATAAATCTGTCCCCTTTTTCATTAGTTTCTAGGCCTGGATAAGAATGCAGGCAACTCAGCAAGATATCATAGGGTGAATTTCAGCTAATGGTACTGTCATGGATTCTAGGGTGCCATATTATAATTTTTATCAAAGAGAACATATATTCTTGCAATGCAGCGGATTTTTCACGGCATGCTTTGTAGATCAGTTTTTGCAAAAACTTCATTCTATAATCAAGACTTTTTTGAAAAGTCTTCTGTGTTCAGCACTGGATTATGCCGTGTCCTGTCAGTATAAATTAAAGTCTTGTTTTAATAGTGCTGATGTTCTCTGCCTTTTTTTTTTTTTTTTTTTTTAAGTAACATTACAGTACAATACACTATTCAGAATAATTTAAGCCAAAAATAATGGGCAACATATCTTTGTCCTGATTCAGTTGCTTGAAAGAGAATTGTGACCATGTCTCAGACTGGTTCTTGGATTTGCCTTTCTTAAGGATTCTTTTGCCTTTCCCCATCTATCGTGCCTTAGTGACAAATCTCTTAATACCTGTCAGGTTTTACATGGTACAGTAAGCTTTCTCTTTCAGTGATGCACAAGACTTGCTTCTCTTTCTGCAATAGAAAGCCCCTGTTGTTTTTCATTTTACCACTGTCTCATACAGAAGGATGGGACAGCGTCACAGAGCTACTGGTCTTTTATACTGTTTGCAATGAAGTTAGCCTGTCAGAGACAGCAAAGGTGTGCATTGCCATCTTACTTATCCCTTCTGTAGCGAGGCGTACTTGGGCTGATTGCAGTTTGTGAAGCATTAATCTGATACAGGCTAGGAGGAATAAAATGGTCTTCTTCCATGCCAAACTATTCCCTAGTTTTCAAATATTGAAGTGTTGAAGTGCTATATTTACATGTGTTTAAATATTTGTTCTTAATGGAACAATATGGCCTTGTGTGGACTAAAGTTTTGTTTGTGTCTTCTGTTTTTAAACTGCTTTCAATGTAATGTTGTACTTAAAAGCTTGAGAATAAATCTTCTTCTCTTTGTACTGTTCTAATCCTTTTGGAATTTTGGGATTAAGATTGGATAGTGCTTTTCTCTGTTATCTGGCTATTTTTTCCTGCACTATCAAAGCATTAAAAAAAAAAAAACTCCAGACATATTATAGGCTCAGTACAAGTGCTTTTTTTTCTGTATAATTTCTCTATAACAGATGTCAGATGGTAATCCAAGTAATGTTTCACACAGAATTTAGGATGAAACAAATTTCAAACCAGATTATCAGAATGGGCACAAGTGTGCAGTGGATAGCGAGTCCTTTTTATTCTGTGCCTACTGCAGGATAATGAAATGCAGATGACCTCTTTATTTTGCCTTTATTTAGCAAATAAACTTTATATAAAATATTTGAGTAAGACTTTGTCAACAAAAGCAAAAGTTTATTGTGGCATTTTTTGTATGAATGAAACCTCAAAATTTTATGACTTAGTTACCAAAGAGTTAGCTTTGTGATTTGTCAGTCTTGCGTGTTACTTTGAGTTACTAAATAGACTTTTAAAAAGTCTTGTGTACATGCTAAATAAAAGGATCAGATAGTAACGTAACCATAGCAGAATGTGCTTAGAAACTCAAAATTTAATAGAATGCACAGGTTTATTAGGATCTTTGTTTCTTTATTCATTTGCGCAAAGCCCGTCTGTAATAATTTAAATGGAGGTTTTGCAACTGGAATTGTCGTATTGTAACTTGCTCATTATTCTTTAGTGTTTTTGTTGAGTTTTGAGTTGCGTATTCTGTTTAGAACAGGCATATTTGTTGAAATAGGCAATGTGACAAGGTAGGTGGTCTTCTAATTAATATTTCTTTACAGATCTGTAAACAGTAAAAGGCTTGTTAAACAACACAGAAATCATGTCCTGTTGGATTAAGACATTTGTTTAGAAATAAAGTTCAGCTTTTTCTTTGAAATCCAATTGATCTTGTTTCATGGCCTGTGAAATTATTTATTTTAAGAACTACTTTAAAAGTATAATTAATTCAAGAAATTTCTGTGACCTGTGGCTAAATATTTAGACCATGGATTAATTATGTTTGCACAGAGCTTTAAATAGTGATTTAAAATCTTGGTGAAAGAGAAAGTTACTTTGCTGTGAGAGAAATTATGCAATGATGATAAGAGGTGATGTGTCCATATAATCCTTCTGTCCTATAAAAAGGCACATTGTTAAAAATTCAAGAATAAACAGGAAAATTGAATTTAAAACTGAATACTGTCATCATGGTGAGAATGTCCCATATGTGTTCAGCATAACTCAGAAACATTCTTAAGGACATGCAATTTCTTATTCCAGCTGCTAGTGAATCCTTTTTGCATGCCAAAATGATCTGTGGAATAGAAAGTATTACCTAACAATCTATAGCCGCTGCCTTTTTTGAAGCCCAACACTTGCTGTGTGGCCAGAACTCTGACCTCATACTAGGCTTATTTGGGTCTATGCTATCTTCATGTGGTGAGTGGCCAGAATGGGCCAGCTCAAGTTAAAATAAAGGTTTTGTCCTTTACCTATCAAGCTAGTCCATCTCTGGTTGGTGTTTCAAGGCTTTTTAATTCCCACTGCCAGTGTTAACATCTGCTGAAGTGATGACAGATAATTGCAGTGCTACAATGCTGATAGTTTTCTTCAAAAACCTTTTCTGTGTTTGTTTGCTTTTACTGACAAAGCTAATGGCAGTTGATTTAAAAAAAAAAAAAAAAAGTAATAATCATGCCAATGAAAGTTCAGTAAAGACTGAAAATAAACAATCTCTTACAAAGTCATGGTAGTTTATTCTTTTGTAATGATTTTAATGAGATATGTCTGACTGTTGGAAAGAAAACAAAAGGTTGCAGGATATTTTAAAAAAAAGCTGTATTCAAACCAGTTAAAAAAAAAATTACTTTTAACTGGCATTTTACCATTTTTTCAAGAGAATAAGATCTTATAGACAAAGCTTTTATTCAGAGTCCAATTCTGAGTGATTACATTTTCTTTCTGGATTTTAATGGTTGCTTTTCTCCTTAGTATTAGTGAAAACTTTTTTTTTAGCTTGATTCTTGAAAATGAACATTTATATCTATGTAACTTAAACTGATAGATAGCAATGGTTAAGTTATAGGGGACATGAGCATTCTCTTTCTGCTAGCCATCTACTTTCTGGTGAGTGGCAGTGTCTGTTAGCCAACTTACTAACATGGTAATCATCACAATGTTCCATGTGTGCTCCCCTTTCTTCTATCACACACCTAGTTCCAGTGACCCTCACCATTTTTCACCATTGTTCACTGTACCTAAGGAAGACCAAGAGAATGAATACATAAATCTCTTTTCGTACATAATGTGCTACCTGGTGTCTTCAAGATTTAATCTGATCTAAAGCTTTCCACAGCAATAATCCAAATCCTTATGGATTCTCAATTCGTTCATAATGCCAATTGAAGCTTTAGTGTGAATCTTTCAATCAGTAAAAGAATCTAGAAGCAGCTGCACTTGCAGAACAAATGGTTATCCCTCAAATTTCTATGACTTCAGTGCAACTTTTGACCTTTAGTTTGTATGCTCATCTAGAGCGAGCTCCTGAATACTGATTTGAGTCTATTGAGAACAGGCATGACTTTTGTAATTTATTCTGTAATTATGACATGCTGTACTCCTAGAAACAGTCTTACAGGGTTTTGCTGACCAAAAGTTGAAGACTGCTGAGGAACAAGTCAAATTTGAAAGAACAGGCTGAAACCTCATCAAAAAAGGCTAGTCAGGGTCTGAGTATGGTGCTTCCAACATCTTTCTGTAAGTTACTTTCTATCAGAGTCAGGAGTGGTCTTTAACACCTTTTCCTTACTAATTTCTACATGCACAAGCTTGCGTGTTAAAAAGAAAATTCTAGATCTGGTGGGTTTCTGTCATGGCACTGTGGCATTGCCATCTCTAATTGTATCAGATACCATGTCACCTACAGCAGTGTCTTAGTCTCCCAGAAACCTGGGAGAATCAGCCACCTTAGAAGCTTTTAAAGAAACCATCCAGCAGAGCAGGAAGTTGATCTACAAAGGGAGAGGTGGTTTCTATCTGCTTCCTGAGGAAATTAGACTCAGATCAAAAAAGGGCATTTTCATAAATAATTCCCTTTACATGAGAGTACTGGCATTTTAGTAGGGAATGTTCAGATCTGTTCAGGAATGCAAGTGCTTGAGGCGTAAGCATAAATCAAGAATTGTGTTTCAGAATCCCAGTAACAGCAAAATGTTGACTGAAGGACCTCACATAAATGCCTTTGTATAAATGTACAATCTTAGACTACTTTTAGGCAATTTCTAAGATTAGCTAAATAAAATAAATGCTGATTCACATAAAAATTGGATTTTCAATTTATGGGAAATTGTACACAAAAAAGTTAAGTGGTTGTACTCCTAAACAGAAGAGTAATATCAAACAATAGATTATTGGCGTGATTCTCCAGTATCCTCACAAAAATGCTCTAGACCAAAGAATATGTGTAATTTGTAGGACAGAAGTGAAATTGTATAGACTTAATTTGTCCTAATAGCTTAATAATTTTTTTGTCCTTCAGCTTAATAATTTTTTAGCTTAATAATTCTATCTTTCAAATCTCTTCACAAAATATTTCTCCTTTCCCACACACTTTGCACATTTTTATTTTCTTTGTTTTCTTTGCCTCATGTTGTTCTTGATGTTTAAAATGGCAAAGTGAATAAAGGCCATTTAAAATATAATGTAATTCAGACAATTTTGCCTGTTTTCTAAATACTGTTTTTTAATACTTTCATTCTTATTTGTTATGCATGTCTAATTTGTTTAGTCAGCCCTTTTGTAACAGATATAGATTCTAATCTCTTTGCTGTTCTTATACTGCACTGATTAAGTTCAAATTAACTTTACTGATTTTACTGCTTGTTTGTTCTCGATTTTTTTTTTTTTTTTTAATAAATATAGTCAGTGTTACTATTTTATTTCAACAAAGCCCTGTTTTGTAACTTTATGTGGCGGAAACATTGAAGTTTGCAATAATGCAGTCATTCAAAATCAGGGCTATTCTGGCATGGCTTAAGGGAAATATCACTCCCATATTCAAGAAGGGGAGAACGGAAGACTCAGGGAAGTACAGGCCGAGGAGGCTCATGTCTGGGAAAATCATGGAGCAGATCCTATTGGAAAATATTTTAAGGCACATGTGAGATGAGGCATTGATCTGAAACAGCCAGCTTCATTAAGGCACATCATGCCTGATCAATCTGGTGGCCTTCTATGATGGAGTGACAGCATCAGTCAACAAAGGGAGAGAAACTGATGTCATCTACCTGGACTTGTGCAAGACCTTTGTCATGGTCCCACACCACATCCTCATCTGTAAATTAGAGAGATATGGATTTAAAAGCCAGACTGTTTGGTGGGTAAGGAATTTGGATGGTTGCAGCCAGAGGGTTGTTATCAATGGTGGAGACCAGTGACAAATGGTGTCCCCTGGGGTCCATCTTGGGGCCAGTGTTCTTCAACATTTTCATCAGTGATAGACAGTGGGATTGAGTGTACACTCAGTAAGTTTGCTGATAGCATCAGCTGAGGGGGACAGCTGATACAGTAGAAGATAGGGATGCTGTCCAGAGAGACCTGGACATGCTCAAATTGTAGGCAGATGTGAATCTAATGAGGTTTAACAAGGCCAAGTGCATGGTGTTACACTTGGGCCGAGGCAATCCCAGATATGAGTACAGACTGGGAGAAGAACTCCTTGAGAGCAGCCCTGTGGAGAAGGGCCTAGGGGGTCCTGATAGGTTAAAAGCTGGACGTGAGCCAGCAGTGTGCTCTTCTGGCCCAGAAGCCCAATTATATCCTGGGCTGCATCAAAGGAGAGGTGGCCAGCAGGGACAGGGAGGTGATTGTATGCCCCTCTACTCTGCCCTTGTGAGGCCCCACCTGGAGGACATTGTCCTTGCCTGGGGCTCCCAGTACAGGAAGGATGTAGAGATGTTTAAGTGGGTCCAGAGGAGAGCCACAAAGATGATCAGAGGGCTGGAGTACCTCTGCTATGAAGAAAGGTTTATGGAGTTGGGCTTGCTTAGCTTGGAGAAGGGATGGCTCTGGGGAGACCTCATCATGGCCATCCAGTATTTGAAGAGAGCTTAACAAGCAGTAGGGAGACCGATTTTTTTATTTTTCTTTTTTATTTTTACATGATCTGATAGAGATACGACCAGGGGAATGGCTTTAAACTGAAAGAGGGTGGGTTTAGTTTAGATGTTAAGAATTTTTTCTTTTTACTCAGAGAGGGTGGTGAGGCACTGGAACAGGCTGCCCGGAGGAGCTGTGGATGCCCCATCCCTGGAGGCATTCAAGGCCAAGTGGGGTGGAATCTGGGCAGCCAGATCAAATGAGTGGCAACCCTGCCCATGGCGGTGGGATTGGAACTGCATGAACTTTAAGGTTCCCTCCAACCTAAGTCATTATATGATGATTGTAGGGAGGAAAAAAAAAAATAATTGATTTTAATTTTGAAGTCTGGCTAATATATTTTCTCTAATTAGGATATTTTCTCTTTTTACTGATAAGAACTTGTAAAAATAATACTGAAATACATGAAAATAACAATGAAGTATTATGCAAATAAAATGTTTGTACATACTTTTGCAATATTTCCATTTGTTTGCAAGGTTTGTTTCAACATTCCAATTTAACTGCTTGATTTTTAATGCATTTCAGTCAGCCGGTAAATACAGAACATATACATATTAGAGTGGGGGAGTTTATAGATAGAATTTTCTTATTAAAGTTTGTTAACAAAATCCTTAAAAATAAAATGAGCTGACAACTATAATTGGAGCAGATGTGTAAAGTACCATTATATCACATTGCACCATCAATTACGTGTCATGTGTTCTGC
Source organism: Tragopan temminckii (assembly GCA_028571105.1). Taxonomy (NCBI): domain Eukaryota; kingdom Metazoa; phylum Chordata; class Aves; order Galliformes; family Phasianidae; genus Tragopan; species Tragopan temminckii. The sequence continues at coordinate 20,479,594 of JAOWBP010002392.1, read as the reverse complement.
CAGATATTAAGTGTCCTGACCTTTGTTATTAGTAATAGAGGCAGACACTGGGTATGTGAGAGACAGTGTAATGCATGGAAAATCTACTGGAGATGTGATTTTGTTAATGGTTGTGGAGCCTACTTTATCTCCTCTCTCTTCCTGAGCTATAAGTTTATGAAAAACTGGAAATTCCATGTAGTGAAAACACACACTGTGAAGTGCATGCTTTGTCAGAATAATATGTTCTCAAATAATTTATAATGGAAGATCTTATCAGCAAGCTTTACTTCATTTATACATGTATTTTCCATTTTTCTCTGATCCTTAGTAATAATGTGGAAGAAGTGGAATGAAGCAAGACTTGTCTTTACTGTGTTCTCCATGAACTGTATTTTTAAATTGTTGTTTTACGCAGTATTTTCTGTCATCGTGTAGAAACTGAGTAGTCAAAAGTTTGGCTAAATTCTAGCTTTGGGTATTTTTAAGTAACCTCTCAGGACAAAAAATTGGTCACATGTTAAAAAACAACAACAACAACAACAAAAAACAAACAATAAAAACAGTAGAAAGGTCAGCTAAAGGACAGTGATAGGCACTTACGACATCAGTGGTTCTACTTGGCAAGGAATGGAAAAAGGATAGGGGAAAGGAGAAGGGAAAGGGATGGAGACTAACAACCTCTCAACTGACTTGCAAAGAGTGAAAGAAATAAAAATCATAGGACAGAGAAAACTCCAACCTCAGGAGCCACTGATTTCCAGCTTCTTTCTCAGTGTTGGACATAGAACACAGAATGTCTTTCCAGTAAAACATCTAAGCAATTGGTCCAAGATTTAATGTGGAGTGTACTAGAACTAATTCACATGAAAATCAGTGGACTGTTGTCATCTGGCTTGAAAGCATGATTGGTCCTAAAAGTTATAAACTGCACTTGTGAAAGACACGTTACTTTCAGACAACAGAGAATTATTTAGTATCTTTTTTTTTTAGTAATTTAAGATTACGTTTGGGAATAACAAGCTTGGTGGCAGTAACTGTGATCTCAAATGAGGTTACTAAAAAAAGAAAGAGCTCTGGAGCGCATTTTTTATCTTGTTGCTTTCTCTATATCTTGTCATAAATTATAAGTGGGTGTTGAGTTCTGGATTTCCATTGCATTTCAAGGTTTGAAATAATTTTTTAAAGTGTGTCCTACACTAAAAGCCAATTCACATTTTGAGAAAGAGGAAGTAATTTGGGACAGAAAGTAGGGACAAAGTCAGCAGATTTTATGAAATTAGACAAAATTTGGACAAAATAGGAAATGTTGCCAGACAACTGTTATGTTTACACAAGCAGTTGCATTCAATTCTTAAAACTTATAAACTCTTTTTAACAGTTCTAAATGATCTAGTGTTTTTACTATATGTAATACTCACTCTTCTAATCAACCAGAAATTAAGATTTACTTTGGTGTTCATGGCAACAATAAATTTTGACTGTAGTACAAAAATCAAGTCATTCTACAAGCTACATACAGTTATGTTCTTCTAAGCAGTTTGACACAGACTAATTTGCCTCAGTTCAAAAATATATGCCTTTTGTAGTCTTACAGTGAATATACCAAGAAGAAATCATAGAACTGGCATACTGTATGTATGTGTATGTGTGCATATATGTGTATATATATGTGT
>JAOWBP010002392.1:20462312-20475175 GCA_028571105.1 Tragopan temminckii | reverse complement strand
AGGAAAAAAGCAAAAAAAACAAAAAAACAAAAAAACAACCACCAATCACTTCAATTTTTCTCAAATCTCTGCATGCTATCAAGTTTTAACTCCATATCTTGGTAAAATTTCCTTGTCCAACAGTACATGGTTGCATGTGATCTTGAGTTCTGCGAAGGTTTTGGTTGCTGCGCATTAGTTTTCACAGAGAATGACAGAGACTGAAAGAATTACTGAATAATTATCACAGGGAGTCTGTACTCATGTAAAATTAGTTCCTGCTCTGTGCCACCAATAGTTGAGTATAGTGTCTTTCACAGTCGTGGACTCTCTCTTCACCAGTGACCCTTGAAAGAGAGACATTGTTTAGTGTTCACTAAAGAGAAACTTTTCTCTGGGAACAGGAACATGAAAGGTACCATTTCCTCTAAAGAATCCTGCGATGAAAGAAATTGCAGAGATGCTGTTCAGTCCCCTGTTGTGTTATATAGAACACTTGGAATTGTTGCTTGAGATTAATATAGGACATATGAAGAGAGGCAGCATGTAATGTACAGACAATTATCTGTGATTTAGACAAAATACTATGTGAATCAAGTTTGCTTAATTTGAAGTTTAATTTTCCTAGATATGTTTTAATGTAGATTTTTCAAGTGCTTATGAATATTAATTCCACTTTGTGGTAGATGTTCTTTGGCCTTAACGTGGGTCTTTTTGTTGGTTTTGCACCCATTTGCATATAATATGCATTAAGTGATGAGTACCTTTCACTGTATGTGAAGTAAAGCGACTCGTCTCTAAATAGATTTTGGAAATCTACAGGGTTCCTGGCTGGAGACCCTCAGAACTCTAAGCCAGCTGGGTATATGAAAGCGTTTTATAAATTCAGTTTATAAAGGAGAAGGTGAATGGGGATTGATTTTGATGCCCCTTCCACCGTATGAATGAGAGGCATGAAATGAAATTATTGGTGTTCAGAACAAACAACAGAAGATAGTTTACATCTCGTTAAGCTGCTGCACAGTGTTGCAGATAAAAGAAAATTTACGTGATCTCAAAGAGTGGCAGTTAAAATTCCTGGAACAAAAAAAGAAACTTTTTTTAAATACAATTGCTTAGTTCTGCTCAAAGTGACTTTGAGCTGCATCTTGCTTCAGTCTAGAGAAGTATTACAGAGTTATAGTTACATGATTGCCTTTATCTTTCCAAAGGAACTTAGGGGCCATTGGTCACTGTAAGAGTCAGGACAGCAGGCTGGACAGAATTTCTCCACTCTAATTAGTTCTATTTTTTTGCTGTGTACAGATTACATCTCTTTCAGAGATATTTGGAGGTGCTCAACTGGAAAATGTAAAATAGTAAAAACACTTGGTGTACTTACTGTGTCAGAATTTACCTCTGGAAAAAGCTTTTCTGAAAATGAAACGTTACTTTGAGGTCACAGCTTTCTTAAAAAGAGTTAAGTGTTTTTTGCTTCTCAGTCATTTTTGGTTCAAACAGTTGTGGCATTATTTTGTTTTGTTTGGGGAATGGGGATAGGTGTTGGACAGGGAGTACTGCAAGATATTGTGTATGCTGGTAATAATTAAGTTAGGCTGGTAAAGGTAGGGATAAGATCTGAGTGACTGTCGAGTGGTATGAGTGATACAAGGATGCTTAAGTATTTCTCATTTAAATTCCAAAGGCTCTATTAGCTATGAAGGCAGTTTTGTGTTGATTTGCTCAGCTAGTTTCTCAAGGACAAATATATTGCATCAAATGTACTTTTATGTTTTTAAAAGTACTTAAATTCTCTGAGATCCTTACTGGGTTCTTCATGACCGGCTTACATAATTCATAATTATTCTGTTGAATAACAATATATTTTATATTACCTTTAAATGAAAAACAATCCTAGTAGCGTCCATTACATATGTGTAGCAACCACAAATTCATTTCAGAGAGTTTAAGAATTGACATGAAATATTTCTCAGTTGTGGGATTACGTCTTCTTGACTGTGTCATGCACTTGATATATTTTTCTTTTTGATCAAATCTATTTCATTTAAATGGTATATGCACTTTGTTGTAACATTGCACACTGTCTTAGAAACTCATAAACCTTACATTTTGTGGACTGTCTGTTATGCCTGAAAATCTCATCTTTCTCCCTTAGTGCCTTTGTCGTGTAAGAATGCTTACTTTCTGATAGAAATAAGAGGTGATTTTTGTGTGAGATTGATAAACAGGACTAGATTACATAAGAGCTTGCATTTTTAGATAAAAATTGCACATTATGTGATACCACAGAAAAGAAACTTGGTAATATGTGGTGTTGGTTTAAGTTCCAGTTCTGAGGTGGCTTGCTGCAGGTTCCTGATAGTCGTCTGTAACTGTACTGCTTAAGCTTTTGCAGAGGCTGCTACAATTTCCTTGCTTATGATGAAGTTAATGGCTTTGGAAATGTTGCTAAATCACCTTTATACATCTGTGATGATATGAAGTTTAAAGAAATTTAATAATTCCTCTTTGAAAAGAAAAAAGAATATAATGTAGTAATTTCTGGGTGTCTGGGACAAAACTCATGGCTTTAGAACCACTTTCACATATTATATAGCTGTTTATCAGTATTTCCTTTTCTTTAGTGTTGCAGGATAAAACAGAGCACTAAGCTACGCGTTTATTTGGGGGAGGAGGAATTTCATTTCTTTTCTCTTGAGTGACAAAGTATAAATATCTCCAGAGGCACAGAGCTGTGTATGACATTGTTTTCCCTGCTCCCTCAGTCACAATAGGGTCAGGGCTGAGGATGAGGGTCCTGCTTTGCTGGAGGAAATCAAAAGTTAGTGCTGTCCTCACTTTCTGAATGCATGCATCTGTTCATTATCACAGTGAAAAAAGTAATATCTTTTAGGAGAGCTGTTTGTCAGAATGGCATTACCTGCCTGGATTCTTTTCTTTCCTTTTTCTAAAAAATAAATAGTATTTTTTTAAACCAAGAAAGAAAGTACTGTTGTAATGATAGAATGAACTTGTGGTAGGCCTAATCTTGTCCTTAAATCACATTTTCATTCCTGAAGAATGAAAAAAGCAGAGAGTTGCTTCTGAGCCACATGAAGATGGAAAAAGAATGCTTCCCTTCATTTCAATACAGGACTGAACTTGATGGAAAATCAGGGGTTGTATTTGCTAAAAATTGGTTTTTGTTGCTGTCAGTTTTGCCCTACCAAGTCCAAGGCATTTGAAAATCTATAGGTTTCTTTATGTAGCTTTCTATCTAAAAAGAAAACACTAGGAATAATGTTATCTCAGTGAGGGTAATAGAAAATTGTTATTTGTTATTATTAATTATTAGGTAAATTAAATTTTAATAGCAATAATATTGGAAAATTTTTCAAGTAGAAAAAGAGCACTTTCCTAGCGAAGTATCAGATGTTAAGGAGGAAATATATATTTAAATTCATACTTATCAGTTATGTTACGAATTTATAAATACTGTGCAAGATGTTTTCTTTGTTTTTTTTTCTCTCCTGCCCTTTAGGTAACCCATCTTGAACATTTCAATAACTGTCAGTTACTGAAACACAGAAGTATGTTTCATTTATTTGGTGTTATGTATTCTGGTAGCTTATGTATGACTAAGCAGCATGATGTCTTTCATGTCCAAAATACTTTCCAAAAAGCAGTAAAACTATTTATGCCAGTGTTAAACGTAAGCTGAAAACTTGTAGGCCTTCACAGATATAATAAAGGCTTGTGTTGTTTGCTGGTGTTGCAGGATAATAAATCTGTGAGAATAACAAGCTTAAAAATTCTGACATGCAACTGCAAGCAAGTAATTTCATAAAATGTAAGTATATGTTTGCAGTATTAGTGACGTTTCTCACTTTCCATAGATTCTTTGTGGACATCTCTCTAGTGTTTGAAAACAATAACTGGGACACTGATGTATTCAGTGCTATTGTGCCTCTTGTATTAAAACCAAACCAAACGCCAAAAACAACAACAAACAAACAAAAAACAAACAACAACAGCGAAAAAACACAGAAAACACTTTAAAGTAAGATATTCTGTTTAAGATGTATTTGGACAAGCCAGGGGTAAATCTGCCTGGGAAAATGAGATTTAAGTGTCTAGAAAACGAGATTAGCCTTTTCCATTTGATCTTTAGTGATATCACATTGAACTGAGATGTTTCAGAGTTGACAGCTCATGGTGAAATCACTTTTTCTTCATTATACTGAATTGGAGAGCAGAGGCCACAGGCCCTGCTGCCCTTTTATTGTCTCCTAGCTCTCTGGAGTCATTTTGCATGCAAGAACTGCTGCGTGCATTGAGAAGCTAAGGGCCTCACTAATACTATGTGACACTGAAATAGCTTTCTAGCCAGTCATACAGAAAGATTAGGTGGACTCATATCTCTGTGGTTATGGATATGTTACTTCACACAGCTTTTTGCTTCTTTGAAGAATTCATAATGAATGCCATAATGTAGTTGTAGTCCATGACGTCCTAGAATAATTATCTCTTATATGTGACAAAAAAAGTTAAGTAACAATAATCTCTTCCTTCTTCTAATAAACATTAACATAAATAAGCCTCTGTAATGGATGTAAAAAGCAGGTTATGTACTTCTTAATTATGTAATAATTGTGACCACATACATGATATAATGTAAAGGGAAAGTAGACTTTTATTGTGCATCAGACCAACTAAATTCAAGAGAACAAAATGTTTTCAGCAGAATTACTGTCTGTTCATAATTTTGTAACAAAATTACCCAAAGGTAGCCTGTAAAGTGTAGTGAAGCCTTAAATGAATAAATCTCTCACATGGAAGTTGTATCTCAGTTGGCCCTCTTTCTGATCTCCTGTTAATTCGGTTGAGTAGTTTGCATTTATTGCACAAGAAACAGCATAGATAAATGTTGAATTTATTTCATCTACAAGTAGATGTGCTGTTTGCAGTAAGAAATTCCCTTCAAACCTTTCTAAAAATCATGAGATCTATCATACCTTTCTTTCTTTGTGTGGCAGGGGCTTGGCTTAAAAAAGAAAAAAAAAAAAAAAGGGAAGGAACAAGAAATAAATCTAAAATGAAAGCATGAACTCAGTTGAAAAACATTCCTATTTGGTCAAACATACAATTCTGTTGCATCTTAGTAGTTGAATTACCAATTTAGAGACTGATTTCATAATTAAAACCATGTGACTTACATTCTTGCCCACCTTTCCTCCTATACTTCTTGGTCATCTCCTTATGTCATGGGGGCTCTCAAGAACAGGGTACAGATTCTCAGTGTGAGAATTTTCTTTAACGTTAGGTATCTCAAAGTTAGATATGTTTTCTAAATTACATGCAAACACCTACTATCACTAACTAATGTATTCTATTGCACGTCCTAAGACTAGTGTCAAACAGAGGGAGAAAGAGTTTCCCTTTAGCAAGGGCCCATGGTTGTTCATGAGATGCAGTGGGACACCAAACATTTGGCTGTAGTCTAGAACCTTAATTCTGAGATGACAGCAGGGAGGTGGAATCCTGCTCCCTGTGCTATATGGTATATATATGGTTTATAACCTGGTATGGTTAGTTTTGTTGAATATATGCCCACACATGACTACTGCTGAGAACAATTGTAATTCTCTTTTTGGATTTTGTATTCTTTGAACCCACATGAGTTAGTGAATACTGGCATGGTGTAAGAGGAATATGGAATAAGGCAATGGTGCCCTGAAGGCAGGCTGGCATTTGCATGAATTTTGGTATTTCTTTGTATTGTACAGTCCAACTGTTGAACTGAAGAAAAGCTCAAGCAAGCCAAATTTTTTTTTTAAATCCTTGCAGATATGTAAAAAAGTCTGCAATTATTACTTTTTAAACTGCTTTTTAGTGAAAGAAAGCAGTTTAATGTGAAATGTCTATTTGACATTTGTTTCATCAAAACCAAATCATTTAGTTTTTCTGTGAGGTGAGGGGGTGGTTGAGGAACGAGTTTGCTTTATAAGGTCAAGTGTTCAAGCCAACCTGAAAGAATGAGTAGTGTTATAATTACTCCCGTTGCTGTGCAAATGTGAAGCTGATTGAAATGAGTCTTAATTATAAACTTCAATACTGTATACTTAGATTAAGCTTTTGAAAACTCTGTGAGCTATGTCGTAACTTTTATTGAACTAGTCTGAAAATAGAACAAACTTGAGAAATCTTTTCTTTCTTGTTGTCACTCAGAATTATTACTTAATGAGGCATCAACTACACAGTTAAACTAAGCAATATTTCACACAATAAATATGACAAACCAACCCAACAACTATCACCTAAAGTAAACTACCCCAAGCTGTTGCACTGTAATGTCTTGTTCTGACTGGGGTTAGGGGAAGGCACACTTTTCCTTTGTGTTTTTAAAGATCAAATAAATTTTTCAAGACCTTCCAAGAATATGAATAGACTTGCTGTTAATATCACTATATGAATACATCTCTTTCCCATTTGAGCAAGAGAATTTTATCTTTTTTTCTGATAGACAGTACTTGGATAAAAGCAAGAAAAGGAAAAATCAGTTTTAAAAATTGGACATGATTTGAAAGAAGCCTATTATAATTCAGAAGGATGTAATAACAATTAAGAATTGCTCCTAGTTTCCACTATCTGCTTTTGAAGATTTTAGTGTAAAAACTGTGGGCTACAGGTATTACACTATCAGGTGAACAGCACTCATTTCAGAACTGTGGGAACAAGTGTGCCTTCAAACTATTTCAACTTCTATATTATGTTACCATCTAGAATAATAAGGATCCAAAGATCTGCCAGAAAACACCTACTTTAATTACAAGGCATCAGAGATTCTCTAGGAGAAACCTAAGAGCAAGAGGTGTGTGGTATGGCCCACTGTGCAATCTCTCATCAGCATAAAAACATGTTTAAAACTAGAATGTAGCCCAGATCTTCTCTCTGTCAGCTGCTTCCATAGTAGCCAGCAGCAGCACATAGGAAGGTCCCAGGGTCCCCAACAGCCTCACCTCATTCATAGCCCTACAACTGAGGCAGCCCAGAACCCACCAGCACTGCATCCCCTGTCCATGCAGTGCTTCAGCTGTACTGTCCTGAGGGAACAGGAAATATGTGGATGTGCGAACAGCACTTCTCACTGTCCTGCTTAGGTGCTGTAGCTATTTGCAGCTTGCTAACTTGTACAAATGAGCGAGAATACCACTATGACTAACCTGCTGGTGGTATTGTTAGGTAGGAAAAGCAAAACTGGCTTCCAAACTAAAAATGAAAAAGCTGGCTATTTTTGACCACGCAAAATTAAAATAAATAAATTAGTTAACATAGTAGTTTGTGTCCTTGAACCTATCCTCTTATACAAAATATCTGGACATCTTTGTTTTTTGTTTTGTTAGTGAATGTACCTTTTCTTTTTACCTCCTCTATCTGAGTTGCCTGGTTGCCTGAGAAGATGCCATCACTGCACGATGTCTTACTAAGAAGCTGGGGTTGATTTTATTTTTGAATACATCTGGGCTTATATTCATTATAAATAGAGAAGATTAGATTGATTTCCACAGCTGGAACCTGCTACTGAAAGTAGTCTGTTGCTCTACCCTTTGCACTCAAGAGTTTTACCCTGGGATGAATTAGTTGAAGTCTCCCTGTGGAGTGTAACTGTAGGATTGTGATGGGATAGGAATTTTTGAAATAGATTAGGCCCAGCATGCTACCTGCTTTTTAGATCAGTAATAGCTGCTTAAATTCAAGTTACAAAGAGATAAGCAAGCAGAAGGATGAGGGATGTGCTGTACTGAAGGCTTCTTTTCTCAGGGTGAGCTGGGTCCATGTTGCATGCTTCAGCTGCCTAATCTAGCCTGAAGTACTCATTGTCAATAGAAGACTGGCTAAGGGGAAGATATGAGTAGGTCATGCTGAAAGGAAGAATCTGTTAAGAATTGTTTTCTATATCCCTCATTAAATAAATTCATTAAGGATAAGGGGGGAAGTTAGCACAGCTTCCACTGTGTCACAGGAAAGAAATTTCCTGGCTAGACAGTGAAGGAAGGAATTGCTTGTGGCCTCTGCAGTCTACATCTCAATACACCTTTGGTCTATAATTCTTTGTCACTGTATGTTTGGCGTACTTATTTCTTCATTTATTTTAGTGGATTTTGAAAAATTAAATGCTTGGCAATTGAATTTTGAATTCTCACAGATGGCAGCTCTTTATCCTTCTGATTTTGTGCCCAGAATATATCCTTAGGTTTGATAGTAACAATAGCACTCTTTATTCAGCACAAAGCACAGCTTTTTGAAAGAAACGTATTACATTTTTTATTAAGCAATTGTTTTAGCAGAGAAAAAAACCTCCATAGAAACCAATTTACAGATGGTGCCAGTTCCAACTATTTGCGACTTCCTCATCAAAAAATGGTGCATGTGTGTATTTCTTCTTAAGATTGAATGATAAAATCTTGTTTCAACTGTAATGACAACAGCACTCCTTATTCGATTCATTGTAGATGATAACAAGTACTTTATAGATGGATTTCTTGTGTACTTGCTTCCAACCCTATCTGTTGGTCTAACTTCTGCTGCAGTACTGATGTGTAAAAATAAGTGTTTTTGTTATGACTAAATGTACATGGTCTGAACATGAGACTGAAAGACAGGAACAAATTCACTTTGTGGTTTGGACCTCAATCAATGAAGAATTGATTCAGTTTCCCTCAAAACATAAGAAATGCCATGCCCTGTTGGCTCAGACAAACTGTCTACACTATCTAGTTTTGTCTCCTGCAGTTACAGTTGGAAATGTTGTTTAGGGAGAGCACGCAAGACTGTTTCTGCTGCCCACTTCCCTAATACTCTTCCAACGTCTGCATCCATTGAATTAAGGTTGCAACATTTTACTCCTCTACTTCTACCATTTTATTTTATTTATTCATTTACTCAGTACACTTTTTTTTTTATTCCGATCTGATTAGATTTGTAGGATGTGCTGTTAAGTGTTAATACATTTTTGTTGACCCTAAATCTGTTTGTATAGTGACATTACTTCAGTTATACACAAATGAGTTTATGCAAAGCTATCAGCGAAGAGGTTACAGTCGGTCATTTTACTGCTACAGCCAGAGATTCTAACTTGGAACAACATCACTACATGGAGAGATCAGCTAGTTTACAGGAAGCTAATATTCTCTGCATGCCTGTTCATGTGTATAAGGGCTCACACAAGAGAAGATAAAATATAGTAAAGAGAAACATTTCAGCTATATTACATTAAAATCTGTGTGAGAGCTCTCTCTATTCCAAATTTTTTCCAACTTTAAAGATACATCATTTGATTTAAGGAATTCAAGCACTTCCCTTAAGATACTGCCTTGCGCTGCCCATTTTTTTGCATCTCAGCCTCTTCCTATGACAGAATTTGCCAGAGTTTTATGCTTATGCAGTAGCATAAAGGAATTCTAATGTGAAATGCCAATCATATTAATTTTAAATGATTAGAAAGAGGATCCCTGAGGACAAAGAAATCCCAATAATCCTGTAATCCTGGATATCAACCAGTGTCAAAGGGCTGAAGATGAACGATTCCTGTTTCGTCAGTTAATTTTCAAGAGGGATGAACGCGTATATCAAAAGGAAGAGAGAAATTTCCAAATAATAAAAGAAGTTCTGGAAATAATAAAATCCAGAAACACAAAAACACTTGGCTAACTGCCACAGAAATGGCTTTGCAGATGTGATGTCTCTCATTGATTTAAAGCTATTCATCTTGTCAGTATTTTTAGGTTAAAGCTACGTTGAAGAGTTCCTAGCTGGAAGTTTTGTAAAGAACAGTTTCCTATGGTTTCTGGTAAGAATGCCTGATCAAAGTCAAGCAAAAGATCTCAGTTTCTTTTGGTGATCTTCAGGCCCCTTCTCTTTTAAATCCTTTTCTAGGTTCATATAGGGAAATACCAACTGAATGCTTGCACAAAACCAAGTTGTCTTTCCATCTGCTGGTTAGGAATGAGGAAAGCCATTTTGAAGATGATTGTTGAAACTGTAGAACTTCTAAACATCTCTGGTCAATCCTATATGTTTTATACAAGGAAGAGGATTTCAGGAGAGAAGTGGACTACAGCATGGAATCCACTGCATAGTCCTTTCTCAGTAGCCAAGTGTTCTCTTCTGTAGGCTGATTATACGAAATTGATAAGAAAAAAACCACGAGATTTAAAGGTTCAGTTGGCAAAAAGTTCATTAGTGATCAGCTGTTCTGGCAGTTTGATACTGAATCTGAACTTTTTTCTTCTATATAAATATACATATATGAAGCTTATTAGCAGTATTTTTACACTGGACTTTGATATTTAAGATATTGATCAATAAACAATTTTTCCTTCCATGCTTTTAAGCATTGGAGGAAGAAAGAGAGAATCAGTGCTATAAGGGAGTTTAGGACTAAGTGTACAACATTACTTAATTCCTTGGAATGGCTATAGAATTGCAATTCCTGTGTCTTTTGAGATGTTGCATTTGGGAAAAAGCTATTCTATGTTTGATATTTACATTAAAAATATATTCCACTGACACCAGTACAGATATGTGCACTGAAATAAAAGCAAACCAAGATGTCTGCCATTTTAACTCTTGGACTCTTAAACAGAGGAGAGTGCAAGAGAGATTGATTCAAATCAAACACAAATATTTAAATGACATCCTGAAAGGAAAACGTTTAACAGATTATTTTTCAGTCTTGAGACATCTTAAATAAGCAGACTCCACAGTACACAAATAAACCAAATTACAACAGCATGCTACTGATTTTTATTGCTGCTGTTGATGCTTTCCTGTTCCCGGTGCTCAGCTCATGTTTCTTCTAGTGGTTCCTCTCTGACTTCTTACATTGCTATGAAGTGGAGACAGAAAGAAAGCAGGTATTGACATATATTCACTGAATACATCGTGTACGTCTCGGCGCTGTAGAGGAACATGCTTCACAGATGGACTTTATGTTAGCTTCACCTTCAGAATGAAGTATGTGTATACTTTAATGCAACTTTAAAACAAGACCAGGAGAATTCGTCTGAAGAAATTTTATATCTGACATCAAAAACTTCATTTCTTTTCCAATAGTAGCTTTTACTGCTGTTAAAACATAACCATTCAAGGCCTAGAATTGTACTTCTACACCATTAAGGACATCTCTTTAGTCATTTGTGTCTATAGGGTCAATTCACTGCCAGGAGTATGAAGTTCTGCTTAGAACTTGTTATCTACAAATTGTCCCATGTGTCTTGCATGGATATTTTCATAAAAGTGAAATTTATTGAATCTCCATAATACGGTAGCTTCTGCTTAATTTGAAGACAAGAGGAAGAATATTAATCACAAGGTGATGATGGGGGGAAAAAAAGATTCTAAACCAGAAAACCTTTAAATTTTCCCATCTTTAATGGGACTGAAAGAAATACAGTCTGAATTGATGGAAATCTTTACAAATGACTATTTCACTGCTTTTAAACTGAAGATGGTTGAAATCTATGGTGCTTCTTATTTCTTATTTTAAAACCCTTATGCTTAGGCTGTGATTTGAGGCACTGTGATGCCTGATTACAAGTGTCTGGTCATTACACTTTAAACTTGATTTACAGTGTAACTGGAAATGCTCTCTCATGTAGAACTATTTAATGCTATTTAGGATTTCTATGAATCAAGGGGAAAAGGGAGAGAATGTTAGTGAGGTGGAAAGTAGACAGTGAAGCCAGCTGATGCTGTGATAGTACAGCACGTACAGTTTTGTTTTGGGATTTAGTGTCAAAGAGATGCTCCTTACATGACAGACTGTCTCTGAAATAAAACTGCATGATTTTGTCATTTTCTACACCAATCTGTAATGCTTGAACTCAAGCCAGTAATGCTGCATTTCTGTGTAAAGGGGCTTAGCATCCTGCAGTATGCTCTTTGGCTTTAATCCTCTGCTTTGATCTGCAGTGCTGCAAGGGTCCATTGAAGAACAATAGGCTTCATAATGTATTTATGCTATTTTATATCATCATAGCTGTTCTGCTTAACTTCTAGCCTGGTCTTCTCTTCATTGCTTCACTATGTTGTGAAGGTGTTTAAAAAAACATTGTTAGTGCTTCAATAACTTTGGAGTAACCATGAAAGCAGCTTTAAACATTCCCATTGCCATTGAAATGGTTACTTCTTCCTCACGTTGGAATAATCGCTGTGTGTAGCAGGAAGATGAAGTGCCATCTTGAAAGTGATAAGGAGTAGCACAGACAGCACAGAAGGCGCCTACACGCCTGCTAGGGACCTCTGGTTGTGTAACCCCTGGGGCGCTGCTCCTGAGCGATCACAGAATGGGACTCGGAGGAGCAGGAGCAGTGGTGTAATGTGAGCAGGCTGCCAGCAGCCAGCCCGAGCAGCCAGGGCTCTGCCCACACAGCGCGTTCCCGCACAGCCATGGTACTAAACAATGTTTAAAGGCGGTGCAGAATGATTTCAAAAGCTTTTCAAACGCTTACATGTTTCACTAACGCTGTCACATCACTGCTAGTACAAGGAATGCTTCCGTTTGCATAGTTGAGCCTTGTGCGGGCTGCTTTGTGTTACTTCATTAGCAATGTGCAATTTGTTGTGGTTTAACTTTTTTTCTTGTAAGCATTACTTTCAATCACAGTCTCAGTGCAGCACGGCATCTGTGCTGTTTATTTTGGGCTCTGAACGGAGTGGAACTTCTGCTCGGGGCTGGCTCCAAGCTGTCAGTGATCAGAAGGAGGGTGCTTTTTGGGGTACTATGTCTTAATTTGACAAAATGTTCCACTGCTCTGCTGTCACAGAGGGGCCACCACTGCTCAACAAGGAGCTGATTAGGGTTAAAGAAATCTTGCGTGATTCCAAAGGGGCTTCAGAGAGCA
>JAOWBP010002392.1:20431306-20457270 GCA_028571105.1 Tragopan temminckii | reverse complement strand
TCTTCCTTTCTTCCTTTCTTCCTTTCTTCCTTTCTTCCTTTCTTCCTTTCTTCCTTTCTTTCTTTCGAAATCTGTTAATGCCAAGTCTGGAGACATTTGTGTCATGAAGTCTAGTCGAGATACATTGTCAAGGAAACAAACAATCTTGTGTTATAATAGAAAATGTTGTCTTTAAAAGACTGGGTAAATAGGAGCCAAAGATCTACCAGACTGATCTGTAATTGCTGAGTCTTCCACAACAAAACAAAACACTATGTGGATACCCTAGGCTTTTATGTGGAAATTCTATTTGTAAATGCTTGAGTTTTCAAGGAACATTGAAAATGATAGGTAGCAAAGACAATTGTGACATAATGCAGAAAGGAGTACAATCATTCTCTGAAATGTGTTCCAGATATCTGCTTGGGTCTTTTCTACACACATTAAAGATTTTAAAAGCAATAGTGTCAAATAAAGAACTTTGTTTCAGTCCAAACTGGAATATGATGAGATCACGTGGAAATTCAGTGGGGGCCTTGTGAATTATTTCCATGGGAAAGCAACATGTATTTTATCATACTGATGGATATTTTCCAGAAGATCATTAGTTTCCCAGAGAAGGTCACTGTCTAATTACATCAAAATTTACTATATGATTATTTCATATATCAGGATTCAAATATTTAACAAAGCAAACAATGTAGCATTGATACAAAGAGAACTTGGAGGTATACCGGTCTTTGTTTTTCCTGAACTATTCCTGCTTAGTAGTGTGAGGCTTATTTAGTAGCTCATTTAGCAGTTCTGGATGAGGATTTTTTGTTTGTTTTGTTTTAATACTCATCATAAGAACTAATGATAAGCTAAAGAACTAAAAAATACCATCATCTTTGTACTCAGCAGAATGGAACCCATATCTTCCAAATGGCAGCCAACATGCTGCCATCTGCAAGTAAAGTATTTTCTACCACTGTAAAATACAAGAATAAAACCTTGATTTCCCCAAAGAGACATTTTTGTTTTGATGAAAATGACATAACTTTTCTCCTTCTTTCTGGTTTGCTTCTTAGGAGTACGTTATATCCTACCACCTAAAAGATTAGCATTAGAAAGAAGAAAGGTTTAGATTGAAGTCAGCACTAGAAGCATGTCTTCTGACTGAAACGAGCTATTCTTTTTTAAATCCATCTTTGAAAAATAACCAGTCAGGGCTTTGTGTGTGCGTGTGCATGCGCATGCATATCAGATATAGTTCACGAAAGTGAAGAACAGCTTCAATAGAGGGAATAGGTACTGATGGAAGCCAATATGTAAGAATTAGGAGGAAAAAAATGTGATGCGGAATGATATCTGCAACAGATTTCTGGTCCTTAACTCATTGATCAAGTATCTAATAAAAATATTTTAGAAAGGATAAAAACACATAATCAAAAATGAGATCCTCATAACTAAGAAGGATTTTTATACAGGACCTGCAATCCAGAGGGGAACCCCACCAATTTTCAGATATTGACCCCGCAGACCAAGTGCTCTGAGTCAGACAGTGAAACCTTACGTTTTGTTGTCATCCCAAAGACTTGAACAAGACAGTGCAGTGATGCCTGGATACTTCGTGTACTCCTGCATTCAACCCACCCTTTTAGATCCACTCAGTCACAAGCCTTACAGCTGCTGTTGCCAGGAAAGTTGCTATACAATGTTAGCAACCTCAGAGCTTTCATTTGTCAGCTGCCTAGAATGAGCTGAAAGCCTCAAGATCCTGACTTTTCACAGTTCAGGTTCTCATCTTTGCAAACGTTTTCATACGGGATGCAAGTTAAATAAACAGTCTGTGGGAGAAGCTTTGCCTTTTGGTCTTCTGTGGGATTCTAGGTACTCATTTAATACCAAAGAGGAAGACTGGAGCACCAGAAAACTTTGCATCAATGAGTTCTTTTTTCTTACCATCGCTGCAGTAGAACTAGCATTAGTTTTGGTATAGCATTGAAATGGTTTGTCACTGGTTATTGCCTCCTGTTTCACCACCTCTCCCTTAAATTGTATCATATTTAGAAAAAGTATATAATCAAGAAGCCACTAGGAGGGGAGCATGATCCCCCTAAGAACTGTTGTATGGAGCAGTGGTTGTGCCAGTTGCCACAGCTTGATCACAGAAACAAGCACGTACTGGAATCTGGCTGTAGTATCAGGCTAAACTAGGTGTTAACTGTATGTAGGTTTGTTCATTACATAATAACTTTGCTAACTTGTTTTTATGGTTGGTAACTATGCATTTTCAGTTTTTCTTTTATTTGGAAGAGAGAACTAAGAGCTTTATGAAGGTGATATTCCTGCTTAAGGACACTGACTTTGCTCATACTCAACCATCTAAAAAGCTGCTTTTCTTGCTTTTCTTTTCTTTTTTAATCTAGTTAAAAAAAAAAAAAAAAAAAGGAAAAAGATGAGTGTTGACATCTCTTATTAACAATGCAGACAGAAACTCACAATGAACAGCTGTTTGGACAGTCTTGCATGGAAGCCTTTCCCTGGGCAAATGCAGTAGTTGCACAGGCAAGGGCATATTACAGCTATTACAGATGCCTCTCTGTTAGACTGGCAAGGTGCCATGCAGAAGCTGAGACTAAAGCAAGGTATCCAAGATACAGATTTCCTCTTCTATGACAGTAAGGCCACCTGGGTGCCAAAAGGCTTTTCACAGTGATTTCCATTTTTAGGTAAAAATAAAATTTAAAAGTAGAGAGAATATGAATGTAATGAAATTACAAACTTATTTTACTTTTCAAGTACATTTGGTGTAATGACATAGCTTATATATATTTTACATATTTATATATAAACTTATATGTAAAACCACTGTTGTTTCATGTTGTGGTGTCTGCAATTATTCATCTACAAGAAGACTTGAAGAATTTGGCTTTAAAGAGGCAAATCATCTGCAGATTTCACACTGGAATAAAGAAAGGAATAATTCAAAAGACTTAACAGTAATACTTGAGACAAGATTACTTAGAGAATAACTTCGAAGTGTATGAATAGACTGACTCTTTCTGCCCCAAAGTCTTTGAAAAACCTGAGTGACCAAGTAAGAGGTATTGGATTCCAAAGTCTTCGGATATATCCATCCCTTACCTAGTATTTCCAATAGAGTCACTCTCACCAAAAGCTTAGCTGTAATCTTGTAATCTGTAATCAATGAACTGAATTCAAGCTAATTCCCACTGCAATTTAAAATTCTCCTCCAAGCAGTTAATGTGACATCAGCTGTTGTATGCAGAATTATAGCTGCCGTGTTTTGTATCCTGCCAAAATTCCACTTATTTATAGACAGCATTCCGTTTGATTGTGCTTCCTTCAATAGAACTACTACTCCTTTTATTTTATTGTGGTCTTGTAAATGAGGTACTAAGTTTTATGCAGTGTGCAATAGTACTAAATAAAAATATCGGTAAGCTTAAAATTTCTTTCTGATATGACCATAAATGTGAAAGTGACTGTGTGTTTTGAACCCAGGCCTATTGCTGGTCTGTCTTGAAAATCTCACTGATAATATTAAGAAAAAATAAGAACATTCTAGATTTTACTTTTTAACAGGAACTGATAAAAATGTGTTTCAAAGTAGGAATATTGCAAAAAGTTTCACCAGGGGGCAGTGTTACATAAATCTCTCAAGTTCATTAATGCGTAAGTGAATAGTGCGTTTTAGAAAGGTATCTTTGCTTTAGCCTGTGTTATGCATGGCTCTGAAACTATAGCAGGTGAGTATCGGAAATATACCATCTCCTCAACTTCTGGTTGAAATTCATCACTGAGGCAGACCTAGATACTAAAGGCTAAAAGGTGTTTTCTTAACTGTGTGAATGGCAAACTCATGTTATACTCCACACGCTATTTGAGTTACACAACACAGTTTTAACACTCTCAAGAGACCTCCTAACTGGATTGATGGAATGAATTTCTCTGAGGTAGAAAAACCTTTAATATAGGAATAGTTTTACTTGCATGAAGAGATTTTCAGAACCTAAAGAAAAGATTAGGTCTCTACATTACAATAGGGCTACTTCAAAAGATAAAGGCAATATTGGAGTATGTTTTAATTGCTTTTTGCCAAAAGCTAGTAGCAACAATACCTTTGATCTGCTGCTGCAGCAGCAAGAAGAATGAATGTTTACTTAGTGTTTCATGTTTCCAATGGGAGAAGGCTGTTCAAATAATTTTAAGTGAGAAGGACATACCGCATACTCAACCAAGAAAGCCTATCAGCCATCCCTGCTCTGTGAATTATGGTTATTTATTGGATCTGTGAAGTGATATTTATGATGCAAAGAATATACCTTGTTGGTTTTTTTTTTTTTTCATTTAACTAATTGGAAAACGTATCTGAAACTGTTATGGTTCCTTAATGGTGTGAAGCAGAAGCAAGAAATATTTAATGTCTGTCTTCATCCAAGAATTTAAACTACATCTTGTATTTCTAAAGTGGCTATTACTTTAGCTTTTACATATGAAATAATGAAAACCACCATAGTGTGCTAGATCTTAAAAATGGATTCTGTGTCCAACAGAGAGGAGATATTTCTGGTTGTTTTCAGCCCATTTTCAATCTTTTTTTATTCTTCAAATGTCATTGAGCAGTTCACATAGAAAGTAATACTGATTATGTTGTAGGCCTTATATCAAAGCATTTTCAAATGCTTTTGAAAATGGCAGCATAGGAAAAAATACTCTAATTTAACATCAGTTCTTGGGGAATATGGGTGGTACTGAACTGGCTCTGAATGTATTTATAACCAGTTTGCAGAGAAAGAAAGGATGTTGTGATAGAATATAATGAATACTTGATTAGGATAGGAAAAGGCAGATCACCCATAGTACCTCCTTTTGAGGGGCATTTTTATGTTTAAGCTGATATGTGGAGCTATAAAAAAAAATATGGATTTGTTTCTGTTTTTTAATACCACAGCTTTCTTATTGCTTGAAATACTGTGATACGGCTTTTTTTATTTCCCCTAACTAGTAGTAAAATTGTCATTTTAATACCAAAGCTTCAGTGTTATGTAACAAACGTGATAGGACAGTTTGCATACAACAAAAGTTTTTTCCTATTTTACTGGATCTTTTGACTTTTTCCTGCTTTTTTTCCCCCCGATGTGCCTGTTGCTTCAAAATTATTTTTTTTCCTGTTCAGGAAATAAACTGAATTATTTCATTTTAATCACAGAAACACAGTTCTACACATTTTAGTTTAATTAGCTGAAGTGAAATGTATTGTTGCCACATATTTTTATTTACCTACACTCCTGAATGAGCTGTGAGAATTGTTATTGTCTGTATTGAGCCTGGAATTGTTTACTCAAGCTACACCTGATAACATGACAGTCTGTTCTTCAAAAGTAAGGCAGTTGCACGAGGACATGGGGTATTGCAACCTGTCAAAACAGTGTAACTGAGTCATTGTATTTTGCTGGATTGGTCAAAATAAGGTTTTCTCTTTTAGTTAACTCATTGTGCTAACTGGGATTTCTCTAATGTTTCCACTGGCAAATTTATTTTTTATCCTGAAGAGACAATTAGCATTATCAGAGCAAAACTTTAGCGTTCACAGGCGCACACAACTGACTTCACACTCAGCAAAATGTCAGCATGTTTTGATAACTGTCATTGATCTGAAGCTTTTGGCTGAAAGTCACCTCCTGTTTTATAATCTCTCTACCAGTTTCCAAAGTGACCTGTGTAACATGTTCACTGTTATCAAGATTCCAATACAGAAAAATAAGTGAAAGTTTAATGTGGTCTCATGAGAGCCATGAATTTAATTTAACTGAGCACTTAATTAAGAAGTAGTGTAAACATTTGGATAAATTTGTATAGACATTTTTCTACAAAAAATATGAGACTACTAAATGATGATAACTTAGAACAAAATTATTAATATTATCCAGTGCTTTTCATAGCTATTTACAGTTTTGTAAAGGTAAACAATCAGAATAGCTATGCTTTGCATTCAGTTCAGAGAAGGATAAATTCTCTCCCACTCTCTCATTATAAATTATGCAGAGTGGAAGTGAAGTTGACCCACTGTTATTGGACCAGCTAAGTGTAAGTCTGAAATGCTCTATGCTAATTTTGCCTTTAAAAGAATCACAGTGAATATTTTCTATGCAAGTGACATTCAGGAACTGAAACATATCTCTTTAGTTACAACTGATATATATATATATGCACACACACAAATTGCTATATTAAGTACTGTTCCGAACTTGCAAAAGATATAATTAAAGTTTTACTTTCTAAAATTTTTCTTGGATGCCATGCAAAGGAGAACAAATATTATTGGTAATGAATTGTATTAGTAAGTCTTTAAAGAGTTGTCAAAGCTGGAACAACAGTTAACTGTTTCTGACCTTGGCACAAGGAAGAAATTAAAGTGCAGATTTGTCACAATATGTAAAAAGTATGCACTGGAAAACTGGCAGAAGAAAAGGTTTCTGCCAAAAAAACAATGATAGATATAGCAGTACATGGCAGAGATCCCAAGGTTAAGAAACCAGATGTGAGTTATATAATTTGGGAGAGGAAAGATGTTTAATGCGACTGCACAGTCAGTGCAAAGTAGTGCTTGAACAAATCAACTGTTGTTTACATAGGAGACTAAAAAGTGATAGCATTAAGTATGTATACTTCATTGAAAAATATTTATTACTCCGTGGTGGACTGAAGTGAATAAATTTGGTACAAATCACTCTATGCTCCTGGGAATAATACCAAAGAGATCTTCAAGACAGCAGGAGAGCAGAGTTGATTTTTCAATAGCTTGTACAATGCTTGTCTCAACTGCAGGGAAGCGTGTTTTCAGTTAGCCAAGAACCAAGTGTAGCTAGAATTGTGAGATAACCTATAACAGAAGAAAACTTCTGCCAAGCAACACATTCCCTGTTATCTTAAGCAAGAGCCAAGAAATAAACAAAGTTTAAGAAGTGAAAAAAACAGTTTACTAAGTATGAAATTGATATTTTGTGAAAAATTAAAAAAGAGTAGGCAACCATCTGATTATATTCACTTATTCAGCTTGCATTTTTCTGTTTTACGTTTGTTATTTGCGCTTCTCTGTTGCAACATTATGTTTTAGGCATTTACAAACCACATGTAAGAAGGCAAATTTTACTGTCTGTTTCGTAAAGAAACTCAGTGAAAAATTATTAGTCCACTGCCATAAAATAATTTTTCATTCCCCAAAGAAAACTCATTAAATCATAACTAGCAGGTTCTATAATGGATGTCTACAAAGGATTTAAATAATTTTAAGCATGTAAATACATAAATAAAATATTAAAGCATTTTAATCATTACATAGATGAGGAACACATGTAATAACATGTGGAGAGCAATTCATTATCATGAAGAGAACTTGTTAATTACTTTTTATTCATGATTCTTTTCTCATGTACAGAATACAAAATTTTGAAATTAAACCAAACAATATTTAGAAAAATGAAAAAGGTGAGTTTCAAATGTCTGTATTTGTATATACTTCGTGAAAATGCCTTGGAAATGCCACTGGGAATCTGCTGCCCAATGTGCTAAGGGAAAATCTTTGTAGACTAGTTCTAAGACTTTCTAATTCCATATTCTTTCACTGTACAGTTTTGAATGTTGAGCCATTTTTTGGGAGTTAGAAAAGAAACGTTTTAGCTTTTAGTGATACAGGAATTGTGTGAAGCTTGGCTTCAGAATTAATGGGCTGGAGGGAATAATGTACTGGATGCTGACACTCATCTGAGTAAGATGGTGATCTTACCATTAGTTTCCATCACATTAATATCGTGTAGCTGCTATTCTTGGCTTCATGTTCTCTGGTTATTCCCCATGATACCCCAATTCTTTTCTTACCCCCATACCTCATTAAATTCCAGTAGCTCTACCTTCTTTCATTATTATTACTTTTTAAGTTGCTTGTTAGACAGAAAAACAAGCAATTAACAGGAGCAATTTAGGCAAGCACAGTAGCACCAGCAAGTTTCCCTGGAAGTCAAGAGGGTAAATAGCATTTTGGCGTGCTTTAAGCACTGCATAGGCAGCTGGTCAAAAGACAAGATTCATGCACTGTATTCAGTATTGGTGAATCCAATCCTGGAGAATTTCATACATCTCTGCACTTCACAATGCAAAGGAATATTAAGATGCTTGTGGAGCACAAGAATTCTTTAAAGGGCTGAAAGTCATATCCTGTGAGGTGAGGTCAAGTTTGTTACACTTGGAGAAAAGGTTGCTTTCTGCTAATTCTTGGGAAGGGGAAGTGGAGAGGAAGGTGCTTCTCTTTTTTCCCTGATAAAGTGTCACAGCACCTGTGCCAATAGTTCCAAGCTGCATCAGGGGATGTTCAGACTAGATAATAACAACAGTTTCTTTATCAAGAAAGTAGTTAGACATTGAAACAAGCTTCTTAGAGAGGTGGTTGATGTCTCATGCCTATCTGTGTTTAAAAGGCATTTGGATAATACTCATAAGGATGTGTTTCAACATTCAGTCAGATTTGAAGTAGTCTGATAGTTGAGCTTGACAATCTTTGTGAGTCCCTTCCAACTGGGACTATTCCATCCCATTCTATTCTAGGTATGTGCTTATATTTACAAAACTGTATTCTCTAGACTGTGAGTTTAATAAATACTAGTAGACATTTGAGGAGTTGATGAGATTCTGGAATACTAGGTACCTATGCCACTTTTTAGTCATCAGACTGTTTACTCTGATCTTGATCATCCTTCCATGTGATTTCCTTCAATTTTCTAATGCTTTGAACTGACTGTTCTAATCCTGTTGTTTCCTATTTCAATTATTAAAAAATTCCTTCATCCCAGGCTGTTTTCCACAGTTGTTTAATCTTGCTATCCCAGCTCTTCTTAAAGGTCAGGCTGAATGGAGCTCTGACCAACATGAACTAGCTATGGATGTCACTGTTCATTGCATGGGGGCTGGACTAGATGATCTTTAAAGGTTCTTTCCATCTCAAATGATTCTATGATTTCTATTTAACAGTAATGCCTCTTATTCAAATATATGTGCTTGAGCTCATTCTTCATCTTTTGTTCCCACTTTCTTACCTTCTTGCTATGATCAGTTCACCTAGCTATCTTCAAATTCCTGTACTGCTCACTGATTCCTTGTCAAATATATTTCATTTTGCCACTGTTTCCATAACATCCCAAAACAACATTTTTAATCCAACTCATATCTTTTAACTCAGTTTGCAAACAAATTAAAACAAGATCTTTCAACTGGATAAGATTTTATATGCTTTCAGAAATGTACAGATTTTCAGTTCCTGCATGTAGAATCCGCCAGAGTAGTCTGAAAAACTTTACAGGTTATTTAAACCTCTTCAATTTTTCACTAAAGAAAGAAATACAGCACATGTCATGCTGTAGATCATGCATGTCATGCATGTGGTAGATCACACATCATAGTCTGGGGCAAAGTCTACAACAGAGAACTTAGGCATCCCCCCCAACAACAGTCTCCTCTCTTCCTGACCTAACAGTATACTTTCCTTTGTGGTAAACAGCAATATTGTGTCACCAGAGAAATTTGCAGTACAGCAAAGTTATTACGGTAAAATTCACGAATTTGTAGCTGGTAATGAAAGATTTTAGAGTTCAAAGAATGCTATTAATATTGAAGTTACGCAACCAGTGCTTTCAGTGCTCTTCTAATCAAGGCAGTTTACCAGAAACTAACTAAATTTTATATAGAAAATATTTATAAAGTGATACAGTGCAAAGTCCAAGATGCTACACTGTTAATATTTCATAGAATAGTTATTGTCCTAATGGATTTTTATTTGATGGAAAGTGTACTTGATGTCATATAAAACTTAAGGCTATTCTACAATTTGTACATGAAAAATGGCCAGGAGTATTTTTGTATATTGCCATTAAAAGACAATCATTTTTCATACTCAATGTAAGATTCGTAAGTGCACACCCTTTATCATTTACCATTATCATATTGACAGCCTACAGAAAAACAATGCTGTGCTGATCGTATGGTCAGGCCATTTGTTAAAGTGCTAGTGGTGTTCAATAACAACTTTCCAATAAAATAGTTTAATAGAAATAAAACAGCTAAATTATTATTCTGACCAAGGGCTTCTTCTCTAGAGACTCTGTACATTCAACAGTGACTCTCCACTAACTATGAATTTGAATATTTACATCTGATTATCAAACAACCATAAGATTCCCAGTATTTCTGAGAAACAATCTCTTCCTAGAAGGATCATACACACATAAGGAAGAGAATGACTAACTTTATCTATCTATGCATTCTGAGGTCAATCTGGGTAATATGTAATGCAAAATTACTAAAGAAGTTCATTAACTTTTCTTCTTCTCATACAACAGAGAAAGATGAATTATACCAGTAAAGAAAAAAATGTTGAAAGCAAAATGATTTGAAATCCAGTGACAGAGATACTGAGGTGGTAAGATGCTAGTTCCTAGTTCCCTGTTGTCTGGGCAAGTCCTTTCAACAGCACATTGTTAACTAAAGTTTCCTGCTGAGGTCAGTTTGTACCATAAAGAATGCCTGACTACATTTACATTGGAACCAGATCAGGCATCCCCAGAAATACACCACACTATCTACTTGCTACGTCCCAGACAGGCTCAAGTGGGATAAAAGTGTCTAGATGCTCAGTCAAGTTTGGTATTTTAGACTACATTTTTTGACATAAATTTTAGATGTCAAAATCCTTTTTCAGATATGGCCTCTAAACTCTTGTCATATGTGATTGAACTTATCCACAATTGGCAGTCATACAGCTAAATAAATTGTGGTCCTAATTTAAAGTGACCAAGCTGAATTACTAGGAAGAATTCCTGTACTTTTCTGTGAATAGAAGCTTCTGAAGTGGTCTGTGACTTGTGCCAAATGCTTTTGGTTGTTACAGACTGAAAGCTGCAAACAATTGTTTCTGCAGCTTTTTAGTAGGTCCTTAAATTGAATTTTCTATTGTCTTTCATTGAAGTTCACAGCATTCATCACGTGACAGAATTCATAAACAATCTGCCTAGTGCCTGTTGGTAATACTATTGTTGTAGAGTCTACTAGGTGTATTTGTTTGAGGAATACTATATTCATATATGCAATATTCATTGCACAAAACTCACAGCATTTTCAAATACATCTCTTCAAGAATTGTGACAAAAAATACTCTTGTTATAACATCCACACATTTCTTCATTCCTCACAATGTACAGTGGAATCTCAGATGCGCTTATAGTTATTGATACTTTCTGAAAATCTAGCCAAATATGTTTATAATGGCACCATACTCTAAGAGAAGACAAGAAAATGGTACTGTTTTCTACAAGGAAACAGAGGTAAGTAACCCATCCATTAAGACAAATAACAAAGTCAATTTACCTCAAACAAGTCTTATTTCCTTCTAACGAAATGCTTGCTGTGCACAGTTTCCCTAGATGTCACCCAAACATAGACTGTATTGTAGATACTAGATTTTCACTCTCGCATATTTCTGAAACATGCTTCCATTCTGTGTTCAAGTTTGTTAATGCCCGTTGTAACCTTATTGCCCAAAGAATTTAGACAGTACGTACTATAATTTTTCAGGAATATTCTGATTATTTTTATTGTTTTGTTTATTCAGCATGTAGGCATAGGTAATTGTTTCCAAAAGCATTTAATAATTTTAGATGCTTGCATTTCTTTGGAACTAACTTGAAAGAATTTCACTGGACATGAACCCAGTCTGCTGGAGATGATTCAGCTAATGTTCAGAAACAAAAACAACCACAGTCAGCCTCAAATAATAGAATCATAATATCATAGAATTGCTTGGGTTGGAAGGGACCCAAGGATCATCAAGTTCCAACCCCCCTGCCACAGGGCCACCAACCTCCACATTTAATACCAGACCACTCAGGGCCCCATCCAGCCTGGTAACGAACACCTCCTGGTATGGTGTTCTCTGGGCAACCTGTTCCAACACCTCGCCACTCTATAAAGAACTTCACCAAGAAATCCCAGAAAAAAATCTTGAATTATACCATAATCTACAGCATCTGTTACAAGCATGTTGTAGCTGTAGTAGACATGAACATCTGGTCAGAAACCATGAGTCTGAAAGATGAATAACAAAATACCACCAAAATAAAAATGGCTAGAAACTTCTTACTTTTTGCCCCTCTCTCTATAGCTGCTGGAGTTTATAGATCTTAAGTAAGCCACATAGTCTTTATAAATTGAGCAACTTAGATACTAGTTTCCTATCTGTGATTTTCCATGTGATTAGGAAATGCCAGCATAGGAAATAACAATCTAACGATTATAATTTTACAGGGTAAAATAGTAACGATTTTTGAAGTTGTAATTGTAATGATTGAGAGAAAAGTAATAGCAGCAGTGATACAGCTGAAAGAATAAAAATACAGGAGTCTCTGCTTAGGTTTTTGGGAGTAGTAACTAGTAAGGACAAGAGTTCTGTTGTTGTTTTCTTGTTTTTCATTTGACAAAATGTAGAATAGCAATTATAATCCATGCTTCATATAGCACTGTAAGAGTGAAAATAAATTAAGCTGTACTCCTAAACTACAGATTGGCATATGATCAAGTTGACAATAAGATCAAAATATTTTTTAACTGAGTTTACCAACTTTGGGAAACATGAGGTGTTAAGCTGTGTATTGCACTGAACTGATATTTCTGAACTAACTTGGAGTGGGATTTAAATTGTTAGATGTCATTCTTCTTTGCTTTAAGAGCTTGTCATCTAAGAAAGTATCAGGATTCTGAGCATGCTAATAGGCCTTAATGACCCTGGCCAGCCTCACCCAATTCCCTGACTCATTGGCAGAGAAGAACCACTAAGCCTTGAGTCTGCTCTTCCTGCTTACTGCCCTTGCAGTATGCTACAATAAAAAGCATTTTCTGTAACTCCATGAGTGCTCATTATCTTTTAACTTTTTTCTTCTATTTTGTGATGTATTCACTAATACAATTTAACTGCACTTATTACTTCAGTTTCTTTTAATGACATCATAAGAATTTTTTCTATATGTTGAAGTTTCTTACTCATGGAGTCCTTCCTAGAATTTATTCAAACTGTTTTTCTGTGAGTCCTAGAGTGGGAATTCACTTTAATCTTAATAAGAGAAGGGTATTTTTTGTTTGTCTGTTGTGCTTACAGTACCTAACAATCTAGCATGTGATATGTTACTGTTACCCATACATTTATATCTTCTCTTTGCCAGCTACGTAAGAAGTTTTGCCTGAAAGAGACTCCAAAGCTTTGCTGACAAAGCCTAGGTTTTCTGATTTTTCAGTTTGTGGGCATACTAACAGACTTAATGTTGTTATGCTACTATACATGGTAATAAAAATAAAGGGTTATAGATTGTATTAAATTGTATTTCCTATTTCAGTTTAATCTTACTTGAGTAATCTCCTTATGTCCATAGATTGAATTTTGCTGAACAAAGAGTTCAGAATCATTCTCTGGCACAAAGTTCAGTAGAGCTGGACAGACACCAACACCAATGACATACAGTGCTTTTCAAAATAAACTTCAGTCTTCCAGTAGATCTTTTCTGTTTTTTTTTTCTGTAATGTCAAGATAAATTATTCAATACATGATAATTTGAATTCCTTGACAGCTTTGAAAGGCAATCAAAAGTAAATTAGCTCAGGCAGAGCCATATATTGTGCTCTGGGCTATAACAGCTAAGTTGCTTCAGTTGCTCAGCTGAAAGACAGTGCAGGTACCTCATACAGACCTTAGCCATGCAAATAGCCTCTGGAAAATGAGATGGCTTGCGCCAGTTCAGTAATAACTGCTGTAAATATAAAACAAAGTTTCCATTTTCAGAGTTGTAAAGGAGTTCGAAATAATTCAGTTGTGTCTCTATTCAGCTTTTTGTGGAATATGAATGTTGTGCAATTCAGAGCATTGTGCTTAATGTTCCTATGCTGAAATTGGGTAAGATGAAGCAGGCAGGATGGGAAGGGACACATCTCTTTTACCCTGGTAGCTCAGGCATTCTGACTGAGGCTGGCTTTAAGCTTTTCTATTGGATCTCTTCCCACTATAAATTCTAGTGTCTCTTCAGATGGATTAGATCCAATTTGGTGTCATTTTTCATCAAATATGCTGTGCTGTTCTAACATCTGATTCATGTGCAACTCTGAACAGATTGTCTGCTATCTTTAGGACTTCTGCACCTACCCCAGTACTAAAGAAAAAATGTAAGCTTATCTACCAGAGTTGTTATGCCTGTTTCAACTTTCATCTCTTAGTTTTATTAGATGCTCTGAAGTTTCTCAAGTAACAGAAGTCAGAATTATCTTTAGATGGTCTGTGCTCAGACAGATGTTTTGGTCCACTGATGTATTTAAAACTATATCTTGTGTCCAGAGATAAAACATTCACTTTTAATAACTTTATTTAAAAATTCTGTTATTTGTAAGTCATTGAATAACTGTTACTCAGGAATTAGTTTTCTAAAATAACTTATCAGGGGG
This sequence comes from Tragopan temminckii, assembly GCA_028571105.1. Classification (NCBI taxonomy): domain Eukaryota; kingdom Metazoa; phylum Chordata; class Aves; order Galliformes; family Phasianidae; genus Tragopan; species Tragopan temminckii. Next base: position 20,442,756 of record JAOWBP010002392.1, on the reverse strand, counting down.
CCAAATTCAAGTCATAAATGCATATTTTCTTTTGCTGTAACTTCATCATTGGGACCATGAAAGCTTGTTACACTGTTTGTTTCATAAGTTCTTGTATGTTTGCTCTATTAGTAATATTATCATAATGTTCTCAGCAGTTATTGTTTGCAAAATTATGTACAAAGATTAGATACAAAACTTGTATAATCAATGAATATACAGGTGTTATAATTAAGAAATATACAAGAGAGTTTGGCTAAGCAGGTTATTACACCAAAAAAACATAGAGAACTTACCCTTATCCTGGACTCACTGAAAAACTCCAAAAGGAAGGAACTCCACAAGAGATCCTTCCCCACTTGTAGTCAGCTTTTAAATGGGGTCTAGGAGAGGTGGAGCCAAGCTCCACCCCTTCCAGCAGCACAGGTGAATTGCCTTCACCTGTGCTCCCAGGGCTGACTCATTGCTCACCTCAGGTGATCAATCAGAGGTTCAGGCCGTGATTCAGCAGTTCCGTACAAAGCTATATTCATAAATATCTAGTGGCTGCAATGAATGTTACTGACGTGGTACAGTAGTATTCTTTTATCCAGTTCTTTAGAATTCTTTGTTCTGTTATCTGCATATTAGAAGACATAGAAGGGGGCTGTTTTTTGGAGTTTTTCTGTTTGGAGGTTTTTTTTTTTTTATGTGTTTTTTGAAATTGATTTTGTTTGTATATTTTTATGAAGTTTGTCATCTATGCTATTTAATCTCTTTTATCAGAAATTCCCATTACACTTATGCATCTAGTACTTCTATCTGGCTGGTTCTCATTAGCTGTTGCTAACTTCCATTAGCACTCAGGTGTTGCAAGGGAACCTCTCTACAGCATATCATCTGTATTTAACTTCTCTATGGAGACAGCTTATATTAACCACCATCCAGACTGAGAGGACAGTCTCACTCCTGTTGTTTAAGAAATCCTAGAGTATGGAATGACACTCCATTTTCTTGAATGACTTAACCTACATTAACAATAAGATAAAAGTAAAGAATTTGTTTGCTTGATGAGACTATAGAGAATTTGCTGGTGATAGCAATAGAAATAAAGACAAAATGATGGTTACTCTACTGATGTTCAGACTGTGAGACTTTTCCGTACATGTCTGAGCTGCCTACAGCCTCAAAAATAGAAATTTAGTCCTAATGAAATCTCTATATTCTTGGACATTCCTTCATGAAAGAAGATAAAGATTTGGAGACATGAAAAAAATTCTTCACAAATATTTCCTTAGCTTTCAATCAGACAAAACCACCTCTGCTTCCTCACCTCAAATTTTTGTGACCCAAAAGTTAACATCCTACTACAGATAACCTTTTCCTACAAGATTATCTCTCACCTCAGCCAAACATCTACACATAGTGCATTGACACGTGGAGCAGTTTCGTACTCATGTAAGGTGTCTTATTTGTCCTTGTAACAATTTGTACTGTAAGGAAGACACAGGTTGGGTTCAGCTCTCATTTTGCAGTTTCTTTATGCAATTTAAATATCAAGGACAAAAGGATATTTTAATTTCAAAAAATTAAATTATTTAGGTTTATTACACAGTAATATATATGGATCTATCAAGGAGCTAATCAAACTATCAGGATAACAGTGCACGTAGGGAACAAAAAAGTTAGTTCAACCTAAAGCTTTATGAATATTAGGGTAACACCACAGTGGAGATGCTCAGAATCTTATTTAGGCATTACCAGAAGGATAGAGGGGACTCTTAAGAGCCTCTACATTCAGAGGAAACTTATTTACGCTGACTAACTTCAAAGATCTGAGAAGGGTACTATTTCTGAATAAACATGATTTTCATCTCATTTTTAATATAGAAAATTATAAGTTATTTTGACTTCTGTTCAAATGTTAAAATATCAGAGCCACATCCTCTCTTAGACAAAGACACTGCATATTTCTGCAATCAGCTTTTGAGTTTCAAGGTACGTGTGGCAACAGTATGTTCTATGGTAATACGTAGAAACATCATGCTTCTCACATGTGTGTGATGCTTTTCCCATTAATCATCATATTTTCTCTAGACTGTGATGCAAATATTATTAATCAAGTAATTTCATTACTAATGCAACAACTGATTTGGTTGATGAGAGAAGTGAATTTTGTCTACAATAGGCCTTTTGACAAGATCTCCCTTAATATCCTTATAGAGAAACTGATGAACAGGCTGGATGAACAGTGAAGTAGACTGAGAACGAGTTGAAGGGTTGAGCTCAGAGGGAGGTGATTAGAATCAGTAGCCTGAGGTCTAGTAGGAGGACAGTAATTAGTGCCATACCAGGGCTCTATACTGAGTTGAATGCTGCTCAGTGTCTTCATTAACAGCCTGAATGATGTAGCCAAGTATACCCTCAGCAAGTGTGAAGAAAATGCATAACAGGGAGCAGTAGCTGATACATTAAAGGAATGTGCTGCCATTAAAAGGAACCATGACTGGCTGGAAAAATCAGCTTGCGGGAACTTTATGTATTTTAGCTACGAAAACATAAAAGTTTTGAAGTTGGGGAGAAAGAGAAACATGCACCCATACCTTCTGGGCACTGACAATCTGGCTGCATTAGAAGAGAGCAGCTGGTAAAGCAAGGTGATCCTTTCCCTCTGTACAGCAGTGGTAATGACACAACTGGAGTAATGTGTTGATTTCTGGAATCACCAGTACAAGAGAGGCATAGACAGACTGGAAAGAGTCCAGCAAAGGGCCACTAAGATGAGCACCTCTCCTTTGAAGAAAGACTGGGAGAGCTGAGACTGTCCAGCATAGAGAAGGATCCAGGGAGATCTTATCAACATACAGAAATACCTGAAAAGAGGATGCAAAGAGGACAGAGCCAGACTCCTCTCAGTAGTGTCCAGTGCCAGGACAAGAGGCAGTGGGCACTGACTGAAACACTGAAAGCACTACTTTACCACAAGGGTGATTGAGCACTGGCACTGGTTGCCCAGGCAGACTGTGATGTCTCTTCCTTGGAGTTATTTAAAAGCCATCTGGACATGGTCCTGTACAGTTGACAGCCCTGCTTACGCAGTTTGAACCAGATAGCCTCCTGACCATTCTGTGATTCACAGAATCACCAACCCAGATGTGTGAAATTTCTCATAGACTGTAGGATGAGCTGTCTGTGGCTCAGTGAATCACAGTATTCAAGTTTAATGAACTGTCATTTTCCATTCAAATTATATTTCTCAGAAATATTTAAGTCAAATTTGCTGATGAGCTAAGATATGAGGAAGCCTTGAAATCACGCCATTGAAGTTATCTTTTCAGCAGTTCTAAAAGTACTGTCTGGACTGCTCACACCTTGGGAGCTGGCAGGCAAAGGATACAGATGTAAGACACGGGGACACAAATAAGCAAGATCTAGGAAACCTGGCAAATAACTGCTAGAAAACTCTAATGCTGTCAAAGTTTTATCATAAACAATTCTGGTATCTGCTGACTTTAAGAAAAAAGTTTCAGTTTTTCATGGACTCCTTTAATCTCATACCATAAAGGCACTGTACATCTCAGCACTATGTATTCCCTGCAGAGTGTCTTTCATGAACTGGAAACCTTTCCTCAGTATTTTCTCTCCTCAGACATATATTTCTACTAGAGAAATCACATCTTGTTCCACGTCTCTCCTATAAATATTTAGAAAAGTTTTTCATTGTCAATGTATACCAAAACAAACAGAAGTATTCTGCTGTGTTGGAAAATGAAACCACAATAACATTCTCTGGATAACGTGTAAGCCAAATGAAGCAACAGCTGGATGAAGTGGAAAGCTATGGCTTCCTGTTGAATGGAAGGAATTTAAATCAGAATTTGTAGAAATTATTGCAGTATTGGACAGGATCATAGGAGTGAGAGAAAGCCAAATACAAGCAAAAATATGTATATTTTCAAATATTTCTGGAAGACTAGACCCCAACTCTACACTCTCCTGTAGAAAATTATTCCCCCCAGTCCAAGATGGCCGATAGAATTATGTTTCAGTGCTGAAGGAAGCCTGCCAAAGGTCAGTTCAGAGGAAAAAAGAAATAGGGAATGCAATTCTTGCTAGAACTTAAGATTGCAGAAACAGAAAGAGATGCTTAGCAGCAGCCAGGAACAAAAAGACACAATATTGGAAGAAAACAATGTTCCATAATGCTCCTAAATTTTGGTCCAGCCATATTATGCTGTGAAATAAATTACAACAGTAATGATAACTTTCCAAATGTAGATTATAGTCATTGTATGCTCTGTCCCTCAAAAGATCATATAAAATTTATTGTAACTGACGTTTTGAGAAAGATTAAAAATGAACATCTTAACTAAGTTAAAAGTGGACAATAATTCGTAAGTTTTGAAGTAATAAGATATCCAAGGGAAAACCAGAATTTCATATAAATGCTTACAATTTTTACGACAGAAGTAATATTAGAAGTAATATTTTGATTGGTGTCTCAACTACTTAACAGTTCTGCTCTTTTAGAACTATTCAATCAATATTTATATTTTGTCTTTTCTTTAGTTTATGAGACTATTTATAAGCATGGAAAATAGGATGGGGGCGGATATAACCTGTTGTGAATATAAAGGGCACACAAACAACCACAGAAGTGGCATTAATCTTGAATTTTGTTACGCACCTTTCAATTTAAAGAAAGTTCATAGATGTGTTCTTTTAACTCCATTAGCAGTGAGAATTATCCATTCCTTGTGCAGGACTCACTGTAATTAAAGCAACTGGATTCATCTTCAATAAGAAGCCCCCTTCCCAAAACAGAGTGATAGCAGATAAAGCTATGTATGTTTAATAGACAGCTGGTAGTGCCAGTGGGAGGCAAGTTAAGACAGATGCATGAAAATATGTCCTTATTTATTTATTTTAACCAGTTATCTATTTTGTAGATGTAAGAATTGAGTAGATGCTTCGAAATATCAAACTTTATTTTGTTTTGAAATGCAGAACCGTGTGGATTAGTATAAACCTGTTATGAGAAAATACAGCTTTTGTAGTGGTGAAAGAGTAGCTTTTCTTGGGAATTAGCTGGAGTAAAAAACCTTTTAACTGTATCTTTAATGATTTGCCAGATATTAGAATTTTTTACTAATAAACAATTTATTACCTTGGAAATCTTGGAAACTTGTAGAAGTATAAATCACATGCAGTTTATCTTCTCTGGAAGACACTTTGTGAAAACACTGATTTAAGACTCTGACTAGGAAAATTGTTTATACTTCTATGTAGGGATGATAAATTTAATATAGCATGATATTTTCTAGGCAACAAAGAAAACAAAGACTTTAAGTCAGCATCCTGAGTTATCTGGAGCAGCACTATTTAATTTACTTATTGATACAAGATGCACTGTTTTCTTCTTCTTTGACCATTCTATCTGATTCGTGAAAGACAGGTATCTATTTTTTTAATAACCTCTGTGGATTGTAACATATCCCCAGGTGCAGTGAAAGAAATATATTTCCTACAGTGGCCAGGTTGTACATCTTATCATTTGTTGAAGTGAAGCTGTAATCTTGGATTATACAAAATAAGATCTCCATGTGAGACAAAGGAGTGGCTCATAGCATAATATGAGTACTGACCTGGCAAAGTAATTGCACTGTGATAAACTTCAACTATGCTGATAATTATATGGGTTCCACAGAGAGTTTCCATATATTTGGATATAAAGGCCAAATGGATCATTGCCATAAATCTAACTGGCTACATAAACTACTAAAATAATACACTGTACATACAGTTACCATTTTTCATAATTAATATAAATATAATTCAGATTTTGTTACTCATATCTTACACACATAGTCTGCAACTGAATGTAAATAATTCATATTCAGCAGTGAAAGGAGTCTATAATTCTCCTTTTGGTTCTAGAAGAATGCAACACAATCTCATAAAATCAGTAAAATAATTTACATGCCTCAGTGGTGTCATTATGGATTATGATAGATTTATTAAGCAAACAAATAACATAGTGAAGCCATGAGAGATAGCCAATAATGGAAAACTTTTAATTTCAGCACAACATCTATCCATTATTTACTTGGCATTGGTTTGTAGTTTCCTCAATAAGAATTAATGCTCTAAATATTCTTGATATGAACCCACTGAGAGATTTATACTAAAATTTAGGGGAAAAAAAAAATAACAAAAAAAAAACATAGAAAGTTTGTTAAGAGTCAGTTTTATGATACTTAGTGTGATTTTTTTTTTTTTGCAATTTGCGCTTGTGGCATCACAAATTGAAAATGTTCCTGCCAAAATAATAACACTCCAACAAATTGTAAAAAAATCTTTACATTTATTATAAAACATGATAAAAATGAAAAAAAAAATTAAAAACATGAAACATTTGTAACTCAGTAAATCAGGAATATGTATATTTTAACATAGTATCTGAAATAGCTTTTCTGTTTTTCCAAAAGCTCAGAGATGTTAGGTGCTACAACTTAAAGAAAAAGAAATGTGTTCTAAAATGATGTTTAGAAACAGAATTCCTATACTTACTTATACACTGTACTTACATTCTTGTATATACTCGACTTTTATCTAAACCTAGTACGGTGTTTTAATATTGAACACAATCTAGTAGTCAAAATTATTACTATTTAAAGTTGTTTTCTGTAAATAAGAAGCCCCATTTATGTGAACTTCTTGGTAGTTTAAGACTTTCTAGGAATCCTTTCAGTCTATTTGGCACTCTTTCTAGTTGTTCAAATGCTTAAATGTGCAGTATAGTACAGTAATTCCTTAAAGGATGCATAAGTGGGCTAAAGCAGTTGGAGATCAACTGGTTTGAGCTGTACAACTTTTTCTTGCTGCAAAAGCAAGAAAACGTCAATATTTGTTGCATTTTTTTTGTTTTGTTTTGTTTTGTTTTCCAGAAAATGTTGCATTTTAGTGTAACTATATTTTACACACGGGGGAATTTTCTGCTCTGTACTGTGACTACTGCAAATTTGTAAGACACAGTTCTCTTGGGGTTTCTCACTAAACTGCTAGTTTCTTGTCTCCTTAACTTCAAGCTTTTGAAAAAACAACTCTATCTACATTTTTAGGTACTCCAAACACTTAATAATTTGGAATCTTCAAACTTTCAAAGAGAGGCTTTTTATCTCAACACTGTAATACAAATGTAGGTGTATGTATGAATAAGTAATTTAAATTTATAATAATTTATTCACTAAAGCTGAATCAGAGAAGTCCCCAGCTATTTCAGTGGTGGTAAGGGTGAACTTTGCTTGTTACTGTCCCTGTTTTTTTCCACAACTTTTATTCAATTGGTGTTTAAATCATGACAGATATTTTGAAATGAACTGTAATAGTTAAGCATAATAGAAACAAGATTTTTTATTTTATATTAATAATTCTCATTGTCACTGACATTAAAATACGTCTTCTTCCCGTTTTCAGAAATGAATTTCTTAATACACCAAAACTTGACTAAGAAATTTCTGCCCTGACCATGTGTGTAATATATTCATGTTTTATGCTACTATAGCATGGAAAGATGCATGGGAAGTATTATATTAGTGTCCTTTGCTCTTTGATAGTTTGATTCATCCACATTTTGTTAAAGTCTTTGAATCTTATAATTCACCTCTAGAATTTATTTTCATATGTATGTTTCACTCTTGCAATTTATATGATGTATAATCTATTTTTTATTACTTATATAACATTTAAATTGCCCTACAAAATTCCTGATTACACACAACTTCTCAGAATAACTGCTAAAATGGATAAAGAAATATTAATAATGTTTGTGTAAGTCTAGAGGAAAGGAAAATGGAACTTATATGAAGCTTAGATAAATCATTTATGAGTAGATGAATGAAATGTATTTTAATTGTCAGGATCCTAAAAGCATGGGCCAAACTGAGATATGATTAATATTGGAACCTCTCATCAGACTGGATATTTCAGTCTTCTTTGTAGTTGATTTGGTGTTTGGTACATCTGTATTGGAATCAGTACTAATAGCTGTTTTCTCACATTCCATTTCAGATTATGTTAAGAAACAGAAAAATGTATTTTAAAATCTTAATAAAAATAAGAATATTTAATTATAGGATTTCCAAGTGCCGACTTGTGCTGTTTACCCATACAAGCTTTTCTGATAACTACAAGGATGTATGATACAGCTGTATCCAGCACATCGCTCAAGCACAAAGAAAATAAAATAAACAATAAAATTATAGTTAATATTGTGCTTTGAAATTCATTCTTAATGAGACAGAGGCAGAAGAAGGATCAAATCTTTGATATATGAGGGCTGCTCTGAAAGTATTGCCTCTATTTTTTTATGTTGGCCCACAACATCAGAGGCAGATGGTGGTGGTACAGCAGTAGAGGCTGAACCTTCCCACCAATATTCATTACATTTTGTTGCCGTGTGACAGATAGCAACAGAGGGGTAGTCTGACAGAATAGTATCTGGCATGGAAGTGCATGTGAAGCACAGATGTGTCATTGGATGTGACATTACCTCATTTCCTCCATGCGGAAAAAATGGAACCCATTGACATTCATTGCTTGCTGAACATTTATTGAAACCAAGCAGTGGATGTGAGTGCACTGAGATATGAGTAGGTGGTATATTTCAGCAGTCATGACATTAACAGTGGGTCAACTCCAGTGGTGCAGACTTTTATGACCGTAGCACACAAACTCTTGTTCATTGCTGGCAAATATGCAAAGTAATGGTAGTGTTTATGTTAAAAAATAGTGCTTAGCAGCTGAGAATATACTCCATCAAATAGCATTATTTCACTCTTTGTATTTTTTGTAGTTTCCTCGGAAATAAAGAGAAGGCATTACTTTTGGAGCAACCTAAGTAGATTATCTTCAGTCAGATTATTTCCATGGTTTTTCACTGATGTGTACCAGCTGAAGTGCTGACCTGGTAAGACAGTATTCAAAATTACAGCTGGTTTATTAAAATGGTTTATTTTTCCTTATTCATCCAATTGAAGCTCTTTTGTATTTACATGATGATGAAATTCAGTGGCATCTTCTCACATTTCACCATTTCTAATTTAAATGTCTAACCAAATAAGTGCAAAACTCATCATGGCAAAGGAAATCCAAATAATAAGCAAAATAAAGTTTTATCATGGTAGAGTTTACAGTGCATCACTAGTGTTTATCTGAAACTGGCATACTATTCGAGTGTGCCAGAAGAACATATATGGACAACCTCATTAGAGGTCACATCACTTTTGTTATTTAGAATGTGTATATCATATTCTGTAAGGTCCTAGTGGCTACCGAAAATAACAATGAAACTACAGAATAAATCACAGAATAAAAATCATTTTTACTCAAAATTATACAGAAAAATCACTCTCTGACCCCTCTGTATATAATATGTATTTATTGTATGTTATTAACTGGAGTTTTAGAAGTCAGTGGGAGGTCTCCTATTAACTTGAGTGATGCCAAGATTTCATCCCAGTATCAATGACTTATCAGAATGTCTGAAAATATATTTCTGTGCCAGAATAAAGTGGTTCTGTGCTTAAAAGATTTATGAGGTTTGTTCAGGAATGATTGACTACGCTAAATAAATATTATACATGTATTATGAGTTAATCTTAGTCATACTCTCAGGCTAATGGAAGCCAAGTTGAGAATACATACAGAAATTATACATAGAGTGTAAATATGTTTGAGGGTGATTGGTGTTTGTTTGAACATTGTTCAGTAGCCCTGAAATACCAGTTCCCAAGCCAAATTATACTTCATTAACTGTCCCTTTCCTTGATACAGTTTGTTTTCTTATCATATTGCTACCTTTTTTACTTCCTTCTTCTGACTAAAATTTCTCTGGCACAGTCAGAAGCAAAGTCAAAGTTTTTTCCAACTCTTATCTCATACTACTTTTAATTGTTAAAGAAGTTATATGCATAGTCCTGGTTTTGTTCATTTTTATATACTTTGTCAGAGCCCCAGGAGTTCACTGTCAGAAGCTGTATATGGTAGAACAATCCACAAGGAGGATAGTCTGCTAATTGGTGATTTTCATTCAATATTGTTTCATGATGGTAAGAAATATTGTGTCAGTCTCTAAATATTTCTGAAATAACAGTTTTCAACATTCAGCTGCTCAAGTAAGTTAACTAAAGAACTCATATTTATCTTGCACTGTAAGTGCAGCTTATTGCCATGAATCGTCTACAAAATTGTTTGGGAACTTGTTCATATTTTTCCCTTAAGAAAAAGTTATTTTGGCATAAGTAAAACCTTTTGGAGGAACATTTTCATTGGAAAAATGTTTCTTAGATCCAGACTACAATTTCTAGCCAAATCTGCAGAAAAGTAGGCATACTTCCTAATTCTCTATAAGACTAAAATAAAGCTGTTAAAATACTAGGCTCTCATATGGCAAAAGCTACAAAAGCTGGTCATGCTGCTGTTTGGGAATGTCTTCTTTCAGTTGTCATTCTTTGTCACATGCTGTGAATAATTATTTGTTCATTGGCCCAAAGTAACATGGTAACATGACTATAAGGTTCATCACCAGATTACTTCCGTACAACTTTCCTGTGTTACTCAGTTTATGGAATACACAAAAGATGATCCTTAGACATTAAGAATATATTTAATTTTGTTTCTAAATATGCATTTAAATGATTTAACAGATTTCCAAACATCTTTTGAACATGGCAGGATATTCCTATTAACAACAAATTAGAAGCTTGATGAACTTCTAAGGACACCTATTTGCTATTCATAACTCTTGGTAGATGTGGCAGGAATATCAAGCAGTTTTTCTGCTTTCTGTCCTAGTCACAAATTCTCTTTAAGCATCTATGCATTCCACTGAATTTTCAGTTTGCGTTCATTCTACACCATAAACATTTGAGCATGTCAGGCACATTTACCAGTAATAATCAAAGTAGTCAGGTGATAAAATACTTTTTACCTCTTTTTCCTTCTGTATGTGAATGAAGATTGTTCCTATTACTCTGTTAGAAATCCATGATTTCTCAACCAGTCATAGATCTAGAAAAATGTTTGGCTATTGTTACTACACAGATGCCAAAATACTACTAAATATTGACAGGAAGTTTTAGACTTAGCTACAAAAAGTTGATTTTATCCTGTTAGAACTTCCCTGCATGTCACTCACCCAAGTACTAGTGTCAGCTACATACCAAGTTAGTTGTGACTGCACCATATAGATCTCCAGGAAGAAATATTTACAATGATGGAAATGATATGATTGCTTTTTCTTTATCAGCTACATGTCAACAAAATCATAGAATTGTTGAGTTAACTACAGCTTGCTGGAAAACAAGATTTCTGTTATTTACATTAATGAAATCAAAAATTCAACTTTCTGGATGTAGTATCACAGAATCACAGAATTGTAGGGGTTGGAAGGGACCTCCAGAGATCATCGAGTCCAACCCCCCTGCCAAAGC
>JAOWBP010002392.1:20419633-20431206 GCA_028571105.1 Tragopan temminckii | reverse complement strand
TGTGCTCCCATGGCTGACTCATTGCTCACCCCAGGTGATCAATCAGAGGTTCAGGCCGTGATTCAGCAGTTCCCATATACTATAATGCACTTGCAACAGCAAAAGTTGTCAAATATTTACGTAGATCATATGTAGGGAGTGAGATAACACCCACCTGGGAGAGGCAGCTGAACTAATACACCACTAACTGCTGAGTCCTTGTTGAGTTTTAATGTCATATCCAAGAGTTCTTCCTGAGAAATATATTTAGGCTTCAGTATGACCTCACTAGAAATTCCTGACAGAAAAAGAAAGACACTTGTTTGCATCAGGAAATTTAGAGAGAGCTTACTCACGTTGTATAAAAACTTGTTAAATGTTCAACAACTGTCTTGAATAAGACTCTCTGGTCTTTAATGCTATATTTTCAGTTATCAAGAGCAATCTCACAACAAAGTAATTTGACACAGCAGCTTTAAAATTAAAACAAAGACAAAAAATATTCGGAAATCAATGCATATAATAACTTGTCTATAACTATGCTTTTGAGAATTGTGAGTAAAACCAAATGGACCTAGCTTTGCTAATAATGCTGGTACCATCTGATGGCTCTTCTACTTCTGCAGGACCAAACTTACAACAGATTTTTCAAGTCAAAGGGCAAGACTGCAGCTCCACCAAAAGCAACAAAATGCTTTCTGCTTAAGCTGTGATGCTTTTCCATTCTGAGGTGATTGAGTCATATTCCAGGTAATCAGTCCCTCAGCTTTACTATTTGATTTATATCTGAAACTCTGCCCCTCACATATACAGCTGTGAAACTTTGGTTTTGGATGAGATTGTCTGGCTTTACTGCAGACCTACAGCATCCAACAAGCCAGAAATTCCATGAGATGCACCACATAGAGACGAAGGTAAATGTGATGTTATGAAAAAAAATGTTATTCCCCAGCACTCACCTTTCATTTGCAGTTTCTAAAAGTAACAATGCAAACTACCTCCTAATAACATTTTAAGGTGAACCATTAAATTTATGCCTACCAAGCACATGACATAAGAGTTACTTCCTTTGTATATCACTGCAACTTTTTCACCTTAGGTAAATCAGAGAAAGTGAGGAAGAAAAAAGGTGTGACACGAGATGAAGATCCAAAGAGGTTCTCTTTCCCACTTTTAGAATTTTTTAAAGAACAGCGTCCTGTGCTCACCAAAGGAACGCTTATATTACCTAGTACATACCTACAGCTGCAGCTGCTTTTACCTTATTTCTGACATAGATATGACTAGCTGGGTTGTCTCCTACTAATATGACAGTGAGATGAGGTCTCTTGTTCCCACAGGATATCCACGATTCCACATCCCTTTGAACTTCCTTCAAGACTTGTTTAGCGAGCTTTGTCCCTGAGATAATGGCTGCTTCATCGCTAAAAAGAAAAAAGTACACACAATAGTCACATCTGGACAGTCCATAACCATGGCACTTCTGAGCACACCATCTACTGCATTAAACACTTGCACATGGTTTGATGCATGAATTTGATAGTAATTCTAATACTACTTGAAAAATACTCATGCAGCTTCCTGCATGAAAGACAGAGGGAAGCTGAAGAAAGAGTCTTGTGCCTTGAGCTTGCCTCAGCACCTGCCACCCACCCCCTTTTCCTCTCTCTCATTGCTGCCCCCAAGCAGGGATGTGGAAACCTCCATGCACCCCATCAATCTGCAATAAGTGAGAAGCCTCCAGCATGCACTGCTTTCAAATGCTACAATACTACCATTGTTGTATCACGTAATCTAGCCGTTAAACACGGACTTTGTTGGGTGGGAGACAAAAGCAGGAACGTGCACAAGGAGATTGGGGCAGGAAGAAATCCTCAAAAGTACCCAAATTCCAAACTGTGGCTTCATTTATACAAGTCTTCTACATCTGACTGACAGATGAAGAAATCCAGGCTACGCTTGTATTAATTACCACAGAGCAGTTCTATGAAGACTTTGCTGCACAGGAAAAAACAAAGTATCCAAAACCACACAGTTCTGGAGCAGAACTGAGAGCACCCAACTCCTGAACTTCTCCTACTGCTCACTCTCTTCAAATAACACAACTTTGGAGCAATAAAATGACAATCATATGACACAATAAATGAACACATTGTTGACCTCAATTTTACTCCAGCGTTAGATACCTCCAAGGTTATCTTTGGCACTGCTTAACTTGAATTTTTTGTTTTTAAAGCAATACATGTGCTTTTGTACAGGCCTACTCTGTACTTTCTTATTTCCCACTTCTCTCCTTGCCATTAGTTATGTTTAGGCCATGTATGGCATTGGCACAAGACGTTCGTTTCCATGCACTTCTTAGGCCAAATAAGTAGTTAGTGCTCAACAATGTAGCAGTGGCATAAATATTTAAGGATAGAAAGAGCTAACAACCTTCTGGTGCCAAAAAAAAAAAAGATTTTCAATCCACACAAAAGCTATTTATGCTATTCTTGCTCTAAATGCATGGCCAAAGTATTCATTTTCCTCAACTTTGGGCAACTGATTTTAAGTGTATGCCTGTCCCTTAAAGATATAACCACATACTCTCTGAGTAGGTCTCAAAGATCTGCCACACTGAAATTGGACCATATTTGCCCCATCACACTCCATCCCCTCTGTCATCAAAATATCAAAAAATCCAAAGCAAATGAAGAGAACTACAGTGCTAAAAAAAAAACAAAAACAAAAACAAACAAACAAAAAAACAGCCAAAAAAAAAAAATCCACAGCCATGCATGCACACAAATAGAAAACACTCTCTCACATCCTACAAGCAAGGATACAATGCACATACTCTATCAGAGCCAGGAGCCCGTCAACAGGCTCCCCCATGCTCAGATCTTTCTGAAGATAGCATAGAGCAACTTTCACAAGCCTAAATGACAGTAAGTTACAAAGGAGAAAAGCTTGAATGGAAACTCATACGGGGGCTCCCCAGGTACCAGGGACCAAGTCAGTGCCACGTTAGTTCACGCATGCAGAAATGAGCAAGCAACATTCTGTCTTTGCATTAAGGTGCACAACAGTCCGACTGTCTGTGAGCTACCCCTTTTTGACGTGACAACAGAGACACTCAAAAGACACAGAACGAGGTATCAACTCAAAGAGTAGCTCTATTTTTTTATATTCCTAACTTTGAGGTGCTTGGGAGTGAGACGCTAATGAGCAGACACATTTACAGCAAACAGCCAGGAGAGCAACCCCCAGTCTCAGAGAGTATCACAGTGAAAATAAAGTACAAAGAAAAGGAATACTTGGCTGAAATACCAAGCTAGCACTTTGGAGACTGACCACGAACCATGGAGCAAATGAGACAAATCCCTGGAAAATGGATAACCTCAGGGAGATACAGATAAAAAGTTTGTCAAGTAATGCATTCTTCTCTCGTCAAAGGAAGGGAAGAGCCAACCTCAGTACAAAGCCATTCATGGACACCCTTTTTTTAGTAGAGCACAGTAGTTCTACGAAGCTTCAGCAAGCCAGTGTTCCAGTTGTCACGAGTCACGGGCAATTAGAAGTGCTCCACATATCCACCAGTTTGACCTTCTATTGGAAAATGGCATTACTATACCAAACTTGTCAATATAGCTACCTCAAGAACCATCACATGCAGCACGTGTGACCTTTTTGTCAGTCTTTCTTGAGGACCACCTCACTGGCCAAGCACCCAGGAGTTTGGCCTCATCTCAGCCAGTATCTAAATCCTTACAAATCCAATAGCAACAAATGAACAAACAAACAAGCACACAATTAATATTACATTACTTAGAATACAAAGATTATGTTCTTGTACACAGATATAGCAGCTCACACACTACCACTCTGGTGTCTACTCGGTTAAATGCAACAGAAAAGACCACCTCATGTTTATCATTAACCATACGTATTTCAGTTACACAAACCCAGATCTCTACCAGCACTTAAACAGCTGTGTCAAATGAGGACCACTGAGAGATGCCCTAAGACTAGTTGCATTGACAATAAATTGACACGTCATCTGATTGTCATGACAGCAAGCCAACATACTATTCTTAGGAAAAATTCCAACAAGCAATTAATTCTGGCAATTAAATTTATTTTTACATCTTGTTCTCAATTACTTTGATATCTGTTACTTGAACTTTGCCTGACACATCAAATAAGAGAAGAACCTGTGCTGGCATTTTGCCTCTGCTTTCTAGGAAGGCAGCAGTATTTATTATTTCTCATCATTATTATTAATTTCTAGCAGGTTCAGAATTTTGTCTAGAGTTCAAAGACAAATGTACAAATTCAGAGTATGTGGAAATGTGCATTATGTTTTGTCTAACAGAAACGTGTTTTCAGCTCCTAATAAAAATCACTCTGGGAAAAAAAGAAAAAGTTGTACAATCATTTTGGAAGGTAGCTTGCAAAAGCAATAAAACCTCCTGGTTCAGATTAAGACTGGAATGACTTCCCACCTGTACAAGCCTGATCAGCGTTTGGTTTCTCTCCTGTCTATGCCATATTCTTTGGGGAAAACAAGGCTGCGCTTTCATGCGGAACATGCGGAACAAAGTTTTGCACTCTATATTGCCTCTACTATAAGAAACTATGGGAACAGAGTGCAATAACTTGCAATTAACAACTTGCCACATAATAGCTCACACCTGTACACATTTAGGAGCACAGCTAAACAAGTAAAAAGGCAATTCCTCAACATACGGCGAGAATGTCAGGTTGGACATTTGAAAAAAATTTTACTCTTAGAAAGAGCAGTGGTGAATTGGCATGGGCTGCCCAGGAAGGTGGTGGGATCACGGTCCCAGGGGGCATTCAAAAACCATGGAGATGCGATGCTGAGGGATATGGTTAGTAGGCGTGGTAGGGATGGGCTGATGGTTGGACTTAGAGGTTTTTTCTAATCATAACGGCTCTGTGATTCTGTGCCAATGCTTCTCAGGCTTAAAATCTCATTTAACTCCTTGAAGAGAGACGGGACTCCAGAACTACAGCGAATAGTAAGGCATCAGGTGCAGAGGAAATTGCAGTGCAGCAAGCCAGTCCAGGCACTGCAACCAACGTATCCCCACTGAAAACAACCGCGCGTAGCCCCTGAGCGGTGGGACAGCAGTCAGCACCGTCACTGTGCCCTCCTCCCCGCTACATCCATGGTTCACGTTCTGTATCCTTCTCGGTTGCGCTGCCAGCAACGTGCGGGGCATCGCACGACGGTAAGCTGCTTAGATCCGCGTCTACACGACAAGCCTGAAAGCAGGAGCTGTCACAACAGGATCTTTCCCAGCCTGCTCCACACTTCATTTCCCAACGAAAGCATCCCTAACGCTGACCCGATGCGAGCACCCGCTGGTATCTGTGCTGGAAAGCAGCAGCTCCCGGCAGGTGAGCACAGCAGCTGCGCGCCTTCATCCACTGTGCCCAAAATAGAGCCCCATCCGCCCCGGGGAGGGCCCAGCCCGCCCGGGAACACGAGCACCGGCAGGGGAGGGCCGGGCCGGGGCCTCCCCTCCCTTCAGACAGCGCGAGAAGGAGGAGCAGGGAGGACGAGGAGGAGGAAGGCGGCGTGCCGTACCTGGCGGCGCTCCGGGGGACGCTGCCGGCGCGGCGGGACGCGAGGCGAGGTAGGGCCCGCCATCGGCACAGCGGCGCCAGGCCCGGCCGCAGCGCGGAGCAGGGGGAGCAGAACGCGGCCGCGGCCATTGCGCTGCGCCGAGCGGAAGCGCCGCCGCCCGCAGGGGCCGGGGAGGGCGGTGCCGGTCGCTGTGACGGGCAGCGGGGCTGGGCGGTGCACTCGCTACAAGACGGGCGTTGAGGCGGTGGAACGGGTCCAGAGATGGATGGGCAACGGAGCTGTGAGCGGTCTGAGGCGTAAGTGCTGCGGGGAGCGGGTGAGGGATCCGGAGACTTATCCCTGAGAGAACGGTTGCTTCGTCACTAAAAGGACAAAAGTGCACACGGTAGTCACGTCTGGGAAGTCCATAACCGTGGCATTTCCACACGCCATCCATTGCATTAAATACTTGCACATGCTTTGGTGTGTGAATTTGATAGTATTTCCAACACTATTTGAAAAATATTCACGCAGCACAAACCTGGTGGGGGAAACAAGGGTTTCCCCCTCTCAGACCTGCAAAACAGTCAAGGGTCTCCAGCACGTACAAGAGCATCTTACCCACCACTCCCTGCCTTCCCAACACGCGTCGCCAGCCTGCTTTGACATCTGTCACGTATAGCCTGTCTGGCTGCACGTCTGTCAGATCTGTCTTTGTAACAGACATGAGAACATTCTGACACCCTTGAGGTTTTCCGTCTCAAGGAAGTTTTCTACTCTCATTCTTTCCAGAAATCTCCCTCTGCCCCTCAACCGGTGTACAACACCAAATTAAATCCATGATTGGTATAACATGAGCACAACCAGCCTACAGTCATAAAGGGAAATGCCTTATTTATTTTTGCTCTTAAAAATGCACTGCTAATGCCTTCAAATACCTGAATAGAGACTGCAGGCTTCTTTTTGTTCCCTAAAACAGCCTTGCAAGCACATCTTTTTGTAGGACTAACTTAATGCACAATGGGAAGCTAATTTGAGCTCTGATGGAGCCAGTATTTAACAGGCTTGCAGCCAGTTCTAGACTGTTTACACATAGAAAATGTTCTTTTTCCTGCTGCCCTTTAGGTAAGAATGGGTATAATAAACTCCACAAGCTTAGCAAATACTCAGGGTCCTCAGGATTGAAGGTAGATTACTGGATGCCATTTCCTAACATGCACCTCATGAGGCGTTCACAGGTGTCTCTGTGATGATTATTTCTTGCATAAACAGACCATACCCAGTCTTCTCTCAAGGCTCAGGCCTTGAATACAATCTGTGCAGTTCCTGAAAGGATGACCACTTTTTCCCTTAAAGGACATGACTAAGTGTGGTTAATTAAGTTTGCTGAAATAAAAATGTGAATTCAGATATGTTACTAAATAACTTTACTCTATGCTACTATATAAGTAACAGTTCCTGTTATTTGCTTATCAAATAAACTGTATTTTGTATCAGGGAATTTATAACTGGATATTTTTCTGCAAACGGCTTCTGTGATGTGTTACCGCAGGTTGGGTTTTTAATTCCACATCTAATTTCCAATTAGACATTCCAATACTAACCATTTAATAAGGTTCTACCCATTTCCCGCTCACGTACACAAGTAAATTTTAATTAGAGAAGCTGCAATAATTCAACTTCTGTGTGCGCTTTGTTTTCACTAGAAGTTGAACTCAAGATTTGTGTAAAACATTGTTGGTGAGCTTCATATTAAAGTGTCCAATGGTAAAGATTTGGGACTTTATGAAAAGCGTTTAGGAATGCATTTGAAACAAAAGAGTGGTGGCAACACACTAAGAGATACCAGTCTGACAGTTTTTCCCTCAGTTATGATAAGCATACACATGCTTTTATTTGTTTGTTTCCATTTTCCAGACCTTGTGCATGAGCGCTGATTCCCAGCCTTGCTGTACTAGTTTGTGTTGCAGGACATTTGATATTAAATTTATGTGATTGGTTTGCAAGAGTGGAGCTCCCAGCATCCAAATGCTCGAATTCTGTTTTATGTGCATTTTCTCACTTGGATTAATGTATTATCTTCAGAACAATGGTACACAGCTTAAATACATTTGTTAAGCTTGCAATTAACAAAGCTTTGAAAATAAAAGATGGTGGCAAGGAATATTATTGTATGGCAAAAATAGACTAATTTAAACTGAATGTAATTTTAAGCCATGCTAACATCAGTTTCTCTGAATGGAACTCATGAGAGAACAGAAAGATGCGGAAGATGACTCTTGTAACTCCAGTGGTCAGAAGGGCATACCATTATTTTTTTTTTGTGTATATGTTAGAAAGTAGGACTTGAGAAAAATAAAGATCTGAAAAATGTGGATGCCTTCAGAAATGCTCAGCATAGTATACGAGCTGTAGTTTTTCAAAGCTCTATAACCACAAAAAGCACTATCCAGTCTCTTTCCTGAATGTTTTTTTCCAAAATATTTTGCCCAAAGAAACAAAATATGTTTTACAGTTCATGAACAACAGAGAAATATCAGAGAACAATGGACCAAGACCCTGCCTAAATTCAGAAATAAAATGTTTGGCAATTTCATTTTTAAAAAAGCCAGCAAATTCTTTTACAAATTTGTTTTGAAAATTATACATTCCTCCAAGACTGTCGTTCCATACCCAGTTAAATCCTTTGGTTTCTTTCAGGTAGTCAGGTCCATCAGCAAAGGTGCCTCTGCCCATTCACAATAGCATAATCTGATTTATTCTCATAGTTTAACTTCATTTAGACAATTGTTTGGAGAAGCTTGACAGCAATGTGGAACTGCCTTAGGATATGAACAGTAGATCGCATTGAAGCTGGATATTCTTGGAATACATACAGACAATCTACCCAGCAGCTTAAGAACAGTACTCGTAACTACTACATCTCAAGGCACTATTCAGTGCCTGCAGAACTTTTGTTGTTGACAGATACTGGCTCTTGCCAAATAAAGTAAAAGTTACAGTATTTGCCTAGAGGAGAAAAGACAGTATTTAAAACTTGCAGTAATTCATTCAAAGAGTAAAACCTTGGAGGTATTTAAGGAGAAGTCCAGCAATGCCCCTAGGCTGTCTATATTCTAAAGCAAACAGTAGGAAAAGGAGAAAGTTGGTGCTTGGAGAGAGGTAGAAATGTTCTTTATAGTTTTCTTGCATTGCACATATACACATAGTGATCTGAGATGTATTTTCTTAGTGTGGATATTTACTTCTAAAAGTAACATCACAAGGAAAGATGAGATAGAAGAAAATGATCACGGGATGAAGAGCTTGCCATCTTCAGATTTATATATCATACGCTACTGCTATCTTTAAAACATCAGCTTTAAAACTTAGATTTATAAGATCCCTAAAGCTTTAAAAACAGAACTAAGCAAGCAAAGATTGTAGTAAAAAATGCAGTGAGGGCTGTAGGGGAAACTGTTAGGTCATGGCCTGAGCTGATGATTGAGCATCTGGTGGGGGGGGGGTGGGGCAAGTTGGCCCAGGAAGCACAGGTGCAAACAATTTACCTGTGCTTCCCACAGGACCAGAATAAGTGAACCCAGGGTACACCTCCCCCAGGGCTTATTTAAAGGTTAGCTGCTGAAGCGAGAATATCTTCTGGGTGAAGGTTACGTCTTGAGGTGGTGTGTTATGCAGGTAGAGATCCTTATCGCCAGCTGGGTGAGTCACCTTTTCTTCATGTATGTGTGTATGGTAACTGTTGCGTCATAGTCTGAACCACTGATTGAGCACCTGGGGAAAGGACCCAGTTAGCTCTGGGAGCACAGGTGAACGCAATTCAGCTGTGTGACCAGAAGGGGTGGAGCCTGGCTGCATCTCTCTTAGACTCCCATTTAAGGGTTGACCCTAGTCTGGAAGGGTCTCTTTTTAGAGGTTCCTTTTCTGTGGAGTTTTCCCTGTGATCTTTCCTTAGATCTTCAGTGATGGGTGAGCAGACCTTTTTTTTTTTCCCTTCCCTTATAATACTTTTCTATTGTGTTAGTTCCTCTGCCATTACATCTCTTGTGTCACTTTTCCATTGTGTTGATCTTTCTGATTGTTATGATGTGACTCTTGCTGTTCCCTGTAATACTTTACCTGATGTTGTAAAGAACTTACTGGAAGCAGTTTTGCTGCTTCACGGGACAAACAAGGGCTTTCATAGAAATGGTAGTAGGATATGTACCTAGTTTTTTCTTCTGTTATGCCTGTAATGTGATCCCTAATACTTTGCTACAAGCATTCATCTAATGTCTGTGTATGTGTAGCACTCCATTTTAATAGCCTTAAGATTTGATGCTTAAAAGTAAGAGTAGTGATCTCTAATTTTTCTCACAAACTAATCATGTGCTCAGAAAATAAGGAATGAAAAAATATGAAGCCACTATTCAATTACAGAGAGAAACAGGAAGAGCTGAAGATAAATTGAGAATTTTCATTTACTCTTCTGGGTCTCCAAAATTACTAAAGCAACCCCTTTAGTAAATCCTTTAGTGAATTACACTGGCTTGATGTATTGAAGCTTTTTAACTAGCAATACCTATGTCATCAGACTAGGTATTTTCCAATTATTCTTTGTCTGTACAGTACTTTAGGTATCTTTTATTTTAAAAGTATTTGCTTAAGCATAGGTAGCATTTCTTGAAGGGCTCTTGTGAGTGTTTTCTGTTATTTATATTCTTCCAAGTTCAGGAGGGGAAAAAAAACCTCACAAACTGACATTAGGATTGAAATCACTGTTATTCACAAACTGGTCTTTACAAAAAAAGGCTGGGGATTATCTCTTCAGTAACTTCTGAATCAAAGCTGCGTTATTGATATGAAGTTAATAAGGCTTTGATGTTATTCATTGGTTAAAAGTAACTGTTATTATGGCAACTTCTCAATAGCTGTTGTATTGGAAGAAAGATTATGCTCTTCTCTATCAGTAATCTGATTAAATGTCTGATATAGTTCATAGATTCTCAAACAGTCATTTAAATTAAACTAGATGTCTTCATACATTTATTATCTTTACTTTCACCCCATAGGCAAGTTAAGTAAGAATACAATAACAGAAATCAAATTAATTCATGAAAGTAATGTGAATATTGCTTCTTATGAACTTTATTTCTGCTTTCATTTTTTCAAGTACTCACTGTTTCACTGTGCTCAAAAGTGGTGTAAAGCTCCTTGATGAAGCTGTGTAAGCCCTCATCCAAAAACCTTACACTTGCTGTTCAACTCTTGAACCACTAGTCAAGGGTAAAAGGGAAGAATGAGTTTGATTAAAAACTAGAGACAGAATTGAAATATGGCAAAGAGCTTTAGGTCTAAAGGAATTTCTTCCTTTCCTTGTGGAGAAAACAGGTTTTTTTTTCCTGGCTAGAAGAAAGCAGCCTATCAGGGCTGCAGCTGAGGTTTTCGTGTTATTCCTTGTCTGAAAGCTGAAAAGAGCTTTGGAATCAGAAGAAGGAACAACCAGAATTAATTATTTTCCTCTAAAGGGCAAGAAGTAGTAGGAAGCAGAAGGAACGAGAAAATGTCCCTCTCAAAAACTAGATGGCTTGCTAGATGTCAGAGTGGATGGTTGTAGAGTATTTGTTTAGGGTATTTTGTAGCATTGAGAAAACCCAAACAGAAGATTGGGCTTGCAAAGGTGCTGCTTTTTACAAAGTATGTCAGTATGTAAATTTTTGAGCAGCTCTGCAGGGTGGGGTCTGTAGGAGCGTGGTAGGTTACAGAAAGTGAGCCAGCTCTGTGTGCTTGTGGCAGGGCCAGTGAACTGCATTTAGTGTTGCATTGGAAGGGAAATAGCCATCAGGTCAAGGGAAATGATTATTTCTCTTTGTCTGGGGGGTGTGGAGCTTTATCTGGGCCGTATCTGTGTAGTTCTGGGTTCTTTACTGCATGAAGATATTGACTAATTATAGAGAGAGTATCTGAGCTCTACCAGTGTATTTGGGGGGGCTGGAGTACACAATGACCTTGGCTGAGAGCAGGGCTTGCTTAGCAGAAG
>JAOWBP010002392.1:20388064-20399459 GCA_028571105.1 Tragopan temminckii | reverse complement strand
AGGTTCAGGCTGGATGTTAGGAAACATTTCCTCTCAAGAAGAGTGGTGAGGCAATGGAATGGGCTGCCCAGGGAGTTGGTGGAGTCACTGCCCCTGGAGGTGCTCAAGAACTGTGGAGATGTGGCACTGAGGGACGTGGTTAGTGGGCATGGCGGGGATGGGTTGGGGCTGTACTTGGTGATCTTAGAGGTCTTTTCCAATGTTTACGGTTCTGTCATTCTAAGAACTGCAGCTCAGCAGGCCTGGTATGGGTACCCGCCCCACTGGGAGGGACTGCAGCATGCAGGCAGAGGAATCTGGCTGTATTTTCCTGGGGAGCAGGGGCCCTCCTTCCCTTCTCCCACAGATGCAGCCTATAATGCATTTTGACATCTTTTGGGGGTGTCCTGTGATGCTGCACAGGACAAGCATTCCAGTACTTGAATGAACATTTCCAAGAAGGACCTAAAGACTCCATGACT
This sequence comes from Tragopan temminckii, assembly GCA_028571105.1. Lineage (NCBI taxonomy): Eukaryota > Metazoa > Chordata > Aves > Galliformes > Phasianidae > Tragopan > Tragopan temminckii. The sequence continues at coordinate 20,398,998 of JAOWBP010002392.1, read as the reverse complement.
AGCCCACAGGGAACAATGAAGGCTCATCCTGGCTGAGCATGAATCCACTTTGGGAATACCCCTATTGTGGTCACAACCTAACCTGTTCAGCCACCAGCCCCACGCCACAGCAACTTGTAGTTGGTGTCTTTGAGCTGTTTGCCTCCATTAAGTCGCCGGCTCCTGCATGGCTAATAGACAGAATGTGCCTTCATAGTTTCTTGATCACTCTAATTCAACTCCAGTTATTAGAAAGCTTCGTTACCCCTCATTGCTAAATGTACAGCAATTCAGGAATTTTATGCAGCTCATCCATTTCTGGGTGATCAGCAGGGCATCCCTTAACATGCAGTTCAGTTAGATGCTAGAAAGGCAGAACATCCACCCCAGATGGACAGAGCTTTTTTTGTCCTAAATACATTTCCAGGTTACCACAGGGCTTTAGAAAAAGGACACAGACTGAGTGCACCCAACCAGAGCCACAGTAACAGAGCAGTGACATGAGGGACCATAGGGGAGTGTGCCAGAGACAGCTGCTCCTGTTGCATGACTCAGCAGGAGCTGCCTCGCACTCCGACAGGGCAGGACCTGAAAGTTTACTTTCAGGGTGGGATTTTTTTATTATTATTATTCTTTTAATTTTTATTTATTTTTTACAGCACTTTGTGTTCAGTACAGATTTCATCAGGAGCAGCTGGTGGTTGGGTAGATGGGTTTTAAGCCAGAAGAAAGTCTCTGTTCAGCCTACACACTTCTGCTTTGGCTTGCATGCTTCCTCCACTGAAGTGTGATCTGAACAGTTCCTTTTTAGTCCAAAGCTCTCTGTTGGACAGATACCAGAACATAGCTGAGAAACCCCAACCAAGGTGGACTAGAAGTACAACTGAGAGGCAGGTCAGCCCTTCTCTGTGCTCAGAGCACCAATGGAGACAAAACACTAGACACTGTAATCGACAGACACACAAAGCTGAGCAAAGCCTGCCCCATCCCAGCAGCCAATAACCTCCACCTGACTGCAGGCACAGGCCAGAAGCTGGAGCACAGGTGTGGTATTTGCTGACACCCAGCAGTATTTTCGGCATTTGGGCAAAGTCCTTCCTGCTCTGCACCAATCATTTTGCCCTTTCCCCCATGCACATATTTTTTCTCTGACATCAGTGGGAGGGGGATCCAGCTGGAGGATTAGGGATCCACATGCTGCAGTAGCAGAGAAAGACCTTTCCCAGAATAGTTATCAAGTGATGTATATCAAACGTAGGACCTGGGAGAGGTATTTATATTTTTATTCCTTTGCTGTTCACTAAGTAAATACTGAACAGGGTACAAGATAACAGAAATGAGGTTGTTGGTATTTGTTAATGCCTCTCAGGAATGCCAGTGCTATGCCGCCAGCACGCAATACCTGGTCAGGTCCTGCGGGTATCACTCTATGATTAACTCTGTTTCTGGAATGGGGGTATTGCTACAGTTTGCTGGGCTCTTCATGAAGGATAAAGAAGAGACAGAGAGTGGCTCCTCAGATTCCTGTAGCCTTTGCCAGAGGTGATGTGCTACGGTAATTATTGGGTCAGCCACTATGGCTTCCAGCTGCAGGATGAGGGACATACAGGACATATGGAACCAAGAACTAGTCTATCTGCAAGATTCACACCACTTTAATGGGGAATTGTTACGTTCCTGGGAGGTGCTAGGTCCCCATCGTTACTTGATTTGGCTTCACTCGTCCCCGAGATCACTGGTCATGTATTGATTCTCTTGCAGAAAGCTCCCTAATGCTATTTAACATTTGGCACCTCTGTGCTCCCCCCATACGCTTGTCACTTGGGTTTCACTACCAAAGAAATGCCAAGCACAGCAGTACCCAGGTGATGTCTCCCTGGTGGGTCTCAGTCCATTTAACTTGGGGGATGGATCCAGCTGGATCCCCACTATCTGGTTTCACACAGTCAGAGCCCACCTGACTGCCTAAGGTCTTCTTTGTGCAGAGGGAGCAGGGAATACAGGTCAGCCTGTCCCACAGGCTCTGTGAGCACCACTACCACCACCATCCAAATTCAGTGCATCACCTTCCGTCTCTTTCTGCAGTGAACCGCTCTGCCCTACCACACACCTCTCCAGGCTATATCAGACCAAGCAAGCTCTTCTGGCAATAAAGGCCAGGTGGGGTGCCTGTGCTCCAGGTGAGGATCACAGAACCATAGGGTTGGCCATGAAAGCCTTGCTAACAGCTTGCTCTACTTCAGCATATGACTGTGCAACTCTGCCCTCACACCAGTACCTCTGGAGTTTGGGTTATTCATGTACATTGAACACATGCCCTAGGAAAGGGGACGCAGTCATTTGAGACAATTTTAACCACTGCAGAGAGAGCACACCTCCCCATCTTCATGCTTGGGATATAACACCTTGCTTCTGCTTAGTGCCCCAGGTGGGATGTAACTGTGCTGGCTGTATGACCATGCCCAGCAAACACGTCTAACACTCCTCTTCCTGGGATGAGACATGCCAGGGACACAGGCTGTTCTTCCCATCCTGTAAAGATGTCGGCCCTCTCTGCCCCCCATTCCTCTGTACTTTGTGTACATGGTGGTAAGGAGAGAGATCCAAATAAATCCCCCCTAGGGCAACGAGCTGAAGCATCTGTACATGTCTCTGGGAAGCAGTGTCTGCACTTCATCATGTTGCGTATTGCATCCATGACTTCAGAACTGCAGACTCAGAGCCACAGATGCCCTAAAGCAGCCTTGCCGACAGCAGCCTGCATGGGATGACCATCACTCCCAGCAGTGCCCACACGATCCCCTTGAACTCTGGGCCAGGACTTACTCTTAAGAAGAGATAATTCAGATAATTACTTATTATGTGTACCAGTCATTTCAACACCACTTCCACCCCCGTGCAGACTTGCACACCCATGACTGAATTCACACACCACCCTTGCTCCCAGCATGGGACAGAGGGCCCTATACTGCAGGGGAAGGAGAAATCCATTATTGCTTCCAGTTAGACACACCACCTGCTGCCATCTTCTGTATCTCCAGGTTCAGAGACCTCTGCAGTCAGCTCAGATATGACACAGGAAACCACAAAGTTCCCCTGAGCCAGTGACAGCCTGGATACGGAGCTGATGATGGCCACTGGAGTTAAGTCCTGCCTTAGGGCAGTGAAACTCTGGAGCTTGGCATTACAGAAGCCATCAGTTGCTGTAGAGACAGGTTTCCCAGCTGCACCATGGAGTTCTGCTTAGACTGCTGACCTGGGATAGAAAGGCAGTGAAGTGCTCCCAGCACTTGCTTTGAGGCCACCTCGCTGTGACTAATCTGTCCCCTACCATTAGATTCTGTGCCTGCCCCGGAAATACATCAATCTGGACACAAATCCATGAAGACATACCAGTTCCTTCCAGTGCCAGCTGTGTGCAAAGCACAGCTGAGTCACAGGTTGAAAGACGTTTAACCTGCTGTCACTGCACCAGCTGAGCCACGAGCCCTATGGAAAACCTGGCCAAGAGGAAAGACAGAAACTCCTGCTGCAATTGGTCTTGGGGTTGGCTTGGGACTGACTGCCCCATTGCCTCAGAGCCTGAGCCCAGCACTGCAGGCATAAGAACACACTCTGTGATGAGGACAGAGCGCTGCAGGTCTCAGCCCTGCCTCAAGCGTTGCTGCACGCAGTGTGCATCACCCCAAAGGATCGCTGCCTCACAGCCCCAGCAAAGCTGTAGGGTGGTGATCAGCTGTGTGCTCCGGGACTCTGGGTGCTATAAAGGCGTGCTGTTTGGTGCCAGCCGTCAGGAGCACATGCAACGTGAGAGGTGCTCACTCCGGGTAAGAAGGGGAGAAGTGGCGACGCCAACGGTCTGCTCTTTAGCAAGCAGAGGCCCCTCTATTTGGCCCCAGCACTAAGCTCACCCAGAGCAGTAGGACAGGACGAGAGGACAGAGCAGCTCCTGCTACCGGGCAGGGAGAAGGGAACGAGCACAGACCTTCCCCCGTCACGTCGCACCCTTGCGCATCCAACATCCCAGGCACTCACCGAGGAAGAGCAGCAGGCTGCTGGTCCGCGGGCCGCCGGCGTCCATCGCTATCGGGTCGCTGATAGAGAGGAGGAAGGGGAGGAGAGGGCGGAAAACGGCGGCAGAGCTGCGGAGCGCTGTAGGATGGCCGCACCGTCCCGGTCTTTATGTGCGGCGGAGAGGCGGGGCGGTGCGGTGATGAAACCCGGCCGGGCTCGGAGCAGGTGCCTGTCCCCGCCGCTTCCTCTCGCAGCGCATTCCGCCTCCTCCCGCCCCCGTGCCCGGAGGCGATGCCCCGAGTCGGACGGGGGCACCCTCGGACTCCGCCCGCCGGTGCACGTGCTGCCATTATCTCTCTTTCAGCAAACATTGCTGCGGTGGCACTCCTGGCTGTAAAACGGGCTGCCAAGCGGGCCCGGGGACTCGTGGCCACGGCTGAGCGCAGCGTTGTTGGGGCCGAGTGTAATGGTGAGGGGCTAGGCCAGTGCAGGTGGGTGCAGGTGGGTGCAGAACCACTAGGGTGGGGCTTGGGGTGCAGCATACCCCCAGCACTGCCAAACGTTAACCAACAGTGCGGGGCAAGCAGCCACAAACTCGCTGCCCTCCCCAGCCTCCCACCTGCTGGCATTTCCCGTCACCCCTCAGCCCACGCGTGCCATGAGCCTGGGCACTAGGTGCAGAAATGGTCCATTAGGTTCCAGCACAGGCCGCAGGAATGTAGCACCTCATCTCCACCTGCTGGGATGGCTGAAGGACACAGTGCCCCTCCAGCGCTTGGCAGCGTGGGCAGCTGCTGTGCCAACTGACCAGCACTTGGTTGGGTTTAGTCCTTCCTGCGTTCTGCTGAAGGCCGTTGCTGCACTCCATTGCTAGGTGAAGCATAACCTCGTTGCCCATGCCATCAGAGTTGGGGGATATGCCACCCCACATCTCTCTGTACACGTCTGACAGATGAAATGGTTTTTGCCTGAACTGCTCAGCAGTGGGAGCTGTTTCTTTTCCTTTTAAAGCAACACCATTACCTTCTTCATCAAAAAAGGTAAGGTTATACCCTATTTATTACGGAACTGATAAGCCTACCTCATAGTGCAAGGAATGTGACTGTTGATAGCAAGGTGCAATTAAATAGCTGATAACTCCAGTATTCATAGTTTCTCTACTGCACAAGTGTTAATAATACAACAGAGTTCACTACAGAGGATACTGGAGAACATGACAAGACATGTCTCCATGCTCAGGTTCCAGTTCTAAGTAATAAACACATTAATTTGGGGAGTTTGGGAACAGATCTGGTACTTACAAGTCACTCTTCTGCTTATTTTGGGAGCACTTTCTTAGATCCACAGAAGCGTGGAGATGCTGAAAGTAAAAAGCTCAATGTGTTACTACTGCATTACGTCAACATAACCTGTTAACTATGCAAACGTAAGAGTTGGCAAGATTGAGCACCAAAATAGCTGCATGGAACCGAAGTTCACTCCGTGAGGAAGTGGAACATAATGTAACCTCAATCTTTTCCCAAGTCCATTTTTGTCCCTCCAGTGTTATGGCCCCAATACGATCACTTCATTGCATTAAGGTGAGCAAGTGCTAGCTTTTCTGATGCCGCATGACTGCTTTTGTTGCTTCTTTAATTGGGGCTGATCCCCTTTATTAAGGACTTTATTGTCTGCTCTTTTGGGGCTCACAGTGAGTAAAGGAAGTAATTGCAATCATAGGAAAACGTTTCTGCATGTGGGCATTTTCCAGGATGCCTTAAAAGTAACATCATTGCAGAACTTCCACTTTATAATTAATTTCACCCTTAAATTCCTGTGTGATTTATCCTCTGAAAAGAGAGCATTTAATTATAGTTCTGTACCGGTATCCAGATACCAGGTAACGCTGACACCATTGAAGCCATTCATTGGAATTTCCTCTTTCAGATTTGAATCCGTGGGCAAGAAGTACCACATACAGATCTTTGCTTCACCTTTGTGTAATTTTTTCTGTCTTGTGGTGTATGTTTCCACATCAGCCATCCCCACTTGCACGTTTCACCATCCTCTTCCACTACATGGAGGTGCCTCTTTGGATACTGCCTGTACACACTCTAAGAGTTAATGTTCCAGTTGCTGCTCTTCACATTGGGTAGCACCTTCCTGCACCAGTGGATCTAATGTAAGGCGGATTCATTGCATCCCATGAATCCAAGGGGAAAAGCGGAAACTAGGTGTACATTTTCCTTTGCTTGAGAATATATTTCTTCATGGTGATTGGCTGTAGAAGAATACAGGTGCATTCCTAATAGTGAACTATCACTTTATGTATGTGTTCTTGCATAACCAAACCCATACATGACAGATGACTCCTACTTTCTGTAAAACTCACATCCAGTTTTACACACTGCCATTCTGGTTACTGAATACCATCTATTTCCAAAAACAACATATTTTTGTTAGAAAGTGTTTTTGAAAATAGAAGAAAATCACAACCTTGCCTTGAAGCACTGGATAACTTTACACAAGAAATAAAAAGGTGAAAACCATGACCACAAATAATGTAAGAAGCGATATACCTAATTGGGATCCATACTTGAGATAGACTGCAGGAAATGGAGTAAGGAAAAAGCCTTGAGCCAGACTTACTCTATAGAGAGGTCAGACTCAAATCTACTACGTCTGTGATGAATCATTTAGGGCCAGTGTACTTAAACAACCAAGCTCTCCCATAAACGATGAGAGTTCAAAATGCTAACCCAAGGCTCAAAGTGGCTCTTCCTGGAAACGCAGGGTGAGGTCAAAGCTGCTGGACAAAAGACATTTTGCTGTTTAAAATAACAATCACCTCAAATTCAGCGGTTTCTTGGGCAACTTCTTGGGTCAGCATTAAGCAGAAATTGAAATAAAAACAGAAACAACAAAAAGCTCTAAATCCCATCTATCTTGATGCATCTCAGAAGATGGAAAGGTAAGTGCAAATGTAGGTTTTCACTCTGCTGGTATATAGGAAATTTCCATTCCTCTGAGCAGTTCCTGAGTGTCCCAACACATGCCACCAGCAGGAAGAGCTCCTTAGTGCTCATCTGCTGTTTTCCCTTTCCTAATTATAGCTCTCTGCAAAGTGGTTCCTTCGCCTCCAAGGAGGTGGCAGCTTCTTTCGTTTACGGGATCTTTTCACGGCTTCTGTCTTGACTTGCTGCTAAGCAAACCTGTATTTGTACCCATGTGACGAGTGCATGGAACCAGGTTGCATCCATGAATTTAGTCAGTTTGGATTCTTTGCTCCTAATTATTTGTTAAGACTCTGAGTAGGACCAAAGTGGAAGAGGAGTGATTTCCCCTCAGTGGGTGGCAAGAATTAAGCTACGAGCCATCCAGGTTTCTGCCTTCCCCCCCCTTTACCTGGTCTCACAACTGATACTTTCGTGCATGCATACAGCAAAGGCTCAGAGAAGCATGATGCCACATTTCTCAATTGCCTTCCTCGTGATCTAAATGCATTTTACTGTTAGCAAACAGCAAGCACACCGTGACATGACAGTGTGCTGCTGGGCCAAGCTCGTGGCACTTCTGCTCAATGGCTCTGAGCACAGCAAGCCTCTGGGGACAGAGAAATGGCAGAGAGAGCCACTGCTGCAAAGTGGTGTGACTCAGCTGCACTCTGCCTCCTGTTGGCTTTCACCACAGCACTCAGCCCCAGCTGTGGGCTCTGCACCGCTGCCCTTCTTCCTCTCCTGCATCCTTGCTGTGGACAGCCTAGGGAAGGTGGAGGGCAAGGAAGATTCTCTGTTTGAGTGCCACCATCAGAGAGAAGGAGACAGCTTGCTCTGGCCTCCGCATTTTGTCTGTGACTCAGTGGTGAGTGCCACTCGCACGCTTGGCCGTGTGCACAGAGATGGGCACTCTCAGCATGAGGTGTGGTGCTGGGAATGATGAAGTAAACAGCACTTCACTGGAACCAGATCAGGCAGCATACATTCCTAATGCAGAACCTAGGAAAGAGGCACAGGTCCGTGGTGTATTTGTTTGGTCCAGTGATGGCTGCTAGGCATGAGAGCAGGTGCACTTAGTGGAATTCCCCCATCCACTGGCATTATGGGACACTCCTATTACTGTTCTTATAATTACTGCTAATCATTACTATTACTGCAGTGACCAAAAAGAAAGCAGTCAGGATCAGGCCATCATTGGAGCAGTGTTGTCATGGAGGGATGATGAGACAGCCCGCCCCAGGGAACCCATAAATGTGGTACCCAATTCATCACCGCAGTCACATTGCAAAGTAGGACACTGCAGTACCCAATGAAGCTCCCCTACAACCTGAGCAAAAACAAACCACAGCATTCCCTTGGGCTGAGCTATAGCAGCCTTGTTTGTATCTGCTTGGAGCCAGGATGCTGGCATCACTTGGAGCTCTGTCCAAGTGTGGCTGGAGGGTGAGGAGCTGGCCAAGAACATCTCGTGATCTCAGCACTCGACAGGATGTTTCCCTTCTGTATTTTCACTCTGCTAGTGCAACCTGCAATAGGACCCCATATTCTTTGGTCTTTGTGAATTTCACATCACCGGCTCCAAGAGCCAGCTGTGAGTCACATGGTATGTGGAAAGGTCCAGAGTTTGGGTGGGAATGACCAAGAGTAACTGAAATCATCTTCCAGTCACCTTCCCCTCCCATCCACAGTCTGAACACAACCTCAGGTATCCAGCGTCCCTGGAGATGATCTCTAGGTGAAGAACAGAAGGAAGGGATGAGAAAGCTGGGTCATGGGCTGGGTACCAATGGGGAGCTGCAGGGAGAAGCTGCTGGCCTCTGTACAGCTGAGAAGGGTGGAGAGCTCCCTCCCACACAGGACCTCTTTGCTCCAACATTGATTTCCTTCCACCTCATTCCATTCCAGTGTGAGCTGAAGCTAAGGATGAAATGCTGGGTGAGGAAGAATGCACTCTGGGAAACACTGGACAACACGTAGTTTTCTGAATCCAGTTCCTCAGCAATTCCTCAGCAACAATGGTCCCTCTGAAAGATATTCAGAGAAAGCAGGCATCACATAAAGAACATTTTGTCTTTTATTTTTAATTTCTTTTAATTTTTGTAAGATTCCAAATAGAGGCTGTGCATTGGATGCTTGGGATGAGACAATTTCAGTCGCCAACTTGCAGCATGCCTACAGCTGCGGTCACCCCTTCATACATAACACATGTTCCAGCTCCACACCCAGATTAATCCACCCTGCCCAACCAGGTGTACCGGCAGCCTGACATCAATCACAACACAGAGCATTAAGCTAGCACCAGAGATGGCCTGTGCTCAGGTGGAACATGCCAGGCAGCAGAGCTCATGCAGAAAACAGCCCAACTTTTTGCTCCATCCACACCTCCCAGCCCTCCCTGCTTTGTTCTCGCAACAGTCCCCTGCGTGGACCAAGGAGAGCAATTTCCAGGAAGGACTACTGTATGCAAAGCTAATTGCCTGTCTTTCCAAATCAACCCCTTTAAAGGGCATGTGGGTTAGCTACATCAGAAAAGAGGTCTCTGCGCAATTCTCTCTCTCCTCTCTCATAGAGCACTCTTACACAATGCAGTGCACACGGTGGCATGCATCTGATTACACTGGAGCAATTCTCATGACCATGTGCAGTAACCATGTGACATGCCAGCATCACTGACTGCATTGCAAATGTTGGAATTGTCCTTTACGTAGATCTAAATAAGGCTGGAGCCTCTAGGCAATGGCCTTCGATTGTTTACAGTTTTCATAAACAGGATGCTAACAGTTTGTAAATATCCATTGGAAATCCATCAGCTGTGGATTTCCAAGTTCACGATAGACCAGTTTAGTATATGCTCATCTGCAATAAGTCTTTCTCTTACTAAAACTTCATTGTTAACATTGCACGACCATTTCTGACCACAACGACTGCTACTAATGGACCCGTTAGAGCACGTCCAGAGGAGGGCCGCTAAAATGACCCCAGGAATGGAACATGGAACACCTTCCGTACAAGAACAGGCAGAGAAAGCTGGGGCTGTTCAGCCTGGAGATGAGAAGGCTCTGGGGAGACTTGAGAGCAGCATTTCAGTATCTAATGACAGGTAATAGGAAAGAAGGGGACAGACTCTTTATCAGGGCCTGTTGTGATACGACACAGGGAAATGGTTTCAAACTAAAAGAGGAGAGATTGAGATTGGATGTAAAGAAGAAGTTTTTTTACAGTGAGGGTGGAGAGGCACTGGCACATGTTGCCCAGAGGGGTAATGGAGACATTCAGGGTTAGGCTGGAGGGGATCTGAGCACCTCATCTGCTTGTAGGTGTCCGTGTTCACTGCAGGGGAGTTGACTGGATGACCCTGGAAGGGTCCCCTCCAACTCAAATGATTCTATTATTCTAATTGCATGTGCCAATGATTGTACTTCCTAGCTTCCACACATTGATTGTGGAGTTGGTACATCTTCAGATCGTTTCCTGGAGAACAAGGAATAGAAGAAATAAAGCACTATTTTTGTCATCATTTTCCATATTCAGTGATAGCAAGGGAATTACAGAGCTCTAAATTCCCATTGCTATGCTTTACCTAGAGGGTTTGTTTGTTGCATTACCTTTTGTTCTTCACAGAAACTTCCCCTCAGCTAAACAGAGATGGGGACATGTGAGTGTCCAGACTAGCACATACACATGGAAAAAGTCTGTCTCTCTAAAATTTTCTCAGGACTTCCTTGAGTGTTGCAGAAGAGGACATTTTGGTGGTCAATGAGTAAGGATCTGCCCATAAACTGGTGAACTGTCACTCCTAGCACAAACTTGAATAGCCCACTGCTGGGTTTGCATTGATACAGAGCAGTCTGACAGCACATCCTCAGCTCCAACACTACAGTTGCCTTAAGGAACTGTAACTCCAGGCAACAGCTGTGTTCAGTTAAGGTCAAGTAACAGCAAAGCATTCGAGAAATAATAATTGAT
>JAOWBP010002392.1:20368136-20381751 GCA_028571105.1 Tragopan temminckii | reverse complement strand
AACGAGGCAGGAAAGATGGTCCCACTCCTCTGTCAGGCCAGTTCTACAAGAAATTCTGCACAGTAAGCAGCAGTAGGCAATACCAGCCAGGCAGCATCTGTCACTGATGGAGGCAGGGCTCAGCGCATCCAACTCCACAAAGCGATCTGAGGCAGCATGGATTTCCTCAGCGTGGTCACTGCATTGAGCCACTACTCAATGGTGAGTCGTTCCTGCAGCGATGCCTCAGACCCAACTGGCCAGATGAAAACCTCAGAACTGCAGCAACGACTCTTATTCCACACAGGCTACAGCCTGTGAACACTCTGCAGACTGACAGAAAGCATCATCTGGGTGGGTGCCTCCCTGAGCAGGCAAGATGCTGGCAGCCTGCTCCCAGGTCGGGCTTAAGCACATATAGCACCCAAGTGGGGAGTGACCCACTTCTGGAAGCCTCAGAACCATTTGGAAAAACAGAATAGAAGATATAAAGCAAAGATATCCTTTCCCTTCCTTCTCCCCGCCTTTGTCTCTCTGTTTTCCTTTCCCTGCACTTACACCAAGTCTTATTTTGCATAGCAGGGGCCCATCTGGTGTTCTGCTCGCAAGCTTTTCTTCCATTAGCTTAAAACCCCAACCAGCTTTCACAGACTGCCCTTACAGAGCTGACTAAGTCCACAAAGCAACCAGAAGAAAACACTGCACAGTGTTAAACTTTCTCCCAAATTGAAATAGACCTTCCTTTCCAGTTGGCTTAAATATTTATCAAAACACAGAAAAAAATCGCTATGCCTTTCTCTAGGTACAGAGCATCTCACTGCGAGTAAATTTCTTTCAAGAAGCACTACTGGATAGTCAAATACATCAGTGAGAGAATTCACAAATGTTTAAAACAGCAGGAAGAGACATTCAGGAGAAGATGAACCTGCATGACAAATGTTTTGCAGCTTTTCCTCTTTTGGACTGACCAGCAATTACAATTTTCTCAGAGGAAGATATCTCACTTGTGCTTTCCTGATGATATGCAGTTTTTAATAGGCATTTCAGTTCAGGATTCAGCTACTGACCAGGAACCCCCATGTGAAAAGCCACCAACTTCAGACCAGCCAAGTGCTAAAGCACATTTACCCTTTCAAAAACCTGTCTTTCATATACATTTCAGCACTACCACTGTAGTGTTAGAAATACACAGTTGATTTTGTTGTTGTTGTTGGTTTTTGTTTTAATAAAGGAATCATATTCATCATTTGGTAAAAACAAACTCACGGAACACAGAAATTAAACTTCCCAGCAATTCACCTAAATTAGGAGCCTGTATCATTCCACAGCAATCATAAAGATTGCCAAGGTACCTGTCTTTTTCTCGTAGATGACTAAGCATGGAAGATGTGTCTACAACGTGCAACAGCTGAAATGAAAGAAGTAACTGGGAGCCATCTCCAGTCCCATTAGCATTGGCAGGTAACTCCAAATGTCAGTGAGAAATCACAGTTAGTGTCACCATCATTGGAACCAATTTTTTTCCCTTCTCCTTGAACAAAATCTTCTCTTCTTACCTTTGCACTTCTCTTAGGAAAGATGAAGCAAAACAAGCATCTGATAATAAATAACCTGTCTGGCTGGGGTGGAACAAAATCCCTGTGTTCATTTCTTTCTTTCTTATTTGAGTGATCACACTGTACATGTAATATGAGAAAGGAGTAAAGCTGTTCTGCTTCCTTTGCAAAGCTCTAGCAAATTTCATAACATAATTCCAGCTTCTGTAGCAACCAGTGTCTTGCTCTGAAATCAGAGTGCAGCAAGGCAAGGTTTGCTTTAAGTTTCAGGAATGTAATGAGCCACCCTATGATGTTTGGGAGGAGTTGTGCTCTTTGTCATGAGTGCACTCAATAATCCATTGGAAGAAAGATGTCCAGTTCCTTTTGAAAGGCAGTCAACACTGTGACAGCAGAATCCAGACAGCTTCTCATCAGCACGTGATGTTCAGAATACAGTTCCATTGTGAAACAGGTGGTCTTTCTCCTCCAGAGCAGAAAGGGGAAGGAAAAAAAAAGACAGAAAAGAGCAGAGCAGAATACTCCAGTAGGGCTTGAAATGACTGAAAAAGGTGAAAGAAATCAATCCTCCTCTCATCAAATCTGAAGCACAGGAGAGCGTTGAGAAGGCTGCAAGTATTCTCCGCTGTTCTGACCCACTCATCTAGCAACCTTGTCTAAAAACATTAAGTCTTTCTTCAGAAGCAAATGGAGCCCATCAGTTCTGCAGGAGTTCCATTCATGCCCTCACTCTGTCATTCTCTTTATTTCATCCCATCAGCGAGGCTGGGGCACTGCTAGACTGCGTGGAGTGGCCCTTGAAACAGAACTGCCTCTTGTTTACAGACACACTGGTAAGCATTTTGATGCCAGGGCTTCACAGCGCTGTCTCTCCCATGCAGACTTTGTAGGGAGATTTCAATTTCCTGCATCTGAAATAGAAGACGTCATAACATTTTAATTAGACAAATTTGAAACCATAGTAGTCTGAACAGAACTCAATCTAATTGCTTAACTCACTGAAGTAGCCCCAATGAAAGCCACTTTTAGTAAAATTGTATTGTGCTATACAACTGGCAGAATAGACAGCAGAAGTATTGAGCGTAAGTGCCTTTAAGGTCACACAGCAGTGACAAGAACATACTCCCAATGCTCTTGTACAACTCTGCTCTCCTCCCCACCATAAATCAGATCAATGCAACGAGGTTACATATTTCCCATACCTCTTTCTTACGTAGCAGTAGATGATTGCAAGTATCCCACTTGTGAGTATTCCTATGCCAATTCCCACAGCAATGTAACGCTCATAAGAATTATGTGCATAGGAATTCAGTGTTAAATGTTCACACCTCTCTCCATTGTAACCTGCAAGGCACCTGCGAAATAAAGATATACCATGTAAAAACTATTCAGAACTTCTACTCTCTATTTCAGAAATACATGTTAGTTTTAAGTAGTTTTAAACAATATAGAATGAGTCTGAACTAGGAAGGGCTGAATGTGGTGCTTGGTCAGAGCCTCTTCCTCAAGACTACCAGTTGTCCCAGTCCATCTAGTTTAAAGCTAGCTCCAGTACTGCAGTCACAGCACCAAATGCCACCTAAACATACCCTCATAGCAGAGGGTGTGGACGAAGAGTTGTGTGCCCTGCTGATCCTCAGCTGCTGTGATCTCCAAAGTTGTTCAGTACTTTAGAGATACTCAAGCACACCATGGTTCTGATTGGTACGGAAATAGCTGTGAAGTGATGGAGCTTCAGCTGACATCTTCAAATATCCCGGCCCCTTCACAGTTCTGATGTGAGATACCATCAAGTCAACACCTCTCCCTCCTCTTTCCTTTGTATCACAATAGCACTCCAGACTTTTCCAAACTTGAAGCCTGAAAAACCTTCACTGGCACATGTAAGTTTTGCTTTGCTGAAAATTAGTTAAATTACAATAATAACTTGTGGCAGACAAAGAAACAATGCCACTGTTGACAGTTCTCTAAGAAGGGTACTTAAAAGCAATGCTTTTTACTTGCATATGGGTTTCCTCAGTTCGCTGTGGAAAGCACAGAGCCCGTTTATGCAATAACTGTGGTGTTCCTCCAGACAGGCCTGCATGAGTTTCAGGAGCCTTGGTTGTTCTACATAGTCTGCTGTGAACACAGAAAAAAGCCATGTTACATCTAGAAAAAGTACGAAAATGAAAGCATTTGAAAGTGTTTTCACAACTCAAGATGAACAGACATCTGCAGAAACAAACTTAATATATAAGTTTGCTGTGATGTGTCTCTCAAGATGGTTCACACAATGCTGACCAGAACAAACTTCTGCAACATATCAATTTGGCTTTGGAAGAAGAACAAATTGTTAATAAATTACATCCTAATGAGGAGTGTGTATAAAAATGATTATGGAAGATTCACCCTGGCTAACACTGGCATTATCCAATGTATAATCCATCAGAAAAAATATCCCAAAACATCAGGGGTTAAGGATACAATGGCAGCATAGAATTATTCTCAGTACGTTTCCCTGCTAGAATTCAAACAATGAATTATTTTTTTCTTCCAATCCCAAGACAAATCACTGCATTCCTGTCCATCAGTGCTGCAGCTAGAATTTAGTGATGAATGGTTCTCCATGGTTCTATGTTAGCAGAGTGTCCAGTTATGGTTTTAAGTAATCAGCACTCCCCACGTGGCCTTTCTATGTGAGAGTAAGCCAGGGCCACAACTGCTCAGTGTTTAAACTTCTGGGTCTTAGTATTTCAGGGGACTGTCCTTGAGATGACTGATGGTGATTTCCTAACCGAGCATATGCCAACCAGGTTTCTGTGATGACCACAAACAAAATAACATCATGCAGGAAGGTGACAAGGTCTGCTCAGTGATGAAGCAATGGGGCAGCAGCAGAAACCCTCCTTCTGACTAAGTGCTGAATCAACTTCAGAGATGGTACACTGAAGAACAGACTGTCAGATATGTATGTCTCCAGCCCTTCTGCGGTCAACTCGAGATGTCAAGACACATTCTTCAGGAGCAGTAAGACCAATTCCCCCATTTCCTGAGCAAACTCTAGTCTGAGTCATTCCTTAGAAACGATCCAACTGTGCACTCAGCTTGGTGACTTTTTGTCCTTTGTGCAGCTGCATCCCAAACGCAGCAAGTGACGGTGAACAGCTGCTCTACGCTATGACCTGCTGAGGCACTTCACAACTTCAGCCATGAAGTTGGTTTGGATATCAAAGAGGTTTGATGCTATCACTACCAATCCAATTGAACATCAGTGCTTTGAAAATAGTGTCCTCTAAAATCTGAGAGAAATCTGACTTGGAGAGACTTAGAGAGAACAAGTGACAATTCAAATCTTCTTGGAAAAGCACAGATGGACTAGCTCATTTCCAGGGAAAGCTGTGGAAGTGGTAGAAATCAACTTCTTTTGAAAATAAAGTTGTTGTTGGCTGAGAAAATGGCATGATTAAAAGAAAAAAAAGATTCACAAGTGCATCTTTACACTGGGGATAAAGCAGACCTACAGCTAGAAACAGTGCTAGAAGGTATCCATCAGATGCACATTTTTGGCCCAGTTATAAAATGACACACATGCTGATGGAGGGGCCAAAGGTTATGCCCTATTCTCTGTATTACACAGCATAATGAAGTAACAACGCTACAGCTGCTAGCCTGTCCCCATCTACTGGAACCAGCATGCTGTCCCTGCTCAGAAAGCCTCACGCAGGGCAGGCACACTCAGGACCCTAGATCACGCTCTCTGTGAGGAAGCCACCAGCAGTGATGGCACATGAGCTCCAATACGGAGCTCTGGCACTCATTTGGTTGGCATGGGAGCACTGCAGACACACTCTAGAGATGATAGTCAAGACACTGGGCTCACTGGCCAAGAGCACAATCAGGAGAGGACCAGGCCTTAGAGAGGTAGACTTAAGAAAGACAAGGCTGATCTCATAAGAAGAGATTCATGATGCTACTCAGTCCATAGGACAGTATGATGAGTATGATGCTCACTGCTGGGGAAAGTACAAGACAAAACACACGGCAAGAACGTCTGCAAGGAGCAGCATGCTGAGGAGATCCAGGACGCAAGAGAACTGCAAGGGCTGATTTTCACGATGTTGCAAGTGAGAGCTTCAGGGAACAACCCATTCACACTCATTCATGGCTCTCCTCAGCTTCCAGCACAACAGGGCCAAACCACACAGTATGAAGCAGTTCAACTTGACCCTCAAGTAAAACCTTTCACTGCCCATCCCTGCTGCTCTTCCACCAGGCTCTGAGAAGACATTTACTGCATAGTCATAGTATTGCCCTTAGGTCTCTGCCATAAAGAAAAAAAATGGAAAAGGTGCAAATACAAATGTCAGATATGCGGGATGTGCAGCTGCCTCTGCTCTGACCTCAGCCCAATACCTCTCCTGGTTTACACCACTTCTGCCAGGAGATGGCAGCCTCCCATCCACTCACGGCTGAAGAAAGCTGCCTTCCTGTGAGCAGGAAAACCTCTTTCCCCTGTGGACCGTGGTGGTTAACATTGTCTTAGAAACAAAGGTCAGCCCAGAACAGAAGCCTGACTAGAAAGTGCTGGAGACAAACACTTTGTTGTACAGACCACAGCCTCCATCATTGTCAGTAGCAAGAGCTTTGTCCAGTTTTGGTTGCAAGATCTGATCTTATGTATACACGAACATCCTAAGTGTTAATTATTCTGACATTGCAAAAGTACAAATGATGACCTTCAAAAGAATGATGAGTCTCAAAAACAAAGATTTTCTAACCCATCCCAGAGCATGATGCTAACTCCTATCACATTATCCACCTCGATACTAAGCAAGCTGTTGAACAAACACATGTGCCTTTCAAGTCCCGTGAGGAAAGACAGACAAGCATGCTGTGTAAGCACCTGACAGCTGCCTGCAATTGAGTCACTCAAACAGATCCACCTGGCAAGATATGACACGAAGTTAAAACCTGCAGGTACCTGAAAGCCGAGGCGCGTCAACAGAGACCAAGTGGCAACAAGAAGAGCGAGCCACCAAGGCCACGACAGCTC
The DNA here is from genome assembly GCA_028571105.1 of Tragopan temminckii. NCBI lineage: Eukaryota > Metazoa > Chordata > Aves > Galliformes > Phasianidae > Tragopan > Tragopan temminckii. The sequence goes on along the minus strand of JAOWBP010002392.1, from coordinate 20,375,181 downwards.
AGCCTTCAGTATGGTGCTCAGAGAAGAATGAGAGCATCAGAAGGGGAGGGAAGGAGTCAGATCCAGGGTCGGAACCTTCCCTACAGTCACACAGAGGAAGGTTACAAAGACCTCCCTTCAGCTGAAGCTGTGCCTGAAATTCTCTATTCCTGCTTAGCCAGCCAAGCATCCTCTCCACCATTTTCCCCTGTGACTGATCCACCTTGAACCTCAAGTACTCTGTTCTGTTTTGGGCCCCTCACTACAAGAAAGAAAGACATCGAGGCCCTGAAGTGCATTCAGAAAAGGGCAACAGGTTGTTCAGAGACTGGTGCACAAGTCTTACGGGGAGCGGCTAAGGGAACTGGGATTGTTCTGTCTGAGAAGAGGAGGCTCAGGGAATATCTTATGGCTCTCTACAACTGCCTCAAAGGAGTTGTGGTGAGGTGGGGATTGGCCTCTTCTCCTGTATAACTAGTGATAGGACGAGAGGAAACAGCCTCAAGCTGCACCACGGGAGATTCAGGTTGAATGTTAAGAAAAATTTATTCTCCAGAAGAGTGCTGAAGCGCTGGCACGGGCTGCTCAGGGAGGTGGTTGAGGCACTGTCCCTGGGAGTCTTCAAGGAAAGGGTAGATGTTGTACTGAGGAACACGGTTTAGTGGGAACTATTGGGGATAGCTGGATGGTTGGATTAGATGGTCTTAGAGGTCCTTACCAACCTTGGTGATTCTGTGATTCTATGACCATGGAGCCTAACGTTTCCTACCCCCGGCACAGCTACATAGGCCCACCTGAGGTATAAAATAAGGAAACAGGACATGATCTTGTAGTAGGGATGCAAATGGATTTGTTCTTCCTTGAACAGAAATGAACCTCCCACAGAAAACTGCCAGCTCCTCCAGTGAGTCCTACCCAGGAATTCAATTTCTTTGGTGATTCTTCTGGCATTTCTTTCTCATCTTCTTGCCAGATGTTTCCAAGGGAAACATTCTCTAACTAGAAGCATGGGTACCTAGTTGAGTTGCACAACTGCAACTAGCATAAATACACATGAAACAATTGCAGTCATGGTTGTGCTCCTGTAAACAAAAATCTCTTATTTGTTAAAATCTGACCCATAATTCCTGCTTTCCTGGGTACTTCTGGAGTAACAACACATACTGCTAGTTCGTTAAATTCCTGTGTGCTCTGGAAGAACCGTATCACAGACAAATCACTAAGCCAGCATGCAAGTGTTGTACCGTTAAATCAAACTGTTGCTGTCAAAAATCAAGAGCATCTTGACTTCTGTAAGTCCGTATATACGTGTGTGTGTGTGTGTGTGTGTATGTGTGAGCATGTGTATATATATTACACAGAGTAATAGTGTAACATTTATAGCATACATATGAATGCACATATATCCGTAAAATTGTACCACTGTGAGAAACTAGATACAAGAAGAGAATGGAGCACAGCAGCTTGACTTGTTATGAGAAAAATAAACAGCATATGGATCTGCTAAGAAAGCTTGTAAGACAGATGACCTAAAATTAGCACAAGATGATTCGTATGCAATATGTTCTTTTAAAAGTACAAAGACATTAGTAAGTATCACAGTTCAAATCCTTTCCTCCTTTACTGACCTGCCAAAACCTCAGGTCCAGATTGCACGGCTCTCCCCAAAGCAATGACATCATTAGCACCTGAAGTAACATCAAGAATGCAGCTGGCAGGTTAAACACAGTGCTCTGGGCTCAGATGTTGGCAGGTAAATAGCTTGAGTTCACATTTCAGTCAGAATAGAAAGAGAAAAGAGAGCTAACACTCTGAGAAGGGCTGCAGAAGCCATGATAGCCAAGAGCAAAACTGCAACAAAGAAAAACTCCTGAGTAACAGCAATGAATGTGGCATCACTTTATGTTGGTTTACTGCATTCTCACTTGAGCACATAAAGATTCAGACTGAAGGCAGACAGAAACCAGGCATTACTGAAAATAAAAACGACCATCAAAATTGCAGGCAATCTATCCCAAATAGCCTCAAAGTATCTCCTTTTACTCAGTGATTAACAAACAGAACAAAGCACAAATACCTTCAGTGTTGTTTTCCGTCCAGCTATTCCACAGTTCTGTGCTGAGGGATGAAACAGTGAGAGCCGCCTCCTCACTCAGTGCCCCCATTGCTGTGTAATGCAAACAGATGCTGACTGAAACAGAAAACTCAGCATGGCTATTCAAGGTTCATTTCATCCAGATAACATTTACTCACTTCATGCACTTCTGATGCAATGCAGAAATGCATGATTTAGGAAGTTCTTGCCTCAAACCTCCTTTTGTTACAGAGCTACTATTATGATTGTAGGGAAAACAAACATTTGCAGAATCCTTAAATGCACATCCATTCTTTTCTCCATTCTATTATACATGTAACTTCTGGCACAGATACCTGCAACGTACTACAGACAATGTTGCACCTATTTAACAAAGAAATTTCTTTTAGCAAGGTCTTGGTTCCATTCCATCCTTTAAAACCTTGCCCACTTTCAAAAAGAAGTGAAACAAATCTGCTTCACATTGCCATGGTTCCCACCCCTACAGCTTATTTCAGAAAGACTAAACTCTTCCTCAGGAAAGCCCGGTATACCACAACATGGAAAAGCCCCTCCAAACCCACCTTTCAGCAAAATGTAGATGAGCATTCCAAATGCCATCGCAAGCAGCTGCTTTAACAGTTGCTTTGCAACTCTCCTTTGCCGGTGCTCGTTGGCTCCACTTACCTGTGCTGCTGTGTTTTCTCTTGCACTTATACGCCACGAAGCGTCATTTGCTGCTCTCACCAATCAAAAAAAGGTGCGTCTGGCAGCAAGCTCAGCCCTTAGGGCAACCACACATTTATTTAGGAAACTGCTATTATCTAGCACTGGGATCGGGTTTTCTCTTGAAACCCCAGTTTCCTATTACCCGTGGGCATTGTTGTGCACGCAGAGATGTAGTTTTAGAGAGACCTGGCATCTGCCAGAGCAGATCAATGATATACGGCAAAACCAGAAGGCTGCAAAACAAACAATAACGTGAGAAATGAGATCTTTGGTCTCTCGGTGATAAAGTCTTACATTACTTCCAGGAGGGTGGTCAGCATTCAGCCTGTTGCTCCAGTCAGGAGCCAAGGTCCAGCCCCTGCTGTGCTCTAGTTCCTGCTACACTTCAGCTCCTCCTCATCCAGAAAAGGAATGGTGAGAACAGCCGTGCTGAGACTGAGAAGTGATCAGACAGAGATAACGGTGATATTCCCCATCAGTGACTGCCAGCAAAAGGCCTTTGATCGCAGCTGGAGCTGTGCAAGGGTGGCCACCTGGAGCTGTGCAGACACACAGTGAGAGTGATCATGCTTTTTACATTAAGTATCTGTAGGTCTTTAATACCTGATATACACGTTTCTTAACACCACTCTCCACAGCCCTAAATGCTGTGAATTCCTTTGTCACAGGCAGCAGGACTCCTCTGCAACGTTGTTATGTAGCAGTGGGGCAGATCACCAAGAAGGCCCAGCTCAATAATGGAAAAACAGATCAACAGCCTCAAAACTCTTCACTCTCACCCCAAGAGAGCTGCTATCTTCACCCCAATTTCAGTTTTCCCACTGTGAGCTTCAGAAAATAAAAAAACTTTTTACATCTTAATCTTTTCTTTAGCCAAAACCTAATGACAGATGCTCTAGCAACTTCAGTCAGCTTGAGTTCTACCTCTGCACCAAGCTCTTTGGTGATGTATGGGATTCAGTGTAACCACTTCATAAGCTCAGGGAAAAACACAAGCTGGTTATGCACACTTTAATTATGTGTTCTGATGTCATGGGCTGCATTCCAGGAGGCTTTTCCTTTCCTTCTGTATCCTGAATGGCTGCATGCCTGCACATTGATCGAGTGCAGCCTGTGCACTCCCCACTTGCCAGGACTGGCGTTTGTGCTACCTGCAGAACCTTTGCTATCAGCCCCAAGCAGGGAGCTTCCTTTCAACATACCTTTACACAATGGGAGTTTAATCCAGTGTGAATGTGAGCAGTGGCTCTGCCATTGGGCAATGCAGTGGGTGCGGCAAGAAGAGGGCAGCAGATGGGGCTGTGGCTGACCCCACCTGGCCTGATCCTGGCACATGAGCACACTTTGCAGGCTGGAAATAGGAGTCATAACCCTTCTGCAGGTTGCAGTGGAGAACAGATGCGTCTGGCAGCTCTGAAAACAACATGCCACTAAGCGAAACCTTGATCCTGCTGGCTTTATGTCATTCTAACTCACTTGTGGGAGGTGAAAAGAGAAAAAGCTGAGGATGCACTATGAACTGCTGGGAGGATATGACAGAGGCAGACTCATTCCAGTGACATAAGCAAAGTGCCTTGAGTTGTTATTCTGTCAAAAATGCAGACTCTATTTTTAGCTAAAGCAAAGTAAATGAACACAGATTTGGAAAAGCAATGCAAACAGGTGAAATAAAGGTAATGAATGAACACGCAAAAGGCTGCTGTTGTTCCACTCTTCAGATAGAAAGGAAAAAAAATCCAACCCAAACTGTATCAAAGTATCTCACAGAAAGGTTAGGAGAATGTGCAAATTTTATTCCATCCGAGCCAGTGATAGGTCGAATGATCTGAGCATCATCTCCACATGCACCTGGATACCCTTAACATTCTCATAACCCCTCATTTTGAACAGATACGTGGGTGTCTGCACTATTGGTTCCATACACTTAGTAATGGATCTGTTGAGCTATTCTGCAAAAAAATGCATTAATGCAAAACTCTCAGAAAGAGCATCAGAAGAAACAAGCAGCACAGAAGCAATGCTCCATCTGTTTCTTTTTTTTTTTTTATTTTGGTATGCACTTTTTTTTTAAATAAACAGAAGTAGTATTTAGCCACACCTTTTTGTTTTCTTACTTTTTTGAGTAGTCTTGAATCTACTGGCAAACACTAAAGGCTCTTGATTAAAATAAAGTTTCCCCAACCAAGATAAAAATATGGAGAGAGCAACCCAAATTGACTCCCACTGGCTTCAATGGGAACCAGGATAGGCTCTTCAAGTCAATACAGCGTATGCATATTAAAAGTGGCATCCTAGCAGTAACATGACTCTCTAACTCCTACACTGCATGAGACTATTCTGAATCCACCTTTGGAACTCAAAGTTCAGGGTACAGAAACACACTGATAATCACTCCTCTCCCATTTATTTTTATGATTTCTATTTCCTTTTACAGCAAGCATCTTATTATCTCACATAGTTCTCTTTAAGAAGCAAAATATTGTCAACAAATACACATAGGGCTCAGCCTTATACCAGGAATTAAGAACCCTTCATGTTGCTTCACAAGACAAGAGAATAAACAAATGGCTTAAATTCCAATACAAGCATTTCTGCCATGGGTAAACTTTTGATTTTCTCTTCTTCTTCCCCTCCATCTTATACAAAAAGTACATACATAGCAGCTTTAACAACATTCTATCCAACTGAAGTCCCATCCAATCACATCATCTACTCAAAACCTTTTTGTGGCATTATGCATGAAAACACTGTCAACCAAATTCAGACATATAAAGTAAACAATTCGGATCTCACAACTGCAAGTACTTCACACGCACCTCTTGCATACATTTCATAGGAGAGTTTAGCCAATACTGAAGTATCCAGAACAGCTTTAAATGTGTACTGAGCATTTATATTCACTGCCAGAACTACTGTCTGGTAGCTGAAACAAATTCAAGCCTTTTGTTCCTTTCAGACTCCGGATCACTGTTATCTAAATGCTTTCCGACTTCAAATTACACCCAGGACATTCCACATTTTCAATAGATATCCACTACGTTGAAACCTACTTTTCATACAGATTGAGCATACCTAATGCTTAAATAATCTCATCAATAGCATCCCATCTCAAAATATACAAGCATAATTCAAGCTCTGGAATTCAAGTTTAGTTCTTCACTTCCACGCACACAGTTGACCAACAACATGGTACCAACAAAGTCTGCACCATCCAATTCAGCGTTGCTCACAGTAAGTCAGCAGGAGGTAACATAAAGTATCATAACAGTTTGTAAACCATCAAGTTCAATACAGTTTACATGAAAAAATAAATACAATGTAGAAATAAATATCTTTCTAGTAAAAAATAAAGGTTTTGTATAACAATAAATAGAACAACTTGCATTCTTCTTCTGAGACAGCCCACTTTCTCTAGTAAATGAGCTTCTTAGCAACTATCAGTGTGTTCTTCAGAAGCATTGCAACAGTCATAGGTCCCACCCCTCCTGGCACTGGAGTGATGAAGCCAGCCTTCTTCTTCACTTCTAAGAGAAAAGAGAGAAAGGGATTGACTAAGAATGTTTCCAAAAACTTTCTTCTCATTCATTTCTCCAGATAAATCCAACTGGCAACAAACTTAAAAGGACCATGATTTAGACAATACTGAAGAATATGTGAAAAGTTACAGCAGAAGTCTTCCCAAATCCAAAGTAGTTCCAGGATGAGTTTGAAGGACGTGGTGGTGATGTGCTGACAGTTGGACTAGATGATCTTAGCAATCTTTTCCAATCTTAATGATTCTATGATTCTGTGACAGGATACAGTCAGGACCAGAGTTGCAAGGCAGTCCTCTTCTTGTGAATGTCATTACCCAGGCACCAGTTTTGGGCTATGGTTTCCTCACCAGCTTAAAGCAATCTGCCTGCAGAAGGCTGCCTTTTCCCCATGGGAGTACACACCTCCACCCAGCCTGTGGTCAGCCACCTAAACTGTGTGCTTCTGAGGAGCTGCAAGAAGAGCAGGAGTCCATCAAGAAGCACAAACATAGTGAGGTTGCCTCTTCAGCCTTCTTCCCCCACTGCAACCTGAAGCTTCTAATGAAGATACTCTACCATCAGAAAAGGGAACTTCAGAAAACCACGGTGGGAGAAAGTACAGCTTTCTGGTTGGTTTGTTTTCTGCTTCTCAACACGGGCAAAGAACAAAACAGAGCTGAGTCTGTAGAAAAACAAATTCCCATTGCAACAACAGCCATAAATGCTCTGCTCCTTCAGAGAAGGTGTG
>JAOWBP010002392.1:20327256-20346904 GCA_028571105.1 Tragopan temminckii | reverse complement strand
AAGAAGGAGCATATTTTTGTATGCTGCAATTAGTGAATTAATAAAGTTAGTTTTTTGGAACTTCTCTTTGTGGTTTTCAGTACTATAAAACTACTTTGAATGTAAAAACTGAAGTTATAAACATATTCCTGAGGCATGCAATGCAGTCACCATACAAAAACTGTACACTAGATTCATTTCTGTTATCACTTGGACTGGGGCCTTAACCTACACCAGGAACACTGTTGACATTATTAGAATCACTTAGGTTGGAAAAGACCTCTAAGTCCAACTCTAGCCCATCCCCACTACGACCACTGGTCATGTCTCTTAGTGCCACATTTATAGGATTCTTGAACACCTCCAGTGTAACACAGTGGAAAGCACAGCAGTGACAGCAGAGCAGCAAGATCATGGGCTGCAACAAGGCTGTTACATTTAAGCAAATCCAATCATGGTCAGAGAAATAAAGGAAAGAAGCTGCTTACCTTCAGAAGGCCTCAGGAACACAGGAGCTACCAAGGAGATACCGTTGCTCTTACTACCAGTCCTTAAATGAGGTCTGGGAAGGGGTGGATCCTGGCTTCACCCCTCCTGGTCATTCTGGTGGATTGCATGCACCTGAGTTCCCCGGGGTTGGCCCTGCCTTCCCACCAGGTGCTCAATCACTGCTTTAGTCTGTGACTTAGCATTTCTGTTACATTCAGGGATTGTGACTCCACCACCTCCCTGGGAAGCCCATTCCAATGTTTCGCCACTTTCTGAGAAGAAACTTTTCCTGATATACAACCTGAGCCTCCCCTGGTGTAACTTAAAGTCATCACCTCTTGTTGTTTGAGAGAAGAGGCTGACCTCCACCTTGCTACAGCCTCCTTTTGGGGAACTGTAGAGAGCAATAAGGTCTCCCCTGAGCTCCCTCTTCTACAGGCTGAACAATCCTAGTTTGGTATCATCTGCAAATTTATGAGGGTGCATTCAATCCCCCAGTCCAGATCATTAATAAAGGGCCAGCCTCAATACTGATCCCCAGAGAACACCACTAGTGCCAGCTGGATTTAACTCTATTCACTACCACTCTCTGGGCCTAGCCTTCCAGCCAGTTTTGTATCCAGCAAAGAGTGTACCTATCCAAGCAATAGGCTGCCAGCTTCTCCAGAAGAATGCTATGGGAGACAGTGTCAAAGGCTTTGCTGAAGTCTAGGTAGACTATGTCAACAGCCTTTCCCTCATCCACCAAGCGAGTCACCTGTTCATGGAAAGAGATGAGGCTGGTCAAGCAGGACTTGCCCTTTGTGATCCCCTCACTGTCCTGCATATGCTGCATGATTGCACTCAGGACGATCTGTTCTGTGATCTTTCCCCGTACTGAAGTCAGGTGACAGGCCTGTAGTTCCCCAGATACTCCTTCCGACCCTTCTTATAGATGGGCATCACATTAGCAAGTCTCTAGTTGTCTGGAACCTCTCTGGTTGACCAGGATTGCTGTTTTAAAAAAAAGAAAAAAACCCACATAGGTAAAGGCTATAGGTGGAGCTGTGCCTGTTTCGATTAACGTGGTTTACAATGGCACATACAGCTATAGCATGGTAAAAATACATAGTATGATGGCGGAGATCTGGAAATTGGCATTAGGGTTAAGTCATCGATTCTTTTTCTCTGCAGCTGTCATTGTTGAGCATCCTCTTTATTAGCAGCATTGTGCTGGCAAAATAAGGCTGCTTGTCTCAATTAGTGATCCGTTGGCTGACCTTAAGGTGAAGTTGTAATACTAGCAGAGAAGCACAACAGAGGCTCAGTGGGATGACCCATTGGGGTGTAGGGCTGGTCACTGGCTGTGGTGGTGTGAGTTGACCTGGGGAGGCCAGCATTGTGGTGGTTGTTAGAGCACTCTTTAGTTCTTGAGCTTTCTCGTTTTGATTAGACCCAGCTTTGACATAATGTACTCTTCTCAATCTGCAAAGGAGTTTGATTTCCATGTCCGTTGGCCTGGAGTGAAGCTCCTCACATCTCTCCTAAAGCAGCAAGGGCCTCAGGTACAGCAGATCATCCTCGTCAGTCCCATGGGTGAGTGCTGCAGTGTTCTACTGCTGAGCTTTAAGCTGGAAGCTCAGCAAATGTGGTGAAGGGTTGGAGGAATCTGGAGCATGGAGTGCTAAAGACCTTTAGCAAGAAAAATCTGCATCTTTTGCACTCATTTCTAATGCATTTCTTGCAGGTGTGTCCAGACTGATGGATTTACTAGCAGACTCCAGGGAGGTTATACGCAATGATGTAAGTACAGAGCAGCAGCCGTTTAGCCTTCATCATCAGCGGCTGCCAACTGGATGGTCATGGTGGGTGGGATGCAGTTGTGTCTTGTGATTCTGGCCAAGGCTTAGGCTGCTTGTTTAGCATTCTTCTGAGAGCTGTGACTTGTAAAAAGTGATGTTCTATAGTAAACTTGGTAAAACTTCAGTGTAATCACTTCTCCCCTCTGCCCGCCAAGGGAGTCTTGTTGTTACAGCAGCTGACAAAAAGCAATGCAGCCATACAGAAGATTGTTGCCTTTGAAAACGCCTTTGAGAGACTCCTGGATATTGTAACGGAAGAAGGAAACAGTGATGGAGGTATAGAAATATCTGAAGCTTTTCCACAGGCCTGTGTTTCTGTGCCTGAGTTCACAGCCAAATCTATTAAATGTTGGTGTAGGGGGAGAGACAAAAAGGATTAGAAGAATGAGCAGCAGAGATGCAGCACATGGGTACTGCTTTGTTTTTCTTAACAATGCGTGATTTGCCACAAATTGTAGTTTGCTGCAAGATCTGTTTCATTACAAAGCTATGTCTCTGCTCAATGATACTCTGCAGGAGAAGTTAGTGTACCTCTTCTCTCCCAGCTGAAGTATCACAGCTATGTTGGCATGGAAGGATTGAACAAATCAAAGTTGCAAAGGGCAGCTAATTGTAAGAAACTTGGTATGTCAACTCCTGTGTGCCAAGAACTTGCTGCTTTCCCCCTCCAACATGTGTGTTCCCCCTGCCTGTGCCTTGTTGAGGGCAGATTCCCAGCTGTGCTCTGCAACAGCAGTGGGATGGGGGAATGTGGCAGCTGCTCTGTGTCACCCACTCTTAGGTCTGATACTGCCATGTGCCCTAATACGTGCGAAGGCCAAACCTTTGTCCTTTCTGTGAAGTCCAGACTGGAAGGCATCCTAGCAGGAGACTGCCTCTATTAGTGTTGTCTTCCAGACAGAGTTATCTGAGGCTTGTCTCTGACAGTGTGCTCTTTGGAAAAACAGTTTTTTGCTTCAGACTGGCAGAAGAGCCATAGTTATGGTTTCATGTGAAATATGTCAGATCAACGTTGATGTATTTCATTTAGTGATCTTTGATTATTTGTTCACGCATGAGATTCAGTTCTTAATCAAAAGGTGATGCTCCTGAGAATGAAGAGTTCAGAAGTGTAGGTCCTGTTCCTTCTGGAACATATCAACAAGTGGAGAAACAAGCCATTGCTCTGCTTCATTTTGGATAAATTTTTTCCTTTGTTGTCTCACCAGGAATAGTGGTGGAAGACTGTCTCCTCCTCCTACAAAACTTGCTGAAGAATAACAATTCCAATCAGAATTTTTTTAAAGAAGGTTCCTACATTCAGCGCATGAAGCCGTGGTTTGAAGTTGGGGATGACAACTGCGGTTGGTCTGCACAGAAAGTAACTAATCTCCATCTCATGCTGCAGGTAAAACATGGCACCTCGCTTCTGTTAACAATATCAACAGATGTCTTTTCTTCATTTCAGTAACAGTGTACCCGTATCAGTGAGATATCCCTCCTGCTGCAGGTGCTGTTTCCAAATTGTGACCTTGCAGTGGGTGGCATGTCAAACAACTTCATTATGTGTAACTTACGATATAACAGTGATTGGAGTTAAGTATATCACCAGGGATGTTTTATACAGAATCCTCCTTTATGAGTTTGTATGCAATTATGGTGAGCTGAGTAATAAAAGAGTTACAGCCTCATTTCTTATTACTGAGTTGCAACATCTGCACTGGGGTCACACACTTCAGAATTTTGGAGAGCTACACCAAACTCAGAATCAGATGGGTGAATTTAGTTCTGTGTTTTGGAAGCTCTTGGGCTCTCCTCACATATGCACCTTTCTTTTTTCCCCCAGCTTGTCCGAGTGCTTGTGTCCCCCACGAACCCCCCAGGTGCTACCACCAGCTGCCAGAAGGCCATGTTTCACTGTGGGTTGCTACAGCAGCTCTGTACCATCCTGATGGCAACCGGAGTTCCTGCTGATATCCTGACAGAGGTAAGAGGGAGCAAATTTTTCCCATACCAAGATGTCAGACTGTATAATTGTGTTGTGTGTAGATCATTGCTCTTACTGAACTACAAAATATGTAGCTATTGACCTGTTGCATTTTTTCTCTGTCCTCTTTGCAGACCATTAACACTGTGTCAGAGGTCATCCGAGGGTGCCAGATGAACCAGGACTACTTTGCTTCTGTGAATGCACCTTCAAACCCACCGAGGTAGGGGAAGAGAAGTGTACAACTGTTGGGTAATGATGTGTTGCACAGGCAGAGGCAGTGTCCTGTAAAGGACTTGTACATTCAAGACAAGACAATAGCCAGGTCGTTGGGGGGCTGGAACTGGATAATCTTGAAGGTCACTTCCAACTTGAGCCGTTCTATAATTCTAAGACACTTGTTGTTCATCAGCCATTTGTTTCCACACACAGTTCTGTCCTGATGGTTTTCTTTTCCCTTACCAACAGGCCTGCCATCGTGGTGCTGCTGATGTCTATGGTGAATGAGAGGCAGCCCTTTGTGCTCCGCTGTGCCGTGCTCTATTGCTTCCAGTGCTTTTTGTACAAAAACCACAAAGGACAAGGGGAAATTGTCTCAACACTTCTGCCATCGACCATTGACGGTACGCAGACAATCACCTCTGCAGTGAAAGCTCTGATCCAGAAGAATTTCTTTCTGCATGAGCTGTTATGTTGTGCAGAATTATTTCCCTGCAATTGAGTGTCAGATCCAAGCACAATGATTTGGTTATGATTACTCTAAAACTTGAAATAGATGGCCTTTAATTTTTCTGTGTATTAACCATAGGCTTATGTCGTACGTATTTAGCTGATTGTCTGGCTTGTGCTAATCTGCTGTGTGCCTCTGGCCTCTCTGGCAGCCACAGGGAGCTCTGTGTCGGCCGGGCAACTGCTCTGCGGGGGCCTCTTCTCCACGGACTCGCTCTCCAACTGGTGTGCTGCTGTGGCCCTGGCCCATGCACTGCAGGAGAATGCCGCTCTGAAGGAGCAGCTCCTGCGAGTACAGCTGGCGACGAGCATTGGCAACCCACCCGTGTCGCTGCTGCAACAGTGCACCAACATACTCTCACAGGTACAGCACTCTCCAGCCTGGCCTTGGGCTGAAATTCCACAAGTTTGGGAAAAGCATTCTTCCCGAGCAGGTGCATTGCAGGAAGGATTAGTGTCAGCCTGATGAGAGAGAGGGCTCTCTCGTCCTGATTTTAGGACTTGCTTAAAGCCCCCTACACTCGTGGGTGGGGAGAAGAGGCATATTCTGCTTTTCCATCAGCAGAGCCTGGTTGGTGGTGCAGGGGATTCAGACTTTGGGGAATGTTTCTGCAATGTGTTCTGCTCCTAGTTCCTGAGTAACACATGTGTAACTTGCAGGGCGATAAGATCGACAGACGGGTATGTATCTGTTGGCACAACTGTGGCACTTCCTTGCCCAAAGTGGCCTTTTCTTTTGCCTTGGGTTTGCTGGGAGATTTCCCTAACTGCTCCTCCATGTGTTCCCACTCACAGCTCTGTGTTGCAGTTGGATTTGGTTTTTCCTGGCATAGCCATAACCACTTCTTTCTGTGTCTTCTGGGGGTGCTCCACATCACTCTGGGATAAGGATCTTGGGATACACGGGTGCTTTCTTTCCATGGGGTGTACTCATTCACCACCTATCCACCTCATAGATGCACTTGTAAAACAAATTGCAGCTATTACACAAATTACAGTCAGAAATGCTGTGTGTTCAGGCTGCCTGCAGCCAACAGTTAGTGCCATCCAAATTGGGAATGTGCTGCTGATCTCCTGGCTTCTAAAGCAAACTTGTGCTGAACCTGCACTGAATCCACTTCCTGTATTGTACATACATATATGCTGTAGTGTTGTCTGTAGGGCAGGAGCTCTGGGGAAAGCGGTTCCCAGTGGTTTGGGGCCAGTGTGAGGTGTAAGGAACACCTAATCGAGAAAAATGAGCAGTCTGTATCTCCATTAGTTAGTGGTGCTTGCAGATTGGGAGCATCAGGGCATGTTCTTCGCAGGGGTTTCTGTACCACGCTGAGTTACACAGTTGGCTGTGCCATGGGGCTGTTAATGCATCTAATCAGTATGTATCAGTACAGGTTGGGGGCTGAGATGATGAAGAGGAGCTCTGTGGAGAAGGACCTTGGGGTCCTGGTGGGCAACAGGGTGACCATGGGCCAACAGCATGCCCTTGTGGCCAACAATACCAGTAGTATCTTGGTTGACCAACAGCTGACCAACAGTTGACCATGAGCCAGCAGTGTGCCCTTGTGGCCAAGAGGGCCAATGAGACCCTGGGACGCATTGCAAAGAGTGTGGCCAACGGGTTGAGGGAGGTGATCCTCCCCCTCTATACTGCTCTGTGAGGCCACAGCTGGAATATTGTGTCTAGTTATGGGTTCCCTAGTTCAAGAAAGAAAGAGAACTGCTTGAGCAGAGGGCCACAAAGATGATTAGGGGCCTGGAGCATCTCCGTTATGAGAAAAGGCTGAGAGACCTGAGGCTGTTCAGCCTGGAGAAGACCTAGAGCAGATCATTTTGCTGTTTATAAATATCTAGAATGCAGTAGTCAAGTGGATGAGGAAAGTGGATTGCAGGAAAGCTGTGGACAAACCCTGAGCAATGATTGCTAACGCAGTATGCAGTGCTTATTGTGCACACCATGCAGGCGGGTGCTGTGCAGGGCTGGTGGCTGCATTCTGTGCTGTTCTGATGTGGCTCACCTGTACCTCTGGAAGTCAGGAAGATGATGAAGACAGCTCCAAATGCTCTCCCGCCCATGCGCACAGTGTTAGGGTTAGCGCGACAGTCTGGGTGTAATTCAGTGGTGGATTATTTTTTGCCCTCTTGGAAAATACTGTTTTTCCAAGTGGTCATGACATGCTGCAAATCTCAGCAGTTGGCACTCAACAGTGCAATTAGCACTCCCTTTTCTGGTGTAATGCAAATGTTATCTTGTCTGAATAGAAAGGTATTTCAGTGTTTATTTACCTAGTACAGAGCATTAGGAATGCGTGACAGTTCTTAGGCAGCAGCACATGGAGGTGTTATAGCAGTGTGCTTCTTAAAGGGAATCCTCAGCTGAGGTTTTGCACCTTGTTCCTTTCTTACAGAGCTGTGTGTGTGTTCCTTCATGTTACCCTGATATTAATATAAATGCAGAACTAATTGGTTATGGTTTTCTATTGATGCTAATTTGCATTGAGTCACATTTGACATCTGTGTTGCTTGTTGGTTTGCACTGAGAACAGCTAAAATGAATGGGTTCATACTTGTGTCGTAGAGCTGTGCTCAGCAGAACTAACAAATGGGGATTGTCAAAGGTGTGACCTGTGTTTTTTTACATGAGTGAAAAGGTGAGTTGTGAATTGGCGCAGCAGTTTTGGGCTATAAAAGCCTTTCATTGTGGGAAGAGAGTGATGGGGATTTTGTTCCTTTCAGGGCAGCAAAGTGCAGACCCGAGTTGGACTGCTGATGCTGCTCTGCACGTGGCTAAGCAACTGCTCCATTGCTGTCACACACTTCCTGCACAACCCAGCCAATGTGCCCTTTGTATCCTTGACCTGGTTGCAGGTTAACATTACTTACCTGGAAGTCACTTGAATTATTCCTGTTAAAATCAAATGTTTAAGTAGTCAGTTTGCAGGGATACTTGTCAATATAAAAGCAAACACACTGGGACAGGAAAGGAAAACTTTGGAACAAAGTACTGCGTATGCTCTGTGCTTATGGAATATCTCCAGTGTCCTTAACGAGAGCTGCAGCTGACAGGACAGATTGCTGAGAACCTGGGAGAGGAGGAACAGCTGGTGCAGGGCCTCTGCGCACTGCTGCTTGGCATCTCCATCTACTACAACGACAACTCTCTGGAAAACTACAGGAAGTGAGTGTGATGTGGGAACAAGAGCAGGCAGTCAGTGAGGGGCAGATGGTGCTTTAAGGGTTGGGAATGTTTGAGTGACTGTTTGCCATGTGCATTCCTTCCAGAGTGCAAATTAGTGGGCCCAACCGGGGAGAGATCATTGCTCTGCTTCATAGCTGTGTGCTCTTCAGTTGTGAGCAAATGGCACACTGAGCAATCTCGACTGTTGAATGCTACTGTGGATAGTCACAGTTGTAACTGGGGAAACAACTGTTCTGTTTTATTGTTTCTCTCAAGTGTAGCATTATAGAATAAAATCATAGACTCCATAGAAAGGTTTGAAAAGACCTCTAAGATCACCAAGTCCAATCGCCAACCCATCCCCACCATGCCTACCAACCATGTCCCTCAGAACACATCTCCATGGTTCTTGAACACCTCCAGGGACAGTGACTCCACCACCTCCCTGCGCAGCCTGTGCCAGTGCCTCACCATTGTGATGTGTCTCCTCCTTTCAGAGAGAAGCTGAAGCAACTCATTGAGAAGAGGATCGGGCGGGAGAACTTTGTTGAGAAGCTCGGCTTCATCAGCAAGCACGAGCTGTATTCCAGAGCTGCACAGAAGCCACAGCCTGGCTTTTCCAGCCCCGAGCACATGATGTTCGATCATGAATTCACCAAGCTGGTGAAGGAACTGGAGGGTGAGAGACACTGCTTATTTCTATATTCCTTGTTATGAGCTGATGGCTGAACTGCTGAATGTCCCATTAACAGCGGTGTGATGGAGTTAAAATGCAGTACCTTCTCTTCTGTTTTTTAAGACTGTGTGTGACCACTGTATTTTCTCCAAAGTACACACTGTGTTTATCATTTCCTTCGCTGAGTTACACTGGGGGAGGATGGAACTGCTGTGAGGACAGAACAGATGAATGAAGCAGGCTGTGGCTGATGGCAGCTGTTGTTGGCAGGTGTCATAAGTAAAGCTATCTACAAGTCCAGTGAAGAAGATAAAAAAGAGGAGGAGGTCAAGAAGACCCTGGAGCAGCATGACAACATAGTGACCCACTACAAAAAGGTCATCAGAGAACAGGTGAGGATCAGTGGCACCATGCTCTCTGCTCTCACCTTTCGAAAGGTGATGGCTGAGATGTGGCTGAAAGAGGAAATAGTGGAGAAGTAGAGCTGAGTAACTTCTCTAATGGGGAATGCAATAGTGCCCCATAGCTCAGGGGCCTGATGTGGCTGCAACCTGCACCAGTGCGGTTGGGGTTAAGTGACACCTTCAGACTTCCAGTGAGTGTTCTAACTGCAGATGCCTCTGCTGCTTCCAAGGCTTTGTGAGCCAAACACCTGTAGGCTGCTGTGGGTGCAAAGAAAAACCCAAGGGCAAGATTGCCTATCTCCTTCTCTCCCTGTCCCTGGTGTGGGGATGCTGGAGCTCTTTTCCAAAGGTCTGGAAGGAGTTGGGCTCTGTACCAAACTGCTGCAGTCTCCTCCCAGCCCTTTGACCCAAGAATCCTGTCTGTATTGGCATGGAGTCCTCCTTTTCATCACAGGCAGCACTGACAGCCTCACTGAACAGTGTTTTGCATTCTGGGAAAGGGTTTGCTCTTCTTTCCCTTCCTATGGTGCTATTTTCCAGTATTACTGCAAGTGCTCTCTTTTCTTTTCCAGGATCAGGAGCTTGAGGAGTTAAAACAACAAGTTAGCACATTAAAATCTCAAAACGAGCAGCTTCAGGTGACAGTCACGCAGCAAGTGTCGCAGATCCAGCAACACAAGGACCAATACAACCTCCTTAAAGTGCAACTAGGTATGCTTCAGGAGGAATAATGAACAGTGGCCTCACTGGTACTGGAGATCTTGTGTAGGTTGTGGCAAGCTATGGAAGAAATACATTCATCAAGGGTTGACAGTGACAAGTGAGAGCTCTATGTAGCGCTTCTGGAAGCACTGAACAATTCCATGTAGCTGGGTTCTGCAGTTAGAATGGCTTGTGTGGCTCTGTGAGGGGGAAGGAAGAGGGAAATGAATCCACTCATTTTTGGGATAAACAGTTTAAATGATGTCACTGACCTTTGTTATAAATTGTCTGCTAGGAAAGGACACGCAGCACCACAATTCCCATGGCGACACGCTGCAGGTGAATGGCATTCAGCTGGAAGAAGTGAGCAAACTGCGAGAGGAGCTGGAGGACTGGAGGAACAGGCATGAGCAGCTGCAGGGGCAGCTCAAGGAGAAGGATGCTGTGATTGAGAACCTGGTGAGAGCCAAAAAGCTGTCAAGAGCCAATAATCCCAGCAGAACTGGTTGACAGGGCTGTGCTATGTTTTTTCTGTCATTTTTTTTTTGCCTTATACAGTGAAGGCCATCCATGTAATGGCATCGTGCAACCGTAGCTGATGATAACAAAGATGGTGAGGGATGGCTCAAGCAGAGACTTCTTTTTGCTTCACACTGTTCCTGGGAGTAGCCTATGTAGCTGTGAGCTGTGGTGCTGTAGGATCTCACTTTGTGTTCAGACCACAGAACTGTGTTTACTCTGTATAGCTTAATGTTTAATATTCCTGTTGCTATTACAGAAGTCCTTGCAGTTGGAAACAGGGACGGAACAATCCTCACAGCGGAGCAGCTCTGGAGGCATGGAACACAGTGCTGAACTGCAAAAGGTGAGCAGTGTGCTTTCAGCAGAGCTACATGAGAAGCAGTAGCTCAGAATTGGACAGAAGCTGTGTCTGGCTACAGAGCTGAGGATGGAGTGCTGAGCACCATCATCTCACTGATGGCCCTCTTTTTGGTGGTGATGCCAATCTCAGAGCATTGAGATGGTGTACCTAAAAACAAATCAGCTACCTTTGCCAAGCAGCTTCATGCCAGCAACAGAAATTCAGCTTGCACGCAGGACTCAGGAGAACCTTTTGTTTTCCATTGCATAATATTGTGAAGTATTTATAGGAAAGTTTCCAGGTGCACTTCACTCTGCAATTCATAGTGCAGAGTAAGTGCCTGCATGCCTGTGGGCTCCATGATTTCAGGTGGCTGCTCCTCAACAAATACCTGGCAGTGTTTCAAAAGCAGACTGCACATTGTGATTGGGAAACTGAGGCTGGGAAGCAATTGCCCTGGTAGATTTAAATTAACAGGAGCCTGGCGTGAAGAACTACTGTCTCAAATGAAACATGCATTTCTTTTTGTTTCCCAAAGGAATTGGAGCTGCTCAGGACTCAGATCCAATTGCAGACAGCAGAAATCTCAAAGCTTCAGGCTGAGAACCAGAAGCTACAAGCCATGGTACTGGTGACACCATATCTTTCCTTTGGGGACAAAACCTTCTTTCTGAGCTCTTGGTAGCTCTGTTTCTACATCAGACTTGTGACAACACACATCAGCAAGGCATTTCAGCAGTGTTAAATGAAGCAAAGGGTGATCTAGAGAAATCCTTTCTAAGGTAGGAGGAGACCTGACTTCAGTCAGTGCTCTGTGAGGACATTGCTCATAGTGGTTTTAACACAGGTATCTATTATTCAGTGCTTTGAGCTTATTCCATGACCAAAACACCAAAATTCTCCCATTACATTTTTGTATGGTTATTCTTTCAAATATCAGAGGATTTGAGTTTGGAAATGAACACACGACAGTTTGGCAAACAGCAACTGCATCTGTCTGTGCAGACCTGCAACTGCTTCAGAACTTCTTTAGTTGTTTGTTTATTGAAAAAATTTCCCACTAAAGCCTCAGAGAATAGCTTAGAACAAAGTGATTGTGTCCTTTGCACCAGCCCATGGCATTAGAAGGTCAGTGTTCAAGCTGAACACTCATTAGCACACTGCACGAACACACTGCTGCCATGGTTCTCAGCAGATCCAATAGCTACAGCTGTAGGTCCATGGGCATGTGCACAACTGGAAGGACAGCATCGTATGGTGGCTGTGCTCAAGCACAATGTGAGGGTGCTACTGATCCCATCTTCCTTTCTGCAGAACACAGCTGTAGATCCTGCATTGGGTGCCAGTGGTGCAGTGGCATCAAGGAGCTCAGAGAAGGAGGGCCGGCTGCTGCAGGAGCTGGGGGAACTGCAGGTGAGTCATATGAGCACAGAGCCATCCTTGGGCCTCAGCTCACAGCCGTGGCCATGCAGAAGGGGAAGGTTGGGGGGTTGTACCACCACCATTGTGTAAGCTTAGGGCAATGCATGGGAGGTGTATTCCTCTCCTCTCTGGAAAATTTCAACATGGTGGTTCTTCTATTGCCAGAGTGAAGTCAAAGCCCTTTCAGAGGAAAAACTGTCACTGCAGCAGCAGTTGGACTCCTCTAGCAGCACGGTGGCCATCCTTCAGGATGAGAAGAGCAAACTGCAGCAGGAAGTGGCTGAGGCCAAGAAGGAGCAGGATGACCTGCTGGTGCTGCTCGCTGACCAAGACCAGAAACTGTCTGCCCTCAGGAGCAAGCTGAAGGACCTGGGGATGCCGGTGAGCAAACCAAGGAGTTGAGTAAGGTCTCAGGCAGCCTGGGCACGTCAGTACTTTAACCAGTCCTTTTTGGTGCCTTTTGCTTTTGGGGAGGTAGCAGTTGATCTGCTTTGGCTCCAGCTGTATGAATGAGATGTCAGTCTGGGGAATATCTGTGGCAAGTGCAGAGCTATCACTGTAGCTGAGGAATTTTTTCATCTGTAGGACAGATAGAGGAAAGTCACTCCAGCAAACACTGAACACTTCCATTGGTGGCTTTGCAAAGCTCTACACAGAACTGCGTGGAAAGCTAAAGTGCTCATGGCACTTGTTGTTACATGTGAAGGGTAGAAGGGGAGATGTCATTGCTCACCACAGATCACCTTAATTTCAGGTGGAGGATGAAGATGACATTGAATCTGGAGATCAAGCGGATGAAGATGAGGATGGGGATGAAGAGGAGCAGGACTGATGTTCCGGCGTGTGTCACCATGGACATAGGATGGCGTTGTTAGTGGGGGGAAATCTGTTATTGATGTACAGAGCAAAATATCTACATGCAGGGAGCAGAGGGGAAGTGGCAACTGCTGGGCTGAGCGATGTTACCGAGGTGTTGGGAACCTCTGCGGAGTGAAGCAAATAGACACCGCTATTCAGTTCTACATGAGCACCCCATGTTGTTCCTGTTTAGGAGTTGCTGTGAGCAGCACTTGAAGCATGGGATGGCGATGGTGCTGCACAGCGAGTTGTCATGGGCAGAGCTCTGTGCGTTTGTCTGCGTTCTGAGCTTCTGGAACTGTTAATTAAATACAGAAGTGTTTGGTTTAACTGCTGTCCCCTGGAGTCATTGCCTCTGCCCTTAGCATGGAGCTCCAGAGTAGTTTATGGCTTCCTTTGAAGAGGTGGAAGGATCAGGGTGGCTGCAATATGCACTGCCCACAGCTGTCCCCAGGATTGGGTCTGCAGGTTCGGAGTTGTGGCTCCAAACGAATGCTCATAGTGTGGTGCCTTGGCATGTGGCATGGCTGCATTTGGTACCTGTATGGGAGAGGTTCCATGGAAATCCACACCAGAAAGGTAGTAGCATTGGTAAGGAGAATCTCTCTGGGAAAACCAAGAGCAATACACTTGTCTAAGGACCTGATGTGCTGCCACATCAACATAAACATCAGTAGACGTTCTGTTGGCAGCTTCAGGAAGGAGATGAGAAGTGCTCTGATTGCTATAACTCATGGACTCTTCAAGACTGAATAAAAGATGAAATTTAAAAAGAAAATACTGAATAGCCTAAATGTATCAGTTTCATTTTTGGTAACAACAATCAGTACGGCCACTTGGAGCTCACTGAATGCTCTCATCCTGTTTTAATGAAATATTTTGTAATATGTATATAGAAATAGTCTAAGATGCAGTCAGGCATTAATATGAAAATAATAAAAGACACTGAACTGAAGGTATCTCTCAGCAAATGAGCACCCAATGGCAATGGCTCAGCTTTGGCTTTTTCCAGCCATGTCGATTTCAGCAGCTGCCAAACATGCATCTGTTTGGGAAACTGAGCAGTTCCTTAAGCATAGGATGATTTGATGTAGAACAGAGACAGACAGATGTGTGACTTACAATGAATACATCCTGTTGGTGTGACATGAGGTGTTCAGAAGGAGTGTTCTGAAGGTGAATTCTTTTGTGCGTGCTGGAGGAAACATCAACTGCAGAAGGACCACAGAGGAGGTGCTGCAGTGCTGCAACTCAGTGTGGGACAGTGTTCTGGGAGCAGTGATGCTGAAGGAGCTACAGCCCAGCGGTGTGCTTGGGGATGGGCCAATATCCCCGCTGTCTGTTGAGAGTTCTGAATGGGGCTGCTGCTCCCCGAAGTCCTGATAGTACGTAGCACAAAGGTGAATGTTTACCCAGCGTGGCCACCAGAGGTCCCGGTGTTCCCGCACACGGCGCAATGCCGGCAGTTGGAGGAGCCCCGGGTTGGGGCTGAGAATTCCTGAGATGAAGCTCCAAAGATTCCATGGATGTCAGCACTCCGGAGCTTGCTTGATGTCGACTTTTGGATTTAAGCAGAGCCTGGCTGCAAAAGCAACTCAAAATCCCAAACTTAAACCCTGCTGCCTAGGTTTGTTAACTGAGCCCAAGGCAGGATAAGGAGATGTTCCTGCATGCACAGCTGACCTTGGGCATCTCTGGGTTCCAGTGCATATGGAGGAGCTCAGAGATGTCTGCTCTCTTTGCAGCACAGACTGCAGTGAGGCAGTCCTGAGCACAGCACTGGGTGCAGCTCCACTCACATCTTACAGAGCTCTGATGTGAATGAGCTATGCTTCTGGCCAGGACAGGGAGAGCTTCAAATCCCGTGGGATGGAGATCATTGCTGTTGCTTCAATAGAGGCACTACTGGCGGCTCCAGGAACACAGTGCCATGCAGGACCGCGTCAAAGGCCTTACATAAGACCAGGTAGAACTGTGTTTTTATGGCAAAGGGCTGTAGTGTGTCCTGGAGATGCACTTAGGACATTTATGGGATGTGACTGAAACACTGCACCTCAGAGATGATTTTGTGTGTGTGTGTGGATACACATATCCATGACTGCACCTTTAATCTGTCTCTAATTAACATTTATTGCTGTGGCTTCAGGTCAAAGGAAACACCTCCACAGTACCTCCATGCTGAGGAAGTGTGCTCACAGTGCACAAGGGATTGCCAGGAACAAACCCAATATTGCAGCAGGAGGCTTGAGCAGCAGCCACCAGGCAGAGGCTGGAGGAGAGCGACCTGACTTCCAGGAGCAGTGCCATGAGTTTGCTCTGTGTCCTGCAGCACTGCTGTGTGCCACTTCTCCACATGGGTGCCACGTGTTTCAGAGCTGACCCAGGTCTGAAGAGCATAATTAACTGAAACGAAGGGCTGTCATCAGATGAAGGTGCTCAGCTATACCCAAGGTTTTTCCCATGGCCCAGTATTGGGTTGAGGGCACATTTAGTGTAACTGTGCACCTGGTGTCATTACAGAAACATTAATCTTTGGAAAACATAATTGACGCTTTGGAGCTGATGCACTATGAAGGTGAAATTAAGGAGAGGAGTAACACACTGGAAATGTTTGGGCAACTTCCTTCTGGCACAGAACTGCATGTTTTGTGACCTAAAAACAGTGTTCCCAATAGCCCTGCATTGGGCTGTGGGCCACTTACATTACTGATAGATACTTTGATCCTGTTATCTTCTTTCACCTTCGTTGTATGGGGACCTGTCCTGATGCTGACACAGAATGAGTACAGCACCTTATTTCCAGGCATGGGAGTTCTCAAGTGCTGCTTCCATCCAGAAGGGATCTGCATTGTCGTTGAGATGGACCTGGATGATCCATACTCACTGATTGATGTCAGCAGTCACTGGAGTTGTCTGCAAAGCAAAGGGTCAGCAGTGACCTACAGCATCTGTCAAGGTTGAGCAGGAGTAGAATGCCAAATGAGCCCTTTCCCTTTCCTTTTTCCACTAGCACAAAGGAGAGGAGTAGCATCGAGGTCAGATGGGACCAAGGTAACTTCTTACTCTGCTGGAACCGTACTGTGCGGTGGCCTTTTAGAAGCAGTCCCTGAGCTTGCATGTCCTGACAGCAGCACAGAACATCAGCCAACCATTAGTAATTACAGCAACAGAGGGCTTGAGATCAAAGCATGTTTGGGAATGATGTGGCACAGCAAACGTATGGAAATCAGGGTTTATCTCTGCATCTGTCTGTAAAGCTGACTGCTCTCCGACTGTAACCTGCCCTGGGAAAGCAGCTCTGCCTCATCGCCACTGGTTGTTGCTTCTAGAGTATGTTCCAGCCTCCACCTGTCAGTGTTCTCCTATCGGCTTCCATCATGGGTTTGTCTTGCATTTTCTCGTTAGTTAATCACTTTACCCATGGTGCCAAGCTCTGCCACGTGCATTCTGTGCCATCACTCCATAGGCTTTCTGTGGCAATGTCTCCTCTCTGCACATTCTGCCCTAGAGAGCACCACTCGTGGCCAAGGAGATCCCTCCAAGCCCTAACCTGCACTGATTCTCCTCCAGCTCATTGGTCTGGAGGGTCTGGAGTGTTGCCCAAGGAGGTTGTGCCCCATCCCTGGAGGCATTCAAGGCCAGGCTGGATGTGGCTCTGGGCAGCCTGGAATAGTGGTTGGCGACCCTGCTCGTGGCAGGGGGGTTGAAACTAGATGATCATCAACCCAGGCCATTCTGTGATTCTATGATTTCTAGCAGCTTTGCAGCCTTGCTTTCAGTTCCACTTCATCCTTTCACTTCTACTTCATCCTTTCACTTCTACTTCATCTGCACCATGTCAATAAAATACCTTTTTTCCTATTGGCCTTGATGAGATGATTGTTGCCCACTGAGCACAAGGAAAAGGAGAACCCTCAGTGCTTGTTAGCCTTGAACACAATATAGGACAAAACCCCACTGAAGGAGCTTCTTCAATGCTGAATCCTTCTGTCCGTGGGATCACATCTTTCCAATGCAGAACAATGAAAGCATCCTGCAGTGAAACACAGGGTTATTGTTTATGAAACTTGTGCTGCTCCAGACCTTTAATTAAGTGCTGAAATATTTGCCTGACTTATAGCATATGAGCACTCACCTTCATGCCACAGCACCCACCAATCTCTCCTTACAGTGCCAAGAAGGATTAAGAAACACATTAAGAATGTTTGATCCTTTACTATCCTTGGTTCCTCACATGTCCAAGTCCAAATGTCTCATCACAAAGCACTCACCATTCCCTTGAAACTGTGCAAATCTTCTCTAATCGCCTCTTTCTTTCCCATAGTCTTGCTGGCAGCAGTATCTGAACATTGCCAATACAATAACTACCCATTGGGATTTGTTTGCCTCTAAGCCATGTTCAGTTGGATCTGTCACATCTGGAACAATTTATAGAGCAGAGAGGGCTGAGGGTGAGCTCTAGGCCTTCCTCACACTGTGCTGATCTTTGAGGCATTTTTGCTATGAGCATTTCTTGTAGGTATAAGCCTGGTACAGGAGCAGCATGAAGAGCTTGGTTTGAGTTTCTGATAATGGGGAATGTCAGATTTTACAACTGCTGTGTCCTGACTGCTACGTTCAGATTCATCACATTCTGTGGGAAAAAAAGAAAAGTTAATTCTATGCCCACCTAATGAAGAGTTTCTGAGTCCATAATAAGCACAGTGAGGTGGATGTGAAATGTGTGCCAAATGTCAAACTTGTACCTAAAAGCAGTAGAACGGAGAGTTGAAAGTGCAGACACAGCAGGGATGCACTGCTGATGTTCTGCTGTGGCTTTTCAGTAAGCAGAGCTGGGCCAGAACACCCAGCTATGTCGTGTTCTCCTGTAGGCTCATCTGCTTTTTGTGTCCATTAATGCAGAAAAGCTCTTGTGCTGCAGTTTGTTTGCAGGCATTTGCTCCAACAAGATCTTTAGTTTGGCCATTTCCTCACTGGATACCTTGGGCAGTTCTCCAGGAAAGCGGCTGCTCCAAATACAGAAAGGCACCAGGAGAGTTGAGCAATGTGCCCTATAGACCTGTGTGTCCTATTATCACGAGGCTGTCTGTATGACTTCATCCAGTTACCGCATCCTGCTATATGTG
The DNA here is from genome assembly GCA_028571105.1 of Tragopan temminckii. NCBI lineage: Eukaryota > Metazoa > Chordata > Aves > Galliformes > Phasianidae > Tragopan > Tragopan temminckii. The sequence goes on along the minus strand of JAOWBP010002392.1, from coordinate 20,328,678 downwards.
TGGCACTTTGGACTGATGGTCCAGTCCAGTCCTGGAAAAGTACTGTGAGCGGACCTGTGGTACAGACCATGCTCCAGGGTGGAGACTTTTCTCCCAAAGCAGATGCAGTTTGTTGTGTAATGATGCCTGTGAGGTTGTGCAACTCCCTCACATCCTGGGAGGACTTGCTTGATGGCCAGGGTCATTTCACTTTCTGACATCTATCAGAAATTCCAGGCCAGGGCTCTAACAAGCAGCAAGTGATCTGCGATCTCGTGGCTGCTGAATACCAAAATATCTCGGCAGGAGGCCACAGTCCTCCTCCTCAGAACAGTATTGGAACCATGGGTTGCTCCAGAAGCATGAAACTGTGACCTGGAGCCCATGCTTGCCTAACATAAGTCACGAGATCTTCTTCTGAATCAAAACATCAGCTCTAGCCCCCAGATGATGATCCCTGCCCTGGATCTCAGGGAGCACAGACAACATTCCTTCAGCAATGAGGCATGGGCACAAGGGGCACTGCATCCGCCTTGCGTGGGACCACTGAGGGCCACTGCATGCATCCAACCATGGGTGGCTCTGCCAGAGAAACAGCGGTGTAGCTCCAGAACCACTTCATGGTGGTGATGGGCCGATGGTTGGACTTGATGATCTTAGTGGTCTTTTCCAACCTTAATGATTCTCTCTTTCTATGATTCAGCAGAACTGACCTTGTTTGGATGATGTTGCTGGGTGAAGTGAACACAGGGGAGCCTGGTGACTGCATCTTATAGGTACGGTTCTGTAGTTAAGCTATAAAACAGCATCTCACCTTCCCTGAACCCATCCTCACCTCTGTCATACACTGATCCCCAACAAAGTGGTACCTGCACCAGTCCCACCCAAGCCTACAATCTGTAGTGACTCACTGTCATCTAATCTTATTTATGCACTTATTGACCAGATAACTCTCCATTAGACTAATGAGTCATTCCTTTACGCCCACCAAATGCATAGCTGGGATGCTGCTGCTTTCTGCTATTTGTAAATTAAGGGGAGAAGGAGAACAGCATCAATCCAGAAAATATTTCCTCCACAGAAGCACTGGGATTCTGTCATCCCCTACAGATGTCTGTGACCACCACAAGGAGCAGAGCCCAAAGTCGCCATCCCCTCCTCCTCTGCATCAATGGGAAGTTCCCAGCTGAACTCTGTGTGGCTAGCTGCTGTTTGTGGTGGCAGCTCCATGTTCCACATTCAGGGAATTGGGGTTTCTGTGTGCTATGGGGAAAAGCAGAGTCTCCAATGATTGCTGCAGAGTTGGTACCACGATGTGGTATGTTTCAAGCAGACTAACAGAAAAATGTTTGGTGTAATGCAGCTGTATGTGTGCACAATCCATGCAAGCATCTCTGACATATGAGATGGGGCACTCTTAGTTCTTGCTGGCTTGGCAATGCT